>JABJVR010000087.1:13065689-13086810 GCA_025773905.1 Chitala chitala | reverse complement strand
AATTATGTGATACAGCAACATAATTGCACTTATGATAAGTAATTTTTCATGTTTTGGCTTCAGTAAAGCTTTATCAACTTTATGTATGTTTTAATAATATTGAATAATTTAAATGCAGATTTTAGAATTAATCCTGCAATTTCTTACAGCGCCTAATGTGGAATAGACATCCCTGTTTGTTGTCCGTGTGTCTGAGCACATGGAAAGGCTCCATTGACACAGAGGTTATCTGAGCCACTGCTGACATGATGGGACAGCTAGGCAGGGTTCCAGTGAGCCCCAGCAGCAGCAGCAGCAGCAGCACTGCCTGGTCACTCCCCCTGATGCAGAGTGCTCCAATTACATTAGGGATGGGTGGAGCCAGGCTCTGATCTAATTTTCCAGGAAGGTGCACACAGGCTGCAGTGGGTATGAGGCTTTCATGTGCTTGCCTTAGTGGAGTCAGGGCAGCAGAAAGAGAAGCAACAGAGAGTATTGTCTGATGGGTTGTGTCTTTCCGTGACCTGGACCCCCAGATCTGCCCCACGCCCTTCTTGTCGTGCTTTTCCACTGTCATATCCATACTGTACCATGCCATGCTTGTTTTGCAGTGTTATGATATATTGGCATTGTTTGCCATACAGAATACTTCCATGTGTGCTAATTTAGCAGACACGGCCCAAAACATATTTTTGTTTCTGAATCAAAATTTCCAAATCGTGTTATTTTCTCCTGTGTCCAAACCACAAAAAGTACCTGTGCCTCATCATTTAAAGTGCTTTAATAAAGAAGAAACGTAACACAACTCCAGCAGCTACTTCGATAGTTCGACTGAACTGCACCATCACTACATGCTCTCTCTGTTTCCTCACGCTCATCATGTTGCCATTACAACACACGTAACGATAGCTGTTTCACTCGGTCTAGAAAATCAATAAACAAACAAACACCCAGCCAATCCCTTTCGCTTTAATGTAGTCACATTGAGAGCACAACCTATCACATTTTTGTCTTGAGTCTGTCCCAGTATGGTGCGAGTAGTGTGAAAGTGCAGTGCAGAAGTCCCCAAGCATGGTATGGCACAGATATGTCAGTGGAAACTGAAGCGACGCAGGTGACCCACTGGGTGGACATGCACAGCTGTGCAGTGGTGGCTTTCGGTGAAATGGTCTGTTTCAGAGCTGGAGAGTCGAGTCTCCTGCTACTGGACTGCAGGTAGGAGAGGCAAAGCTTTGAAACTTCAGGGTCCCTTTGTGTGGTGTCTCAAACTCCTCACAGGGTCCACTCTACCGCCACAGTGCTTCTGATCCTAACCATTTACTCTTCTTACTTTTGCCGCAAAATAGCTTTGGGGAGACGGTTTCCATTAAAGAGAACGAAACTGGGACCACTGCTCATTAGAATTTGTAGTCTGCTGTTTGTGACAGATGTTACAATTTAAATATTTTGGTGGGTAGAAAAACAATATAATGGTCATCTCAGTTAGTAAGTTAGTAAATGATTAATTCCCAGTGATATCTGTTAAGAATATGTGCACACTTTATTGCTATGGTTAATTGACTTTTGACTGTGCATGGTCCTATACACACAGCAGTAGAATTGGTCTGTTCGAACCTCAGTGGTATGGGGTTGGATGGCACCCGCTGTGGTCGAGTAGCCTTTCGCAGTGAGCGTGTCACGTTTGGTTCCGTTTTAATGGCAACAGTCACCCCTGTCAGTGTCACTAACAAAAGGCTTTTAACAACAGTGCTGTCCTGCCTCTCCTATTCCAACTCTACCCCTGCTGCGTAGACTGTCTCTGGAGGTTATGACCATCCTCTGTCGCTGCGAGAATATCGAAACATTGGAGGGTGTCCCCTTGGACGTGACAGGGGTGGCTCAGGTAATGAACCCGCTGCAGGACACATCTGGGGAGAGGGGTGCAGTGACACAGTGGAAAGCAGGACTCTAACAGTCTGCTTCTTTTCTTCCTTCTGTTTGCCTTCTGTACCCCAAGAAAGACCTGCCACTAACCTATATGTGCTTCAGTCCAGCTGTCATTATAGTGTTGTCTGAATGCTTTGGCAATAGGTTCTCTTCTGACTGACTGACCATGAGTAACAAAAGGCTCCGATAGGTCCTGTGAGGTGTCTTCTGGGCCTGTAGGTTCTGAAATACACCTGCGCTGAAGATCTGTGACGCATGCCTTTAAGAAGCGTTCAGTCACTACTGCTCCAGTGTTCCAAGGACATGTTGGGTGTTCCCCCTCCCTTTTCTTTTTTGTTTGTTTTATCTTTTTGTTTCCAAAGAACATGCCAACTTTTTACATTTCCCACAGGATAACCCTTGAGATTATGACCCTGCAGCCCAAGTGTGAGGATGTAGAGACAGCGGAGGGTGTAGCTATTACTGTCACTGGGGTGGCACAGGTAAATTCTTACCTTCTGGGTATGCCTCTTTTCAGCTTAGTGTCGCCCGGTCTTGCCCATATCTCCAGGGATACTCAAACACGTGGCATACTGAAGACATGGCGCGCTAAAGGTCAATCATGCTCCCAGAAAATATTTGCTCTCTTGCCAGCATACATCCTTGTATGAACACCTGGCCTTTGTGTAGCCTTCATTACGGAAATTCATTTTGCTTTTCTTGAATACTTGTGAAAAACCTTGTGCTAGCTTCTGATTCTATAAAATTATATAGAGGGTGAGCGAACAAGATGTTTGTTTTTGCAGAGAATAATTGACCTTGAGAAAAATCACACCTTTTAAAATTTGACATGTTAAACAGAGTCAAACTTGTATGGTACAAAAGGTGAGGCTAACCTGTGATGTTAATCTGCGTCCATGCTGTTTTTTCCTCCATGACTGTTGTGTTTTGTCCTTCTGTTTTTGTTTGTTCTGTGCCATGATTTACAGAGTATGGCGACAGTTACTGGGGTGCTCTTGGTGAAACGAAATTAACGTTGTCACTCTTATTGATGTGTTGACCATAAATATGTCCCTGTAGTGGTCTCATTTCCGCATGTTCTGTAAATCTATCGCTCTCACTTCATATTTAGCAGCTGCACAAAGGGATTTGTCTTAATATCAGTGTAATAAGACTGAGTAACAGGAAACTGCAATGTTCTGTTGTCCTAAGTGGTGCTTTTGGACTGTTAACCATGTAACAAAAGAAAAGGCAGAAACAGTGAAATGGGTGCGTAACAGATTCCACTGCATGTTTCTTGTTGAACTTGCTGCAGAAACCGTCATTTCTGTGTTTTTTCTGAGAGCAGTGTTCCCACACTAAAATGGAGCACTATACAAACACAGGAGATTTTGAGGAGAGGTAAAATGACTGTGTTTTAGTCAGTGGAAGAAGGCAGTAAAAAATTAGCCCTGTAGTCTGAAATACTTGTTTTTATGATCTAATGTATTTTTTAACAGTATGTTTAGTTGGAGGTTGTTTGGGTGGGGGGAGGGGCTAGCCACAGACTCCCCTGCTGTTTGCCTGCAGAGCTGACCTCTCATTGGCTCTGTTTGGTCACATGCTTTCCCCTACATTAGTCGTAGCTCCTTAGACAGCTGTCTTTCTCTGGGCATGCCCTCTGCTCAACTGTGGGACAAGCCGCTCATTATTCCCCTATCGACTTGTACAGACACAGCACAGGAAATGGACTCAGTGAGCACATTAACTATAAGACTGATGGGTAAATTTGGGCAGTGTGTTGTAGTTTTGTTTTTGATTTAATGCGGTTATTTTAGATTATTAAGATGCTTTGTGATTCAGGGCTACCTCTCTTCCAAAAAGCACCACATTAATCCATTTAAATGGACTGTTAACCTGACAGTGATACCAGCACTTGAACTGGGTTGAAATCCTGTGACTGTATGTAGCACACGACTGTGTGGTCAAGTGTGCATTGCTCTTGGATTGTTTGCCTTTTATGGTCAGGGTCACTGACGTCTGCGGGCAGCAGTGTGGACATCCTTAAAAAGGTCCTGGGCTTTATCAGACAAGAATATGTGAAAGTTTAACAACACAGATAAGACAGTGATAAGAATCATTACATTTAATAATGTAATTTAAATGTTTACTTATTACTGTCTGCTATGATGTGTCACATGAGACTAAATTTTATCTATGTGCAAAAATGTGATTTCTGAAATTTTAAGTGTCCCTCCTGTATTACACATACAGTGTCTGATGTTCATCATTTGTTCATGTTTTCCGGTGAGATCCAGATGTCTTTACACTGACTGCTTAATTCAATTCAAATGACAGGATATGATCTTGGCATTCTAAATAAAGTTTATATCTTTTCATATCAGAAATGAAGTTCTTCACTATTTAGCTTTAAGGGAAAATTCCTTCATTGTGTGTTTGCATAAAGTATGTTTTAAGCCCAAAATTAAATTATAGGAAATGTTTTTGCTAATGGACAACAGTAATGGTTTAGATCAGTGGTTCTTAACCTTTTTTTATCCTGGCACCCCCTGAGATTGTGAAGTTCCACCCCGCACTCCCAGCACATAAGAGAAAAAGAAACACCTTCAATTAACTAAAAAAGACATCTTTCTGGATCCTCTCCTCGCACCCCCAAGAACTGACTCTCGCACCCCTTGGGGGTGGTGGCACCGCAGTTAAGAACCACTGGTTTAGATGCACCATGTCATATGTTTGTCATGCTTACCTGACTGTTGTGTTTTCATGTCTTTGTTGCTTTAAAAATTATGGATTTTTTGTTAGAGCACTGAATATCCTTGTAGTTCTTGGTTATGTCTGATGGATCCTGTTAGTCCAACTGTGGTTTCTGTTTTCAGGTAAAAGTTATGACTGAGCAGGAACTGCTGGCGGTGGCTTGTGAACAGTTTCTGGGGAAGACTGTGCTTGAGATCAAAAGTGTCGTTTTACAAACTTTAGAGGGACATTTACGTTCCATTTTGGGTGAGCAAACCAAGAAAACTGTCCTTTTGTTTGAATTTAATTTTAGAAGAAGCAGCTCTTTATTGTCATTGTGCCGTACAGTTCAACGAAACTCAATATGCAACTCCCTTCATCAAAGCCAATACTTAAAGGGCATAATGTATATATCAAATAATTTTCCACATATACATTTAACATTTTACATAAGGCTAGAAGCAGTCTTATGCTTCTAGTGTGAATATGTTAAAAACAATGCTTAAAAAAACAAGATAGAATGTACATTTACAATTTCCACATATACAGTAAGCTCAGGTTATCCGGTGTTGTGCTTCTGGCAGCAAATATGAAGATAATTAAGTCGACAGTTTTTAAAAAGGGCTACTTGGTGGAGTGATTTAGTGCATTTATGGCCCTTGGGATATAACTGTCCCTGAGTCTTGAAGTCCATTTTCCACAAGGTCTGTAGCGTTTATCGGATGGAAAGAGCACAAACTCAAAAAGGTAAAAGAAAATTGTTTGCTCAAACAGACTGTGGCATGGATGCGGAACGTCTGTGCTAATACTGATGGCTTTTCTGAGACAGCGTATGCTGTAAATGTACTCTAGGGCTGAAAGATGCGCTTCTGTGCTCCCGACACAACCCACTGTAGAGCTTTCTAGTGAGCTGCTGTACAGCTGGAATACTGTACACAAATACTCTCCATAATACAGGAATAATAGGACAGCAGCACCTGTTGAGCAAGGCCAGAAGGTTTTTTCAATGTTCTCAAAAAAGTGAGAGACTTCCGTATCTCAGCCTGATGCTCCGTCCATTTAGCCACAGTCCGTCTAATCAGTCAGTTAAATTGAATGTAATGGGATGCATCTGTAGAGGACGTCATTTCAGGCTTCATCAAGAAGCCACACGGATAGCTAAAGTGTTTTCGTGACTGGCCTGGTGACCCTTGACCTCTTGCTGCCAGGCACACTAACAGTAGAGCAGATCTACCAGGACAGAGACCAGTTTGCCAGGCTGGTGCGGGAGGTGGCCGCACCAGATGTAGGCCGCATGGGCATTGAGATCCTCAGCTTCACCATCAAGGTCAGTGTGGCTGCCGGGGACCTTTATCCTCATCATCACACTCAACCTGACCCAGATTAACATGTTCAGGAATGCCAGCATTCAGTCGTTTGACACTGAGGCACTGCTGGTTGTCTCCCATAGGACGTCTATGACAAAGTGGAGTACTTGAGCTCCCTGGGGAAGACGCAGACTGCCGCGGTGCAGAGAGACGCGGACATTGGTGTGGCCGAGGCTGAGAGGGACGCGGGGATCAGGGTGCGCCACAAAAGCACAGTGTTTAACATGAGTTAACAGAAGAACACAAGCGTCTGCATGTTACTCTGCACAAGCTGAATATGACTACAGTATTTGTAAACTGCTGCTGTTTAATCCTGTGATGCCTTGTCATTTTTTGGGTAGCCAGCTAACATTGTGGTATGGGAACATCTCTGTGTGTTTGTCAGGAAGCTGAGTGTAAGAAGGAGATGATGGATGTGAAGTTCCAGGCCGACACTAAAATGGCTGACTCAAAGCGGGAGTTGGAAATGCAAAAGGCTGCATTCAATCAAGAAGTGAACACTAAGGTACCCCAGCTGTGAAAAACCACATGAATCTTTTTTATTATATGTAAAAAATTTTAATTTTCCTAACATGTAAATTTTATTTTTAACTTTAAAGCTGTTTTGGATATATTTTAAGACTTTTTGTCAGACTATTTAAATTTTCACCATAGTTTTAAAGTGGTATTAGATTTGTTGTCTTTTAGGTATTAGACAAAGAACATACATCAGACCAAGAGCATGGTTAGGTGACAGTTCCTAATTTTCCTGGAACAGAAAGCGGAGGCCCAGCTTGCCTACGAACTTCAAGCAGCCAAGGAGCAGCAGAAGATCAGGCGTGAGGAGATGGAGATCGAGGTGGTCCAGAGGAAAAAGCAGATTGCCGTTGAGGAGAACGAGATCATCAGAATGGACAAGGAGCTGATCGCCACAGTGAAGAGGCCAGCTGAGGCACAGGCCTACAAGATGCAGCAACTGGCTGAAGGGCAGAAGTGGGTTCCTCTCTATCCCAGAATACCTAGCAGATGATCATGATGTAGAGAGATTTCTGTGGCCTTTCTGTAATTTAATTCAGAAAGATTAGTGAACAGCTTAAAAATTGAAATAGGCTTCTAACAACCCATTCCCTCGTCCAACCTGACCAGGGTTACGAAGGTGCTGACAGCCCAGGCAGAAGCTGAGAAGATTCGGCTGATAGGGGAGGCCGAGGCTGGCTCCATTGAGGCCGTGGGGAAGGCGGAAGCTGAGAAGATGAAACTGAAAGCAGATGCTTACCAGCAGTATGGAGACGCCGCCAAGACTGCCCTCGTACTGGAGGCTCTTCCAAAGGTGAGGGACGTAAAACCACAAGCTGGTACAAGCTGGAAAACTGAAGTTAAGGCACATGGCTTTTGCTCAACGAGAAGTTAGTTCAGCAACTCTGTTTCTTGCTGAATGTGAAGACGTTCATCACGGTGAAAACAGTGGTGGATTGTTCTGAGTGGTGATCTGGTGTAAGAACAGTTGACTCACTATTCTGTGGAGGGCCACATAAAGCAGAGTTCCTTTGTGTCTGTGTGTCCATGCGTGTGAAGATTGCAGGCAAGGTGGCGGCTCCACTGTCCCGGACCAATGAGATCGTCATCCTGAGCGGGGAGGGCAGCCGTGTCACCGGGGAGGTGAATCGGCTGCTGGCGGAGCTGCCAGTCTCCGTGAATGCCCTCACCGGGGTGGACCTGTCCAAGGTAAACAAGAGCGGATGTTTTCACATGCACACACAACCAGGAAGTCAACCACGTTGTTGAAAAAAACAGTAAGTGAAAGTAAAACTTCCCACCTGAAGAAACCACATAGTCTTAAATGCACAGGAAGTTTGTTCTGTTGTGTTATGGTTTGTTTCATTATTTGGTATTGAACTGTACTGTGTCTAAAATATATATATTTTTTTAATCCAACAGCTTCCTTTATTGCAGAAAATGACAAATCCTCAAGCCTGAAAATGTATGCCCTGCCGAAACAGCTGTTTTATGCGTTCACATTGACTGCCTTCAGACTAAAACACTTGAAACCAGGAGTTTTTTTTCCTATGCTGTACATATTTAGACCTCTGGTGCCTTAGTTCAGTAGGACCAGAAAATGCACGTATCATTTTATTATTTCACATACAATATATAAGAAAATAGAAAAAGATGACCATTCTCAATGTAGTGCACTGTGCCTATACGGTCCTTTTCAAAGGAACTTTTAGCCTGTAACAAATTTACATAATTTTCACAACTTTTCCAAAGATTTTTCAAATATACATTATGGTGGTTCATTTTTTAAAATTTTTGTTGTTAAACCCACGCAGTTGTATTTCAAGCCACTGCTGCAACAGGGTGTTCAACTTTTTGTTGTACAGTATTAACGAAAGAAGTTGGTTGTCTTCAGCATATTATTTTATACGATGAGCTTCAAATTTCCATTATTTTTTGTATAAATTTTGTTGTGTTGTTGTGGCTGGTGGTACATTTTAGTGTGAAGCTTTCAGTCGAAGTAGAATAGCTCAGACTTACTTATTTGGTTATACAGGAAAGGGGTCTTATTGTTTAGTAGTGTGTAGGTGTTTACACTCTCTGGAGTTGTGTTAAACAGAGGGATGAAACTGTATTCCACATTAAAGCTCTGTTCTTAAGTTGCCCACCAGGCGGGTGCCCATGTGTCTCCGCCCACCAGGCGGATGCCCATGTCTCCCCTGATTGGTACATTACAGGCTACCGTTTTGCTGATGTGTTAATGTGTGCTGTCTGTTGATGAAGCAACCAGCCAAACCAGGGATTAGTTAACTGCAGGGAAAAACGGCCGAGTAATGACGAAAAAATGGTAGTGCCCTTTGGTGTTCCACAGCATGCAGTGTATGAGCGACATCTTTCATCCATGTGACTGACATCAACATTTTATACATTCTGAGGTCTCTGTGCAGTATAGTACCTTTGTCAAAGCCAATAGTAATTGCACAATCATCTCACAGTGCAGTTATATAGCCATAACAGGGCGGTCCTTATTGCTTAGTAAATGTGCGTTGCTATGTTTCTGTGTCCTGTATGTGCATACTGAGACAAACCCATTTTTAAAATTGTACATAGACATAGTTAGTTTTAACCTCATAGTTGACCATAACTGTCCTCATAATCATATTAGGCTTGTCTTACCCCTGCATATGACAGATTCACTTTACCATTTGCAAGACCAAAGCATTTAAAGCTTTACAGAATTATACCTTGTACATGTTGATAGTTTCCACCATTATCAATTGCTGTGTCAATGCAGGGCTGTGATCAGGTGTATTTGTGTCATGTGACAATGTGGACATAGGTGTGTTATGTGACTCTTTATGAAGATGATTACTAGATTTTTCCACTTACTGTGAAGGTACAGAAATGAATTGCAGTTGAATTGATATGGAATACAAATTTCACACTGATCCTGCAGAGATACTGTCAGGGTTACTTCCTGGAAGTGTTTGTATTTTCCCAAACTGAGAAACATTTTAATGAATTTATGCAAATTAAACAGGATAAGTTGATATTGCAATTTTGAAACAACACAAACATGTTGACTTCATTAGAGATTTTCCCGCCAGTACAATGAGCATGTGAACCTGCTTTGATGTATGCTGTGCTTTCTCTGTGATTTTATGGATGCTTTACACGCTTCTTAGTCTGATGGAAATTAACTTGACGAATGCACAGCAGTTGTTTTCCTCCCATGTTTAAATGCCATTGTTACTTGTGTTTAAATATGCATGTGTCTGTATACCTCAGGATTAAATGTGCTAATTTTTAGGAAGGTTTTGTGTTCAGAAAGATTTCCCTTCACAAAGATGGGTTCATGCCTACTTTTTATTGTTTGTATTATGTTAATATTATATATTCAGATTATATGTTATTGATCTGTTCTGATAAATTCCAGCATATATATAAATGAAAATTTAGTGCTACAGTAAATTGCGCATTTTAATTTGTAAGATTATTTTAATGTTTAAACAGTACAATGCAAAACAGAAATGTTTCTCAAATGTACTTTGTTACATATTTGTTTTCAGATCTAACGTTCACATGCTTGTACCTGTAATTGTAGATGATTCTTTTTACATCTTAAAGTCAGAGTAGGCTGTGGCAGTAAAGCACTGGCATTGAGGTCACTGAAGTTGCATTTCTGCAAAGGAATTTAGGTTAGTAAGGAAATGGAGAACATGAAATGCCCATTTGATGTTTCTTCAGATGTTTTGGCTATAGACATTTTGTGTTTGCCTGTGTTCCATTACCACTGTGCTAATCTTAGGTGTTTAATGACGGAGAGTGACGCGCTGGAATTGTCCTGCCAGTGCATGAGGCCACTGCATGTGCTGCCCGCGGTGTTCCGCAGTGTTGTGTAAGTGATGTAATAAATATGCTGTCACAGTGCCCCGAGGCTCTTCTGTTACATCTGAATTTTGATGATGGAGGTGCTAGCACAGCAGGGGACTGAAGAAGGAAACTGGGTATGTTGAAGTTTGTGTCATACTTCCTCCAAGAAAAGCCTGGAGAATTCCCCGATCCCAGGCAGGCATGAGGTGATTCCTGTTTAACTAATGTTCCTGACTGTAATTTGAAATGTGTTGGAAGTAGATTTTTTTTTTTCCTTCAAGTGTACTTTTTCATGGCACTGTATGCAACTTTGCAATAATTTAGCTTTGATTTATATAAAATACTTAACACCCATATATGCTATTGCATATTTTTGATATCATTGATTGAGATTACAATTTCATACAGTTTTTATGAATATAAAAAGTCATTTACATTGTCATTTATCTAACAAATTATTTTCATATATACACACTTTAAGCTTTAGTATTTTTAATCGGAAACAGTATTTGTTTTTATTCTTTAAAATGTTCTTTTCATTAAAAAATTTGGAGTATACAAGATGGTAATGACAGACAGTGACTGCATCTCAGTGGAGCATGCTTAGCTACACCTAAGCAAAGGTGCACAGGAAGTCTGTGTTCATTCGCTGTACTCTCAGATGCTTGTGGCTCCCTCTGACCAGACCACCGTCTGGCATGTGCTCTGGGTATCTCAGTACACCCTGCTAGGTATGCCACTCACTAGTTTGTAACAGGTGTAATGGGTGCACCATGGTAAGGGTCTCCTGAATGGGCCCCAGCAGCAGACCCTGCAGAAATTTCCTGAGACAGCCCATGGCTGGCTCACAGCCCACCCAAACCCTGTCCAGGATGTCACTGAAGGGAGGAACACTGCCTGGGTCAGGGGTGGAGCCACCTCCATTCTCCTGAACATACTTTCCACCTACTGGGCCCTAATGGTTTTAGGGAGGAAAGGTGGTGGGGAGTCAATACAAAGATGCCATTGAACTCCAGGTGGGTCCTGGATGGGATCCGGCCACAGGTGCTGTCAGTGTTCCTGCTCTTGTGGGTCAGGACCTCCTGAGGGTGCTGTGTAAGGCCCTCACACCACTTGAGCTCTGATAACAGCTGCCCTACTGCAGGGTGTCTTGGCCTGTTCAGGAGGCAAGGCCTCATACTACTGAGAGCTGAACTGACATGGAACCTTGTTTAAACACAAATTTTTTAAGTTTTATTTTGTGTTTTGTTCTTAATGTTTTTGTGTGAAGTTTGAGATACTCAATAAGAAAATCACAGTTTTTGTATATAACTAACAATACACATAAAACTAAAAATGTATACTGACAATTTATACAATGTAGCTGCAATAATCTGTCATTACACATATACCAGACGAAGAACCATAAAAATTAGGAGAAATTTTTGTTACATTCTATAACAGCACATGACCCAGAACAAGGTCCATGGTACAAAAAAAAAACACTATTTATACATGGGTCACCAAACCACATTTCAGACCAGGTTTGATATCTGTGGTTGAGGTTAATGTGGTTGAAATGGTTCGTGAAGTCTTCAATCCTCTGGGCTCCTGGTGGTAACAGAAAACCTCTAGTTCAGGTTATGAGTCTTCAAACCCAGACGCTGTGTGCTCCACATCGTTCAAGTGTGCAGCTGCTGAAAATTAAACAGCATGGGAGGTATGATGGAGGTTTAGTAATTAATGGTGAAAATGTAATGAATTAGTATAAGTGCATGTTGTCTGGAAAGAAACCACAATGTAATCAAAATATATTAAAAATAATAACAACAACAGAGCCAAACACAATAAAGCAATTAAGAGAGAACCCATTTAGAGGTCCCCGGGGTTGATGTACTGCTATCCTCATAATGATGTGTGTCCAGACCACCCACCAGGTCGTTAATAACATTAGCAAGCCATCCATAAGATAAGTGTAAAAACAACACATTTTCATAAACACAGCACTAATAAGGTCTTCTGACTTCACTTTGAGCTGATCTTGTCATTTATAAGGGCTCTGGATTTCCATCTCTCTGCACCTGAATAAACAAGAAGCACAAATACATTTCTCACATAACCATAACTATCCACATAAATGTTATGACAATTCTCTAATTGTTTAAATATAGAAATCTACACTTCTGTACTTTTTAAAAATAATTTTTGAAATTGAGTCTTTTTCATTTTTCAGTTGTCTGCCAGACTTGTATCTTTTACCTTTTGCTGTTTAGCCCATGATCACAAAAGCCCTTGGTCTATTTTCAGTTTTATCTGCAAAAACCCAAAACCCTTTTAGTCAAAACGGAGGAGTTCGTCGCAACACAAAGAAGGAATCAAAGGATGAATGAAACGCGTGACCACAAGAGTGCAGTATAACACAACAAACCAAAAATCTCATCTACGTATTGTAAATACATGGCAGTTGAGTCACATCATTTACTTATTATTGGATATTTTAATTCACAGAAATTTATAGCTTTTCTATTGCAAAATGCACTAAGTACATAAAATGAAAAGCACACAAAACTATTAATAATACATTTCGACACAATTATATTACATAATTCCTATTTTCCTGCATACAGAATCAATTTACCATTATGGAGTGTGTGTATTTGTGTGCACACAGAGTCATACCTTTGAGTTCTGGTGAGCAGTCACCACTTCTGGGAATGTGAAGCATACGTACTTCCCCATCTTTGATTGGTCAGCCTCTTGTGTCTGGAGGATATGGAGGTGAGGAATATACTTGTGCATGGAGGCATGAAGTGGAGGACCACCTGCAGAAAGGTCACGGGGGCGTGAGTGTGCTGGCGTGCCCACAGACGACTGAGCTGTGCGCCAGACCCCCCCACACTACCGTGGTGTACCAGGAGAGGGCAGCCAGGCGGCGGTCTGTCAGTGAGTCATCACTTTTGCGACCATGACAAAGGAGAGTGTGGAGCCTGGCCAGGCTGGCATCACAGTAAATGAGCAGCCTGTGGCAGCGGCCTGGGCACAGTTGCATCTGCTACATTGCTGCAGGCCTCATTAAACTGCGTGATACGAGCTGCTGGCTGCTCTTCCCTCACTCACAAGGAAGAGAGCCTCTTCATCTGCTGCCTGGCCTGTCACAACCAGTGCTGTCGCAGTGCCCATATTTACAGCAGAGCTCAGCAAACCCTACCCGACTGATTGGATATTTCCACGGCAACATGGCATCTGTGGCAGTGTATTCTACAAAGCACTCCACTGGTCACATGGAACAAGGGAATAACTCAAAGGGATTAGCGTAGCGTCAGCACAGGGGCTCCCTCCTGTCTACATTAGGCAAACTGTCAATGTGCCATCTCTCCGTTTTAATTCTAACACTTTCTGTCATCTTGGCAGCCATTTCAGCACAACACATTGCGGTGATCCGAAAGCTCTAGCCTAGCACACCAGTGCAAGGCAGACAGAGAGCCCTGGAAAACATTCAGTCTTTTGTGACCTTGACATTTAAATTTACGAGTTCTCCAATGTGACATTTGAAGCAGGCTGTTTTTCTCCCCTCAGGATATTCATGTAGTGCACACGTTTGCCCAGAAAAAAAAAGCTAAGCAGTGTCAGTGCCTGGCACTTTGTTAAGAAATGTGGACTGATGCTGGTAATGGGCTGGGGGTGGTCTTGAATCTTCACCAGGCTGCTGCTGCTCTGGAAACTGTTGGTGAGCTTCAGTTTATGGAAGAAGACTGGACACTGCATCCACTTCTCCCCAGCAATGGGTGAATCTGGTTGGATAAAGATGAAGTCGGGAAGGTGGGCTTCTATCCGGCTTTGACCTTCCACCTGCTCCTGGTCCACTGCAGGAGACAAGAATAAGGCCCAGATGTCCACCTTCCTCACTCCATTCCTAAGGCAGAATTTCAGAGCAGACAGGAGCACTTGGAAATGTAGCTCCAGTTTTAACCATAACAGATGGCCTTTTGACCACTTCTGTTTAATTTGTGGTAATAATTTAAGTGCATTAAACAGACAAGTAGGGACAAGCCTGCTTGCTTGCCTGCTTATACACTTGCATTACATTGAACATGTACCAATGTTGACAAATACATCATAAAAGTGTCACATAGACAGGTAAAACATCTCCAAAAATCTAAATATTTTGAAAGAAATACGTACGTTGCGCTCTCGATAACAACATCAACTTTGATTTTTTTCGCCTCAAAAACGTCTACTAATTATAGTAGCCTTAGTTAACACCGAAATGCTTTGTCAGACGCCTGCACTCAAATTTACGTTTTTGATGTTTAAAATGTTGACAGATACCGCAAAGGACACGACCGCCTCTATTGTGTTCGTGGATGTCACGTCCTTTACGGAGGAACAATTCAGCCCTGCAAAATATCGGTAAAAATGCCTCCTACTCAAGCACAAGTGGTTAGTGAGCGTACCTTGTGTTGATATTCATCAGATGGCACCGTGTCCATCAGCGGCACTTATTTGGCCTTAGGGTTCAGACCCGTGATGCTGACTGCAGGAGGGGAACATCCGTCTAAAAAACATCAGGGCGAGTTCAGCCCGTGTCACGATATATAGCCAGTTTGGTGCATATGCATGCATTTCGTTTTAATGAAAGCATCAAAAAGGCAGAAACGCTCGGGTGGAGGACCCAGCTGTTGTTTATTTAAATCGTGCTGTAAAATGTGTATGAACTACTTTTGTTAATGTGACTGCTTATACTAAGGTTTCATTTTATTTTTTCCTACAGTGAATACGGTCATTTTAAATGACAGACTCTTTGTAACTGTAGCCAGTTATACATGAACAATAAAGATGTTATTATCATTTTTTTTATTAAAAGCTTATTTTAATAAGATTTATTTTATTGCTCTATGATGGACGCTGCTGAATAAAATACGTGTCCCCAATATTAATCGTGTTCACACGACCAATTTTTAAAAATATTGCAACGGCAGAACACTTGGTGTTTGTGGCTTTTGCACACTGAAAACTGGTTCATTCCCTCATGACGCCTGCCTGCCCGATTTGGTGATTACCATCTCTGTACCCGTTCCTCGGAATTTCCCCCACGAGTCGCCACACTGCAGCGACGCACTTATCTGCTCTGCCGAAAAGTTGGGTCTGCGCGTTCAATATTCACTGTATGCTGGGGCGTCGACAGGAGTGTCACTCCATTGTGAAGGCCAAAAGCAAAATTTTAATAAATTAATTAATTTAAATGAAAATTAATAAGTAATAATTAAAAGTAATATTAATAAAATTACACAAATAGTGAAGCAATGTGTCTTGCTTAACCTGGTGATGATTGGCTGTAATGTCTTAGGTGGAAAACAGCTCTGTAGTTGATGGCTGTGTTGTTAATCACATAGTTACACTATAATATAATAAGATCTTTATCAAGAGATGCCTGAAATGGTTAAGTGATGCAGTGGCTCTCTGCTGCTGGTAAATGTGTAAGTCCGTTTGCTAAAACATCATAAATTACTGCAAGATATCTTAAACAGAACAAAGGAACAACTCTCCGTTGTGACTCACCTGTTGGACAGATTGTGTAGTCCTTAACATGAAGCTTCAGAATCAAAGAGTAACCCAAGAAGGGCCTTCCTTCGTGCAAAGACAAGGCCATGGTTCTAGGTGCTACGGTTCTAGGCTTCAGCTGACACTGTTGGCATAACTGGTATTTACCTGATGTCTGGAAAAACTTTATTCTACATTACCATGATAGAGGGTAGAGTGGGGTGTCTATATGTGGGAAGGAGTGACGGGGGGGGGGGCACAACAACAATGGTAACAGCTTTCTTTGATCTGCCGTTCCTGTTAATCAATTCTGATCAACACTGGAGCCAGTGCCACATCACAGACACAGGGGCTCCACTTCAAAACCCCTCTCATAGGCATTAATCACCTGAGCAGTTGTCCTGCCATTACTGCAGGAAGGCAGTGGATTATGCCCTTTTATTGACAGCTTCGTGTTCCATATATACAGGAGGCCATGGGGCAGCCCTGGAGAGAGCACTGAATTCACCTCCCATACACTCTGCTGCTGCTGGTCTGAAGGGGTTTTTCAGAGTTCTGGAAAGATGTTCACCTTTTCTTTCATGAGCAACTGCACACAAATTTCTAGGTTTGTTCTTCTGTAACAGCAGTCGGCGGCTGATTTTTTAAAATAAATTCAGTCACAAGCAAGCTTTCAGTGTAAAAATTTTTTACCTGCCATCTTAATCAAGGAGTTTGTTGTTGTTGTTTTTACTTGATTTAACTGATCTGTTACCAGGGTGATCTGCGGAGTGTGTGTTCTGATACAGCATGATGGAGAATGGGTCCCAGAATATGTCATAGCAAAGACTCCCCCACCCCAAAAAGCCTGAGTTTACACATGGCTGAGTTATCAAAAGAGGGCTTGGGTTACCAGGTTTGGTCTGCTTCAGGCTGACCCAACAGTACCTGAACTCTCAGGTTACCTCTGCTCCAACAGTCAGAATTCAGCAGGGCCCCAGGAATTCATGTCAGGGCATTTAATGTAAAACCTACACTCATTTGATACCAGTACAATTTTCACGTCAAGGTTTGGAGATAAAAGTTGTATCGTAAACTATGTACATACTGTATATTTTCACAACAAACGTGAAACATTATAAAAACATTATTTTCCCAACATTTTAAAGATTAATTCATGCAATTTTTCATGTGCATTTGCTACTCACGTCAGTCACATGGTGCATTAGTTAATTAGTGCAAGTGCAAATGCATGTGAGTACAGTAGGGGGCACATTAAGTGCTCCCTATTGAAATTTTGTGGAAAAATGTGGTAAACAAGTGTAATGGAAAATGTTAAGCAGCATCAGTTCAGTCACTTAGGAGCTCTGCCCACCTTTTGCAGAGTCATTGCTGAAACAGAATGAGTTCTGAATGGGTAATTGATAGGTTGAAAAAACTAAACTCACAGAGGACTGTATTATCAAGTTTATATAATCCCAGAAAGGTACTCTTGTAGGTACTCTTTGAATTGGTTCCTGGAAAATTTATTTGCAAATATATTATTTAAAGAATGTTATGAACATGAAATATACAAAATCCTGTTAAAGACATTTGATTTTCATAAATAGTCATGTCAAACTAATCCACCCTGACTGGCAATTTTCACAAAATGTTTATTTGTTTAATACACAGCGGTTCATGTAAAATTTGTGCAGGCCACGGAGTTTGAAACTGTTTTCCTGATAGGCGATGTCCGTTTCTCGGAACGCTTCGTTTGTTCGTGATGCTGATAACGCGGTGGCACAGGGCTGCAGGGTGCACCCCCAGAGATAGGAGCTGTCTCGTCTTATCAGACAGGACGGCCTGCACACATGGGCCTGCCAGCATCCCCACCCTTACGGGGGACAGAAATTTGCACGCTGACCAGAACACCTTCCACCTTCTCTTAGAAACTGCCCTTGCATCATCTAAACCCTTGGGCTTTTTTTAAAATAACTTCTAGGGCCACAGATATACACATTATAAATTAAACAATGCTGTCCTTTTAAACGTGTCTGAGGACTCCTGCGGAGAATGTGAATGCAGTTTGGATGCTCATGTTCTCTTTGGACTCACTAAGGCATATTCAATGAGCATCTGTGGCAATATCACCTGTGAATAAACAATTCCAGACTGTTTTTCTCATTTCATTACTTAAACAATGAATATTAATATGTTCATCCTGTTATGTTAACTTTGGAAGGTTGCCATCCATAAATATATGAATGCTGTAAATTAATGTTACATGTAAAGATGTATACTAAGGAAAAAAGATTTACAGTACACATTGGTATGGAGTGTTTAGTATTTGTTAGGTGCACAATTTTATTTAAAATTATTTCAAACTCAAACAATTACTGTCAGCTACAGCAATCTAGAACAGTTATAGAACATTTTTACTGTAATCATCATGTGATACAATTACTTAAAATATATATTAAATAATTGTATACAAGTTTGAGGCTTAAATTATTTGGGTTTACCATGCATACATTTTTAAACTAAATAAAGACTAAACATCACAATTTCAAGAAGGTGCAAGGGTAAAAATTTGTCATGTCTTAAGTAATGTGAGATATGACGTGCCCCAAATTATAATATTGTGTAATTTCTGTCGCTGATGGTGGGAGGATACTTTATTGGTCAGAGAAATAAGTGTGTGGAGTGTTAAGCAACAGCAGCTGTGAGGTCATCACAATATGCAAATGAGGAAGGAACATTAAAGGCAGTGCTGGGTGGGACTTGTGATGTGTCAAGGGATTGTGAACGGCATGGAGACACGGCATAATAAAAAAAAAAAAGTGTAATAAACCGTTAACACTTTCTCCCAGAGGACATCAGACGCAAAGGTGAGCATTTAGCCTACTCAAAATAACTTCTATAACCAGCAAAGGGTTCATATGTCATCTCTAATCACTTGTGGGAATTCAGAAGTTTTTTTTTGTTTTTGACAATTGGATATGTTTTTGGAGAAATCTAGCATGACCTCTTAAACATGTAAACATTGTATGTCTCTGCAGACTAAATGAATGTGCATTTGTTGTATAAATATATATGGTTAAAAAAGGTGCAATTTGAAAAAGGTTTATGTTTTAGCGTGGGTTACATATTGCCATTTGATGGCTGAAGTAAAACTTGAGTTTTCCTTACACAGGTTTCGCTTCCTTGTTTTTTGTTTTGTGAAACATTTTCTCTTCCCTCCCCAAAAAAATGTACTACACATTTTCAAAGAATAATGGTTACAAAAATATTCTATCACATCACCTCATCACAGATAAAAAGAAAAATGCTGTAAAGACCAGAATTAAAGCATGTGACTCTGTATTGTTCCAACTCAACGTTAAAAAATATATATATGTCTTTAACAGGTCGGAGCACATCTCAGGATTCCCCTCCTGGAATGCCTTGAACCCTGGACAGGATATCATCATATACTGTAAGTTCGTTATAGAGACACTACAGTATAGATGATGTACTATCCAGGGTGTCATTCACCGTCCCAGCGGCGCACGGAGCCCGTGATGAAAGTGGAGGGACCCTGGAGAATGTGTTGGAGGGCGGCGATCAAACCGTTACCATTACTGAGTTTTAGTAATGGTAAGGGTTCTCTCGCTTCCTCTCACCATCTACTGAATCTGAGACACTCCTGCTGGATATCTGCATGGATGACAGTGCAGACCTGGGACCAGTGAATATGCACTGTGCCAGTGAACTGGAAAAAACAACAGTAAACTGAGACTGTGTGGAAACTGTGAAATGGTTCTGTTCTGGTATGTAAACAACAAGGATTACATTAATCACTCTGTAGTCTGGGGTCTAGCAACACTGGAAGAGCTACTGCTTAAAAGGGTTTTATTCCTTATTAAGTGTGGTGTAAATGTGAAAAACTGTGAAAGTGGAGCAAATGGAATATTCATACTTATTAAATTTAAGTCCTTCAAGTGATTCCTGCACATGTCTTGCACATGGAGCGCATTTGTGTTTGGGGAAGGGGGGCTATGGGATTTCGTGTCCACTGATAAACAGATGGCAGTTTGGGTCAGCCACTGCACTTCTATACGATGGGACTGAAAACAAGGTTACCTGGAAGTGATGAATGTTACACTAAATGCAGGACTAGGACAAAAAGGTAAACCAGACACATGGTGTAATTTTACAATTCTACCATCCCAACTTTGATCTTTACATCTGGGAAAACAATTTGCCAAACACATGGCATTATTTTTTTTGAAAAAGACATTGAGTGAAATCAAGCTGTATGGCATGACTTACAGGTCTACCCTTACCTACACAGCACCTGCTTTTCTTTACTGTGTGAGAACCTGATCTGAACCTTACACCTCAAACAGGCCTGTTAGCACTTTCCTATAACTTAGTTTGAAGCCAGCGCTCTGTATGCCTCACAATCCCACAGGAAACATGATGAGAACAGCAGGGCGATATATCTAAATGGTACCACTAAAACCAGGCACTTCAAGAGGACGCATTTAATGCCCCAAACCAACGCACATCAAAATGCAAACTGCAGACCGTTTAGACAAAATGCAGACAGAGGACCCACATTTCTACTCAGCACTTTTGTTAATGTTTAATTAACCCATTAGGACAAAAATTATGACACGAAAAACACAACCATGGAAACAGCAGAGATCTGTATAACAGTGATGAGGAGAAATATGTCTCTTTCTCCAGTTTCACATTATGTTAAATAATGCTTAATTTCTGTTATTATTAAATTGCCAGTTTGCTTTGATTCTGCAGCTGGTTGTTTTTTTTTATTGAAGTTTTCATGGAATTAACACATTATTGTAGTATTATGAATGAAGAGTGCTTGGTCTATAACCAAACAGCCTTGTCACGTACTGTTCTCTCCGGACAACACCTGAAAACGCTGCTGTTGTGGCATCTTCATACGCATGATCAGCCCTGCATTTACTTGGAAAACACGCCTTTCCTATGCTATGAACATAAAACCACCCATCCGTCCATCTTGTCCAAAGAAATAAAAAATGAAACGTGTAGCATTTAGGCAAAGGGCAGAGTTATTTTGAGAAGCGGCTCACTGATGCATTAAGGCTGCTGCTCCCCATAATCCTGCTTTTAGAGATGGCAGAATTTAGAAACGGCAGGGCACAATTGCCTCATGTCAGAAACCAGTGAATGCTCTCACCATATCAGGGGTCTTAACAGCATACATATATATATATAGATATATATATACATATATATATATACACACACACACACACACACACACACACACATTATAT
>JABJVR010000087.1:13046282-13063782 GCA_025773905.1 Chitala chitala | reverse complement strand
AGAGAACTGCTACACTGGGGTGACTCAGTCTTGTGACTAATGAGGGCCACAACCAAACAGAGGACAGTAATTGTGAGGGCTTATGTTTATAAATTAACGCATTAGTCCCGTCACACAGTCTGCTGTGCCATATTAGATGTGTAAAGGGGGATACAAGCTCAATTCTACAAGCTGAGATGTGTTTCTCCTGCTGACTTGGGGTGGGGGCACACAAAGCTGGTATTGGGTCCCATGTGAAAGGATTAGATGTTCTGGCGGGCAAAGAGAGTGGGTGGAGGGCTCGAAATGCTACAACAAGAAGGGCTGTGTAGATTAGCACTGGGACACACCGACAGAGGCGTGTGAACACTGGGCCAAGTGGGCCGGCCCTCGGCCCGTCTGCCTCGCGGGCCAACGACAAAATTTCTGCTCGTGTGCAACTCTACCCCCCCCCCCCACTCAGGAAGAGACGAGGCCCTCGGCTGGGGCCGCCACAAATCACAAGAATGAAGTCATTAAGCCCCACCTCCAACGCTTTCATCTCCAACCACACCGGCGCTGTTAAACACTGAAACGCAGCGTGTAGTGAGGGCCTGTCACACACTTACCAAATGGTTCTCCTTCTTCACCTGAAGTTTCATGATGATTTCCAGCTCCTCTTTCTCATTCTCGTGCCAGAACTCAATTGTCTGCAAATTGTTAAAAAGAACATAGCTGAACTAAACTTGCGAGCAGTGGATTTATACCCTTACCTGTTAAAAGTGACAGCAAGGAGATACACAAACCAGGACAGAAGTTACGCATTCCCATCTGACCTTCAGAGTTGCAGTTTCTCTTTCCCCTCTCCAACACATATGTACAAGAGGTACAAGAGCCACATCATCTAATCCCAAAACAATTACATTCTCTTTTTAAAGCCTTGGTTGGTAAATAAAACTGGTTCCTGAAAACCTCGTGCAAATACCGTATTTCTCCTAATTAATGCGCCCAGGCATGTTACAAATTACATGCAGGGCGCGTCTATTTGAGGCCAAAATGTGCAAATTATGAAGTTCTTAAAAAGAGAAGTTCAAGTTTTTAAGAATCTTTAAGAACAACAAGTTGTTACTAAAAATATAAAGCAAACGAACGAATTATGCACAATTCGGAAAGAATAGCACAGATTTTGAAAACTTAAATTTTAGTTTTAATCCTTGTCTTTTTTCTGTTTTTATTTTTTTATCTTTCCGTTTCATCCTCCTGTTCTATGCCCCTGCTCTTTGTTTTTGGCTTTTAGTCGTGCAGCACTTTGTGTAGCTCCAGCTGGTTTAAAGCGCTTTATAAATAAAGTTGTTGTTGACTTTATTACTGTACTCAATTAACTTCATTGTCAAACTAAATTCAAGGTGCATGTATTGTAAACCTATTGAAAATATCAGAACTTATTAACAATTATATATTAAATTCCCTTTTTAAAGCCTTGTTAACTGAGGTGCAACCAAGTACATGAGACAACAGGAAGCCTCACCTGGGACATGTTATAAGGCACTTCCTGTGGAAGGTACTCTAGAAGTCTTTCTCTGACTGCATTAACACAAATCTCTTCGGGGCTCTGGTCAGTCAGCACGCCACTGTGGTACTGCCAAGCTCCAGGCTTCGCCCCCACTACCAAGTACCTCTAGAAGACAACAAGAAAACATCACTGGTCCAGTCGACACTCAATTTAGTTGTAAATATGACAAGGAGCATCTCACAACTAGACCACTTACAAAAGAAGCAAGGGCCATTCTGACTATGAAATACCAACAGCAAGAACTTGAATTTGAAATGAATAAAGAGACTTTCTCCAGCCTCAGATAAAGGGCCTTCACAGTTTTCCCCAAACATCACATGCTTCTGTAGTTTGCTGTGATACCTTGAGCACCTCCACCTCCTCAGGATCAGTGGCTGACATCATGAAGACGTCCCGAAAGCGAGGCCAGCCACGCCTGTTCCTCAGTGCTTCCTTCGAGCCCATCGACGAGCTGGCCAAGGAGTCTCCATTCCCCTTCCCAGCTTGATGAGCCCTCTGCTCTGTGCTCCCCAGTACCCCCTGCTGTTCTACGCTATCCAGCGCCCCCTGCTGTTGTCTGCTCTCTTGTGTCCTGTCATGTTCTCCACTCTGCCTGTCAGGTGATGGTCTTGCCACAGACCTCATCCTCAGTTTTTTTCCGTTAACTGTTCCTTCAGTCAGCGCTACAGTGATGTCCAGCAGTTTAGATTTATCCTTCAAAAGGTCCACCTGCAAGTGACCATGATATCAGTGAAGGATCCACAAAGACTTTACCTGCATTTCAGTCTGTGGTGATACAATGTGAAATAACACATGCCATGATACTTTGCTGTGAACAACGAGTAATTGAATACCTTATTGAGCACCAGAACTGCAGGGATGTCTGGGTACCGGGCAAGACATTTCAGGACCTCAGAGCCTAGTTTTCTATGACCCCATTTGTCCGACACATCCACAACAACCAGAACTGCCAAAAAAAAAAAGTCAGACACAATAAACTTTCTCAGCATGACTTGGCTCAAATCAAAGCTATTGTGATCGTCAGTGGTGGGGAGTCGTACCCAGGTCAGCTTCCTGAACGGAATTCCACGGATCCACAAGCAGAGACCTCTCCAGCTGGTGCCTGTGAAAAGAAAATGCCCTTTTTAGTGTCCTACATTACATCTTAAATATGAAGCCGTACAGTGCCATGAGCTGAACACTGCAGTGCTCCTAATTTTAAAACTGTACAGCTGATACAACCTTTTCACTTTTGAAGGAGTAGTGAGCCCAGGGGTGTCCAAAATGACCTGAGGAGAGGAAAAAGGACTTTTTATTAATTGTTTTTAATTTCATGACACAAATGATTGGATGTTACATAACTATCAATCAGAAAGAACAATGTACTGAAACTCATATTTTAAAACTTACAACTTGCGTTTCATTCTCAATAAGGACACCCGTTGCACGTATTCTAGTTGTATGAACCTTCTTTGACACAGCAAACACCTATAAAAATTCACATTTAAATATTCATTTTTGGGTGCACATATTAATGAACAACACATGGTTGCTTGCTAACATCAGGATAGCTGTAACGTATATGTACCTTTCTTCCAACAATGTGATTGGACAGCGTTGACTTCCCTACATTTGGGTCACCAATAACTGCCACTTTCAAAATCTTTGAATCTTTGGGGTGATCAGGATCGTTGAACAAATCGGACATAAGGTCATCTGAAAAAGATGTCAGTCAAAGATTTCGCCCCCATATAAGCACCTGAATATCTGATATACATTATTGTAACTCCTACCATAATTCTACTGAATAATTATTGTAATTACAGCACTTCATCGTGGTAATGTACCAGAACAAACATTAAAAACTATAACACACCTATTAAAATAGGTAAAAAATACTATTTATTTGAATTACAGGTCTGAAACGCAAACAGGAGTAGGATAAAATTAGAAAATAACCAAGAAAACACTGGATTACAAGGACAAACCGTGCAATTGGTAACGCTCGCTTCACAAAGGTCGAGATTACCTTTGTTAGGCGGGACTGCGGCCAGATAATGACAAGGGCTGTCATGTGTTTGTGTCGCTTTGCCTTTTACCAGCCTTTCCCAAAGCGCCTCTGAAGCAATAAACGCAGCAGGCGCAAAGCGCAGAACACTTTGTGCACTGGCCTGCGGACAGCGGACTGCACCTAAAACAAGAGGCTGCAAACCATTGGCATCAACCGCGCTTTTGCGTCAAAACGACAGATATCCATCACGGTAAACATCTCTACAAACACGAATCTGCATATCAGCAAGTGAAATGTCTGCTTATTTTCTATGATAGGGCAGTCATAATATGCTGCTTATAAATATTACGTCTTAATCAAGCTGGTAAATATCAGGCTGATGAGCTTCAAAATTTATTAGAATAGCCACAAACAACAATTAAAACAATGTAGTATTTTACCACTGTTCTCGGTATACGTTTGAAATGATTACTACCAAATTACTAAATTTTAGCTTGCTAATAACATCTTATCGCAGCATTAGCATTGTGTGTTTCATTTTCTCGATTTCATCGCAGATCGATACGTAAACTTCCCACTGAAACGTACTAATTTTTATTTTTAACTTTGGTATTTAAAGTACAGCTAGGTACCAATGGATACATAATTTAGTATAGCACAAACCTCCTTCCAGAAACGGTGACGCAGTTTCAAGTGGAAAAGCGACGCGAGCACGGCCAGAAAAACGCAGAGATTTCTGTATAATCGAATTGCAAAGCCGTAACGCCATCGTCGTCAGTTATTATATTTTTGGACTACTACTGATCCACAGTTGCAGACATTGGGTCCGCGAATCTGACTACAAGGTTATTTCTGATGGTCTGTTTATTTACATGCACATTTTCCACAGGGCGCAGACATATTGGTTTAACTGAGGAATGTGCAGTTTGGGTAAGAGTGTCCTCACTAAGATTTAAGTTGCACCACAAATCTCTGCTGACATCTAGAGGACCTAAGGCGAATTCTGCAATAGAAACTACAGTATAGCACGTTAATATTGGAAGGATCTGAAATTACTGCTGTTATTCGTACTGCAGTGGAATTATTTAAATAAGGTTTTCATACAGTGTATTGCAGTTGTGGTCATTTATATAATTAATGTAAATATCTTAAATGAATTTTGGGTTTCTTTAATGAAATGTTGCTTCTTTTCTTGGCAGACATTGTCAACAGACCACGCACCTAGCAATTACAATAGTTTTTTTTTTTTTAAGACTGACTCTCGTCAGGTTGCATGCCTAGGGAAGTAAATTTTGAGATTTTGTGTTGTTAAAGTGCCTGAACACTCTTTGTCTCACTGCTGACGGTCAGGGGTGGACCAAAGATGCACGAAGAATTTAATTTTAGCTGTCTTGGCTACAACAGCCATTACAAGGCTATTGAATTTGAAGACCAGACTGCCATTAGAACCATATTCTAAATTTCTTTACATTTTACACTTTAGCCTTAGCTTTTCCCAAGGCTCTGACCAGTAAGTGAACATATTTATTCCTAATTTGGGAGAAACTGCATTGCTGAAAATCAAACACAGGCCTTGAATGTGGCAGGTGAGGATTCTATTACCAAACCACCAGTGAGAGTGGTTATGATTTCACATGGCTATTGTTACAAAAGTACCCCTAAGCTCTGAAGTGTCGCTGTATTTTGAACATTAAAAAACTTGCTCAAAATCATTCAAATATGGGACACCAAATATATATATATATTAATAAATGTAGATATTAATGTAGATAGTCAATCAAATCAACATTGTAACAACTATGCTGCATTAATGGGCCACCAAAACATGGCTGATTTAAGGCAGAATTTTGAAAATTTTATGTAAATTTTGCTTAGTGATGCATCTATTCATGACTACAATGGTAAGAAGACATAAGTGGCCATATATTAAATTTTTGACAATTGGGAAAATATCAGTAATACTTTTGTACTGAGCTTTTAGTTTTAAGAGTATAAACTATGTAGCTAATCTAATCTGAGCAGTGGGGTTTGGTTAGAAAAAATATTTTATGTCTTGGAATGTGAACAGAGTTAAATAACAAAGACGTGCCTTTATCCTACAGTAAAGGGCTAACATATGAGGAAATGCAGAGACCTAATGAAGCTTTTAAAAGTGTTGTTTAGTCATAAGACTGAAGATAACAGAATGTAATCTCACAAGTAATACAACTTGATTTTGCAAACTCATTGGCTTTGACCGTAATAAGCACCAGAAGTAATTAAGGAAAGTTCACTTCTAAAGCCAACCACAGCACTTATATCCATCCTATAGTAAACACACTTGAATAGTCAGCTGAGTTTTTGCCTCAAAAATCTGTAATGAACTTAATCAAACTAATGCGTTGCATGTTGCTGGCACAAATACTTTTAGATGAGAGACAGAGAACAGCAAATTTTGCCACATTGTTGACACCCACTGAAGTCAAGTGGAGTACCCTTGAGCTGTTGCAGTCTCACCATGCATACTAGCCTCCAAGCTGTCATGGATTCACATCCATGGGCAGTGAATCCATAACAGACATCTGGTGTGATGCTCTGGCAGAAAACCTGAGGGCTGGATGGGCTTGCTGTGTGTTGTGTGTAACGTTAAGAAGAGAAGCAGGCTATGCACATGATGTGGAAATGTAAAGGAGAATAAGTGAAAAAACACCAAATGTGTACATTTTAGTGCAGCTGTGATAAAGCACTCCTCTTGACATAACTCAGTTAATTAGTGTTTAAAATCATCTGCTGTTTTGCAAGATGGGTATCATTACCCTGGATTGTTAAAGTGACAATATAAAAATTTATTAAAGCTGTGGCAAATTTAATACATATGTTTAATAGATTTAATTGACTGAAAATGTGTTTTCAGACAGTGTCTATGTTTGTAACCAAATCTTGCTCAACCGGTTTACATCCAGACTTAAAAAGGTCACAGGACTAAAGGTCTGAGGTCAGCTGATCAGTAAATCTTGCTTCCACCCCATTCCTGGCCTATGATATCCCAGTGATAGGGATCAACAAGACAGAGATAATGAACAAAACTGCATTACAGCAAGTTAACACACACACACACACACACACACAGTTCTACAAACTTTGTCTGCAGGATGAGTTGTACAATAAGGATCATAATTCCTAAATAGGCTCAAGAAATTTTCTAGTCCTGAGCAGGTGACCTGTAAGGGTTTACGTTCACATGAAACTAGAGAGAGTGGATATTCTTTTTTTCCTTCTTCTCTTCACCCAACAAAATTCTTGCTGACAGTTTTTGTGGCCTTCAGCTTCACAAACACCTCCACAAGGAGAGCTGTGGGGTATCACATGACTCTCGGTCTCCACCAGCCACCCTTCAAAGTGTACGAGTAACACGCTTAAAAATATACCATAATGGAAATGCACAAATGTGCTGAATAAAATTTATAACGGTCAGCTCAATGGATTTGCAAACATTTGGGATTGTACTCTTAGGAGAATGCTAAATTTATCCAGTGAATAGGTGTATAATTAGGGAATCATCTGGGAGTGTGTGAAAACACATGCACATGTATTCACACACTTACAGCCTGATCTGCAGCTGCACTCATGTGTCCCTCCTCAAGGGCCGTTCTGTGTGTAATGTAGTTAAAGTGCTTTCCATGGCCATTCGACAGCTTTAACTTTACCCTGCAAACAAGTGAAAATGGTAGAGTCCACACAAAGGGAGGGCTCTCACAGTGCACTGTGTAATCAGCCAGAGGGCCGACCATCTCATACCTAGATTACAGAGGAGTAAAAATACATTGACAAAACAGGCACATCCCCTAAAGTCCTGATCTTAAATACTAGAGGAACTCAAAAGCTTTAAAATAAGACAGCATTGCACCAACAAACCTGGAAAAACCTTTAAAAATCGAAGTAGCAAACAGAAACATGCAGCGCTCCATAAGCAAATATTTTCAGGTGAGGCTCCCTTTGCCTTTAGCATTGTGGTGCGCTCCAAAGGGGCTCATGTGTCATTTTTCAACAAGCTGTGCATTCGGCCACTTAAAGGTTGCAAACAGATATGCAAACAGCTGCTTCCGTACCATCCCAACCTTGCTGCTGGCGAGGCATAACGACATTAATGAAACGATAAACTCTAGACACGAGGATGGCACACAGGGCAGCAGGAGGATGGCAGTTCTACACAGGACGTATCACTAATCCATAACAGATGAGTGCTTCACATGGTACAAAACGTACGGCTGGCACATCCTTTATCGCGCCTACAGTAAAATGCTTTTTAAAAAGGAAGGGGGGGGGGGTATAAAAAAAACATCCACAGTGCACATTTGTCATGCTGATTCTCAGTTCCCCCTTCATCAGAAAAAGAAAGAGAAGGGAGGGTGAACTACACTCAATCCAGACATGCAATCAATATGACTTGTCTGTGAAGTAGATCAATAATGCTTTCCGCTAAAATCATCCATCACGCCTACGTTGAATATAAAAAGCATAATTAGGAGAGCTGTTCTTAAACATCCTGTATTGACTTCTTTCAGGGTTGAAGAAAGACACCATTCTGCATCATTAACTTTGTATTATTGCCTGATGGAGCCACTGCACTAGACTTCCCCTGGCCTTCTCGCCTTCCCTCATACTCTGTGATTAGGATTTCAAACAGCTCACCCCCCCACATGGTTTTTTGAGGAGAAGGTAAAATGATGCTCAGAGATACAACATGACTACAGGCACAGTTAAATGGTTTGGAGCACAGCCACACAATCGCTTAGGCTTGTCTTATTTAATATGGTGGATATTTCTCCACTGGGAGCTGGATTATACATGAACATATGTCATTTAGTGCATGTACTCTTTGTTATGGTGAAAAATACTCAAGGTGTATGAGTCTGAGATCATTTAATTAGTATTTAAATCTGGCAATTCCCTCTTAGCAAAGACTGAAGTCATAGTATTATACATCCAAGGAATGCTTTCTCAAATACCAGTTACGCCATCAGTAGGATGAAAATCAGTTCTTTATAATTATTTCTACTTAGGTGCAAACACATCACATCAGGTGAAATCTGATTCACAACCTTCAATGTTTTTATTTATTTGTACCTTATGTTTTATCTCTTTTCAGTAGCCTTTCTTAGGTGGTGAAAACAGAATTTTCCTATGTAAAATATGCAAAACACTTGTGCATTTGGTAGCATTTCACACTGAATAGCTGTGGATCGGAGAATTAATTAATTATAATAAAAGGTAACTTTTATAATAGTATTTTATTACGGGTGTATTGCATTATGGGTTGAGTTTTTATCCGTGTGTAATTTGATAGGCTGATAAATTATTGTGAATTACAATATCACAGTACAAAGTATATGTGGCTTACGAGTATTGTGTATCCCTTAAGAAGTATGTTTAAATTTAAAAAAAAAAATGGAATGCGTTATACCTTTGCGTTCGAATTACACAATGAATCAATACTGAACCGTGAGGAGGTGTACCTTTTTTAATAGTACAGTTTATATCACGACCAGAGATGTGGGTAGATCTGACTCTGCAGTCGAGCACTGTATCAAATTACAAGGCCTAGGACAGTATTGAATTTACAACCTGATCCGATACAGATATTCGAGATAATGCTTTGTCCCTTATTTTAATTTCTAAAGTAGTTAAATACTAAATCACATATTATGACTGCATACCCCGCATTAGTCACAAATTTTCACATTTTTAGTAAAGTTAAATTCTCATGAACTGTGCAATAAATTCATCAGAACTTTTTACTTGAATTTATGAAATTTCTTATTAGGCAAATAGCAATTTCAAAATAAAAGAATTCTCATACTCAATTTCAATTTAGATCTTTATAAAGCTGAAATGTCTTATTTGTTTCATAACGTACTGTATGCCCAGTACCAATATTATTCCATATTGCATTAACTCCGATTTGAACGGTTTAGTGCACAAGTGTTTCAGACAGGCATTTTCTAGACAGGTTATTTGTTAGAAAGGAGACCTAACTCTTGCCTGATTCTTTCTGCGCTTATTTTGACTGCGCATGCGCCAGAAGTTGCTGCCGCAGACAGCAGCAGTGATTCGGCGACTGATAGTAGCAGAAAATAAATATCAGCGTTTAAAAAGCTAATCATAATGAATTTTTAACGTCCGACTCAGAGGTTTATGGAAAGTAAGTATGTCTGATCTGCATGTAATTAATAGCATCGCATTTGTAGTCGATTGATATTTCCAGGTGTACAGCTGATGGCACAACAAAGAGGTACATTCAGCCCTCCAGTATTAACTAGGTAGCTAACTAGCTAACATATCAGTCAACTGTAGCTGTCTGGCTGGCTGTATCGACGTTTGCCGTTTTACGATGACTCTCATAATCTAGATGTCGCAAAACTTTACAGCTACTTGGGTTGTTGTTGCTAGTTCTGAAAAGTAATCTATTTCATGTACATTTTGTGTTGTGAAATTGTAAATCTGATAACATAGGTCGTACCAGCCATAATTCTGCTAGTTACGACCGAATACACTTTCTTGGTTCCGTTGCTCGTCTGTAACACGTCAAGTTATATTTGACCCAAAGCACAGGTGAGTTGTGAATTCAGGGAGTGATCGTGAAGAGGTTGCTTTTGTTTTGACACTTTCTTAGCGGTTTTGAACTGGGATTAGTGATACAGAAGGTATATGTTGCAGTTCGATGTTTTTTTTACATGTTTTATATATTTGACATCGTTGTATTAAATTGTAGTAATCGTTGTATTTGAGGTTATGTCTAACCAGAGTTCATGGTCCTATTTATATTACAATTGTTACCATGAATGTGGTGCGTTAAATGTGTATTTAAATTCTGAGCTAGACTGTTAAGTATTCTAACTTCAGGAAGGCAGGCTGACGGCGATATAGCTGTGACAGATTTATTTGTCAGCACCGCAGTGTTAGTGATGTGACATTTGCCAAAACGTTGCATTGGACCTGCTTCGTGTTGCGCTGTACAGTTTTGCAGCAAATCGTTGATTTATGACGTGAAGGTTCGTGGAAATATTTTGGATTGCCATTTGTTTGGCAACGTCTAATCAACTTTAATCATAGGTAACTGTTTGGCCGAGTGGTGTGACGGGGTAATTTCTGCTAATTAAATCCAGTGGAAGGTTTCCGTGAATGTCCCGTAGATTGGTGTGATTTTTTTCCGGTTGTAGTTAGCACAGCTATTCGCATTCTCAACTAATCTAATGCATTATTCATTTTAAAATGACTACAGTTGCAACCCACGTCGGCAGTAATTGCGTTTGTAGATTGCAACTTAAATGCAGTAAGTACTCTTAGAGTGGTTTTAGAATATAAACGTTTCGATTATGTGATTGCAGACTTTGCGCGATCGTCTTCCCATCTTTACATGAATTTCTTCAAAGCCCTAGTAGAAACTCCGTTGAGAGGGTCGGCAAGGTAACAAAGGGGTGACGTCATACAGTGTTTCCGGCGTTCTGACCTCTCGTCCACAATACAAACCTCTTCCGCTCTTATTCTGAGTTTTGGTTGGTTACTGCTCTTGAAAAAAACTGCTTTCTGTTGGAGAAAGAGCCAGTCCTGAACAGCTGAAGTAAAAAATTCCGGGGCGGTGGGGGTGGGAGGGGGAACATGGGTTGAGTTTTCAAGCAATGGGAGGAGAAAAGGCTTTAGGTAGTGTGACTGGATCAGGATTAATCTGGTGGTTGCAGTTCTGTTAAAGGGTGTATATCTGGTGAATGTAATACAGGAAAAATTGGAATCATGTATTTTTTAACGTAATACATCGTTATTTATTTGATCAAGTTTTGACATCTGCCCCGTATAACACCAATTAAGACAATCTTGGGGTAAGGAATGGGTTTGTGGTGCTTAAAATGTTTGTACTGTATGATGTCTCTATTTGATAAAGAAAATCACGTTTGCTTTTTGATGCAGTTTGATTTTTAAATTGTTTCTTATAATTCCCATATGTGAACAATTCCTGTGTGGTGTGCGTATACAGATGGAGGTGTAAAAAGGTGTCATTATTCGCTTTGCTATAGTGTAAGTTGCTAGTAATTATCAGATGGAATAATTGTTGAGTTGATTTCTTGGACACGTCGTCTGTTGGTTACCACTTTGTTCTGGTTTTGTAGGCTGTTTAAGTTGCTGTATTAAAGCTGGCTTTGTGTTGTACTTTTGTTACTATTTAGGGCTAAAATCAACGTCAGATGACCTCGCGTACTTAATTTGTCCATGGCTTGAAATTCTTAATTTAAGAGCAAGTCGGGGCTGTTGGGGGTTTTTAAAGCCAGTTTTTGTTAAGGTCCGGCGGCGTGCTCTCGCTGCCTGCTGTGAAGAGTAGTTTCTTTTCTCCCCGAAGCTGCCGTGATCATCCTGTAATCCTAGACCAGCTAGTATGTAAACTGAAAGCTTCGCGTTTCGATTGACAAATTCCACGAGTTCATATCGTTAATGCGGTTATTGCCGTGTGTCCCAAGGCTTCATAATTAAATAACACGTTACAAAAAACGTCACAACTGTGTAAATGTACAGTTATCCAGAATTTCACTAACTTTGCTCTGGTTTGGGTAAAATGATCATTTTGCTTACGGAGTCGGTAAACTGCGAGTTGAACGTACCACAGGTCTTGTTCAATATGACCTTAAATATCATATAGGTACACCGTTTAGATCTTTTTTTTTTTACCTGCTTTCTTCAAAGAATTTAACATTGTCTCGAAGTCATCACGGTTATACATCAGAGAAGTGAGTAGAGCTCAGTAATATGACGATTATATGTAATTTGGTTTTGTTAGGAGGTTGCCAATTAAAAAAAAAATTGGATGAATGTTGTTCTTTTGACTGAAGGGTGTGGGGGGTATAAATTGTTCAACGTTACCAATAACGTCGTTTTACTACACGCTCGGTATGACCTTTGCATAAGCCATTACGCTTTTTTTTTCTCCTCTTAAAAGGCATCCCAGTGTTTGTGAGGTTTTGATGAAGGCCTGCTCTCTGGTTGTCCCTCTTCTGGGGGAAAATAATCATCATCAGGTTTATTGTCATTTGCTCAGTAAAGTAAAGTCTTGCTCTGCAAGCCCCGATGAACCGGTATACACAATAAATATTAATCATAATTTTAGCAGGGCAGTTACGGGTGAGAGTGTTCACTTAGGCCTGATACTGAACACACTGTGTTCAGGTGCCGAGCTTCGCAGTGCAAGGAAGTCTTGCAATATGTGTGCTAATTAGTTTGCTGTTAGGTCTATAAGCACATTATTGTTTTTAACTGGTTTATGTTTAATTGATTAGATGGAACTGAGCATGACTGTAACTTGGGGCAGAAAAGAAAGCGTAACGCTGCTGAGTTTTTCATTAATGCGTTTTGGACACCGCTGCAGGCTAGTGGAACTCTTCTGTAAATATTAAAGGGTGTGGATGGTTTATGTGTGCGCCAGACTGTGGGAAGGTCATTGCGACAGAACAACAGTGTGACAGAATCAATAACGTTTTTGCATTGTACCATTTTGTTAACTCAAATATGTCTTGTTATTAGAATAATTTTTCTTTAATTAGACACAAAATACATCTGTGAAGTTGAAAGACAGGACGCATAAGCATAGAACAAATCATAAGATGAAAGATTTAACATTTGCAGTCATGTTTTTCTAAACGACTACAGATTTTAAAAAATCATTGGCTTGATAAAAGTGTAGAAAATCAAGTCAAACTCCTCAGAGTTTCCAAGGGAGAAGTTGCTGGGTTTTTATACCTTATAGATCTGAGAATACGAAAACAGTTTTGGTGTTGATTAGGTTAAATCCATTTCTTCAAATTTAGTGGTGCAACAGGTTTTGGTGACTAACAGTTGTTTGTAACACTGCTTGTTACAAACGTTGTCGTTTGCTGTTTAGCAGTTGTTTTGACTGCATGTTTTCCTTTCTTTCATGGGAATGCCTGCCATACTTTCATTTTTATCAGATTGTCTGCATGGTGTTGTAGAACACCAGGCATTATTTGTACAGAAGTAAACAAGGAGAAATGCTCTTTGGATTTGGAACCATTGTTCTTCACCATAGGAAGGTGTAGGTCAGCTTTATTGTTATGGTGTGTTTTTTTAAAAAGATATATGGCTGCTGGAGTGTAAAAGTTGGAGCTGTTCTGCAGCTGTTAGTGTACAATGCAAACTAATGGCTGACTTCTGCTTTGGGGATGGAGGGGTATTTATGCCCTTCCATCTGAAGGGAATGCTTAAGGACCAAGGCAGAGGCTGTTATCTGTTTATGACGTGAGATAAGGAGACAGAGCAGATGACTGGCCCAACTGTGACCCCAGCTTAACGAGTGGTTACTACTAGGCGGATCGCATTGCGGTAACTTTTGGCCCCTGTCGATGTCACCTGTGGGCCTGCTCTAGCGCAGCAGCGGGTTTCGGCAGTGGCAGGTGGGGCGTCGGATGGGGCGGCACGATGCAGGAGGACTGCTGGCAAAGCAGCACTGGAATAGCTTCTGCAGAGTTGGTGGGGCCTCCAGGCCCAATCAGCTCCCCTGAGCCGCAGGCTCGCTGCTTCATGCAGTTATGCTATCTCATAGATCAAGCGATATGTGAGAGAGGCAGCGACGCTGCTGGAGCTCGATCCCCGCTGTGAACTTCTCACACTCGTGCCCTCTGGCTTTTACGCTCACGGAGGGCCACGCTTGACATTTTTCACTGGATGCTCAGTCTCTGAGTTGCACTTCCATAAAAAAAAAAAAGTGATGGAAGGAGCTCTCTTGTGCGTACGTGTGTGTGGTTTTAGGGTGTCCCAGTGTGATGATGAGCTGTAATGGCTGGAAGTGACTGCAGTGATGTTCGTGCCAAAGAGCAGAGTTGCTTCCTGACCCATTTCAAAAGGTGAAAATCGATCATTCCTGATACGTCTTTGACTAGTCTGAAATGGAGAATAACTACTAATAATTTAACAAGTTGCTTGTATGACTCACCCTAGTGCACCATGACTTCTTTATCTCAGAATAAATGTCCAGATGTACCCTATTTTTGTGCAGTCACCTCCCCCCACCTTCTCTTCCCCTTGAAAATCGCAGAGAAGGGTTATTTTCTCATACAGGCCAGGATGGCTAATGAATTAATCTAGCAGGGTAAGGTGAACTCATCAGATTAAATACAACCAAGGTCTCTATTAAAAAAAAAAAAAAAAAAAAAAAAACTGGCATGATGATTCTACTTTACTAGGCAGATCGTATGCAGTACCTTTAAAATGGAGGCACATGCATGCTCATTTTATTTTAATGTGTTCGGGGGACATTCTGTCAGATAACGGAGAGTTTGAGGGGATTGGGATGGGGTGTCATCACTGTACTGAGTGACTGAACGGGGGCACGCCACTCCAGTTCTCCTGTCGCAGGGTGATGGACGCCTATCAAGGTCGCTTCTGGGAAGCCGGCACTTTGACATCAGCATCATTCTGAGCCATGGCCTCTGTCAAGCTGCGAGTGTAGGAGGAGTAGGCCTTCGCTCTGCATGTCTGAGGTGTGTGTGTGTGTGTGTGTGTGTGTGTGTGTGTGTGTGTGTGTGTGTGCGCGCGCGCGCGCCTGCGTGTGGGTGGATGGTTGGGAGGGAGTGCAGGGTGGTTCATCCGAGTCGCTGGGGGCGAACGTGTTGGCAGGAGTCAACGTGCTTGGAGCCCCGCGCACCTGCCAGGCTGTCTGGGGCGAAGGCAGGTGCGTCCCAGTGCGTCACTCAAGCTTCGGGGTGCTCTGCTCTCCAGCATGCCACCTGGCCTCGAGAAGCCATGCAAATTTCATTCCCCACCCATAGCCATTCCCACAAGCAGCTCCCAGCTCTTTTAGCAATATGTTTTGACTCTGTATCAAATGTAATTTCATTACACGTGAAGTATAAGTGTATTTCTGTTTATGCTCCATGTGTAAAATAATTTGCATTTCTCGGTTTAACAGCCATCAAAAATACTATTGGGGGGGAGTAATAAAGGTGTGAAACTTTGCATAATATTATCGTTATGTATTCCTTCCCCTGTGGCCTTTAAATATTCTTGGTGTCTTTTTTCTGTGAAGCAAATGCATATTTAATAATTTTCAGCCTCCTCTATTACAAACAATGTGGGTAACTTTTCTGCTACAGAATTAATGGCTGTTGCTTCCATCTGTGATGGCTGCTCAGTTTTTGTGAGGGTACCAAATAAATTTAAGTAAGCAAGGCCAGTGTACCCATAAGTGGACTGTACGGAACTTAAATTCTTGGTAACGTTCAGTTCGGACCAGTCAGTTTATGTGCAGGCTCATGGGAGGGGGGAGGCAGTAATTGTGGCTTGCAGTTGATGGGGTGGCTCATGATTTTACCATTATGTTGGCTGAGTGTTGATAAGCTGCCTTTTTGGAAATGCCTGTTGATGAGGGTCTGATTACAGCCAGCTCGCTTATTTCAACTGTGAAGCTGGGTATCCTGAGCTGCATTCTGCCTTTTTATCCCCTTTCCTTCTGTGGGTTATCAGTTACAAACACAGGCTTGAAAAAGGACCTTGTCGTGCTTTTGCAATCTGTTCCTTTGCCAGTCTTGGCTGATTAATGCGGCTTAAATTGAATGCCTTACTTTCAATTTTTGTTTTGCCCTACCGTTTTCCTGTGTGGCATTTAATGTGTGTTTGCGTATGAGAGAGAGAGACGCTGGACTATTTGTCCTGCTTTCTGCTTTTATTTTCTTTTGCCTGTTACTTGTTTTGAGAGAGTTGTACGTTTTGAGGGGTGGGTGGTGGACTAAGGCTCCAATAGAGACAAATAATCACGTTCTTTCAGTAATAAAAGGTGAACAAAGATTGGAGTGGTTAATGTGAACAGTATTTACAACCTTGAACAACGTGCGACACTTGAAATTTAGCATCCTTTTTGTTAAATAATTTTAGTTTTATTAAGTTCTTTTTTTGTTAATTTGACATACACTGTTGTGAGATGCTGAGCGTGTGCTGATTAGGACATGTTGCCGTGACTCTGAGTTGTAAAAGTGGTTTGGAGAATTGCAGGTCAGACCGTTGTTTGTACATGTTTCTTGCGCACAAGTCTTTGAGCAGCGAAACGAACCCAGCAGAACTTTGTCCATGTTCACACTCGTTCTGCGTCCTCCCCCACCCCGCGTTCCTTCAGTAACACACAACCAGCTGTGAGGTTTGTGGTGGAACATGATCACCTCGACGGGACACCATGCCGGCTCGCCGCCCGTTTCGGGAATCGTCACGGTCACTCAGGCCGCAAGAGGCCTTAATGGAAGACTGCTGATTGTCACTGTGCTGCTGGCTCTCCGTTTCCAAACCTGCGCGGTCAGAAGTTTGAACCCAACTTGCGTGACTAGCCAGATTAGCCAACAGCTTGTTCCTTAGTTGCTCCTTTGACATGGCTCCACGGACGCGGGGTTCCCCATGGATTGGTGACACAATGATATCCGCACGGCCTTTCGGCTTGTAAATGAGGACTTTAAGCCTCGTCGCTGCTCTTGTGCGTTTATTTTTCCTTTCACCTCTTTGTTTTTCCCCTTTTCCTTTCCTGGTGTCGCGGTGAGGAGAAAAGCGCTTTCCAGCGCGCTGTCACCACCGGTCACAGTTCATGCCTGATAATGTACTCTGCTGAATTCAGCAGCCTCCCTGACTAGGCACAGACCTATAAACTGATCACGCTGGCTTTGTTGCTCTTTTGTGCAGGCGTCTCCTTACCCTACATTTTCATTAGTGGCCCGTTAGCTGCCTGTGAATAGTAATTAGTGTAAAATTCATGATGCCGGCTCTGTGGTGTAAATATTACAGTGGCAGCACAGATCAGCTTAATAGCTGTGGTCCAAAGGATTTTGTGCTCTTCCTGGGATTTTAAATGGAGCCACGTCTGTTTGAGCGGGGGGGCCCGCCGCGCCGGCGGGGGGGGGGGGGGGGGGGGGGGGGGGGGGGGGGGGGGGGGGGGGGGGGGGGGGGGGGCGCGGCGGGCGGGG
>JABJVR010000087.1:12993653-13033999 GCA_025773905.1 Chitala chitala | reverse complement strand
ATATATAAATTTTTTTAATCCACATTGGCAAGGGAGAAAGAGTCAATAAAACACAGACAGATGTGTAATCCCCTAAAAAGAGGCAGAGAAAAAGCAGAACACCAAGGTGGAAAATCTGTGTCCTCCTGAGGCAGGACATATCTGAGAACAACCTCACTGCTAAGAGTACTAACAGGTAGAGGTAGCATTCCTTGCGCTCCTGTTGGCCTCAGACATCTTACATGCTGAGGTTAACCTGGAATGAACCAGAATAAACACTGCAAAGGAGTCTCCTTGGGGTGGCGTCTAGTCAGCGTACTGGAAAAACTGAGGACGAACCATCACGGTTCCCGTTTCCTGTCAGCTTCTGTGAACTTAGATGAAAACTGTCAGAATGCCCAAAATCACACATAACTGACAGCACCAGCAACTGCCTTTGGAAAGTCTTCCCCACGATGTGTGTATTTCCACTCATTTGTAACAGTACAGATAAAATTTACCCATGGGCCTTAATTATGGTGTGACAAATTAATGCATAGGACATATTATACATGCCACTGAAGATAACATATCAGCTAAAATCATCCCCATTTTTCCAAGGCAGTTTGTTTCACCACCTTTACTTGTCCAGAAATCAAGCTAATAGATGTGGATATGGAGCAAGGGTTGGAAAATTTTATAAAAAGAAACATGTGACATCACTGCAGCCTTCAAGATGAAGAGAAAGACTGCTCTGACAGTCTGGAAAAGTCTTGAATGAACAAACTCATCTAAACTATGTTCTTGGGGTGCCATGGTTGTTCAACTGAGAGGCTCTGCATTTCTCAGGATAGTTTGTGGGCATGAATCTATTTTTTAAGGATAACCTGTGGGTGTGAATCTGCATTTTTTGGGGCATCCTGTTGACATTAACCTGCTTTTCTGAGGATAGCCTGCCTTTGTGCACCCAGCAAAGACAATGCTGTCAGGTAATGTTGGCACCAAGACAGAAGATGGGCAAAAGGTTCTGTTCTACTGCATAAGTGCCAAAAATGTCCATTATATTCAGTTAATGCATTAAAGCCTAGTCAACAGTAAAAGCCAACAAATTGAAAATGTAGAAGCATTATGAGCTTCTGTTTCTACAAATAGGTAAAACAGTTGCTTTGCTGCAGCCTGAAGAGAACTATGCACATGCAAACTGGGAAGTGGATGTGTGCGAGAAAGTGAATGTTTTCTTTAGCGTTGTTAAGAGCACAGCTGCTGCTCGGAGTTTAGGGAAAAGGAGAAGATGAAAGAAAAACTGAACTGCTGGCAAGCTTTTTGTGCAAGTGTTTTTAAATGGCATAAGCAGCGAACACAGGAGTAACGCCTTCTGTCTTTCACAGCCTTCAAACCTTTCACGTCTTAACATGTATGTTTTGATGTCCTGCCATTATGATAACGCCCTAATGGCGGTGGCAGATGAAAATGCACAAAGGTGTGTACAAGCTTGAGGATTAGCAAAAAGAAAGACTGCCCCAAAGGACCATAGACCACTGGCACTGAAGCAGAGGAAAGTTCTTGAGAAGGGAGATGGGAGGTGACTGTGTCAGATGTGTCAAGTCATTTGAAAGTCTAAATGCAACATCACCGTAACCTCCTCCGCTGGTGGGAGTTGAGAATCCCTTTCATTCAAAACAAGTGAAACTTTCTTCAAAGGTACCCCTGCCAAACAGCACATTACACTTCACACTATATATTTTTTTTTCCATTCTAATTCTAAGATAACCCTTAAAGCTTAAACAAACAGTTGTTAGAGACACAAACAGTGTATTTATTCATTAATCACAACAAGAAAATTGGAAGAGCTTCAAGAAAGCCAAGAGGCCTCACAGAAGAAAAAAACATCATGAAATTCTTTCTGCCTGTAAGGAAGAGAGACTTGCAGATCCCCTATGTCATCCCCTGAGAGCTGTATTTAAATCTGGTGCAGGTTGGGAGAGCAGGTCTGTTGTTCCATTGACCAATCAGAAAGCTGCACTGCATGACGGGGTATCCATAAATAAGTGAGCACAGCGAGACCTTCTTATTAGGCTATCACCTTCTTATCTACCTTCCTTGTAGTAAACACTGTAGCAGTGTTTGTCTGTTCTGAATGGCATAATATAATAGAGGAATGAAAGCATTCACATTCAGCACTGGCTAATTTCTGCTGGATTCTTGTCTCCTAGCCCTGCTCTCCACTGGGACAGGGGCGAGCAACATGAGAGAAACATGAATGTATGAGATTTCGGTCCAGCTGCGTCAATAACTCCCGCCCTAAATCTGAACAAACACTCTCCATTTAGATTAGCTGTAACTGGGCCATGAGAAGATTACATCACCCTATGTGAATTCAGATGTGTTGAAAAATGTGAAGAGGAAAAGGCAACAAAGGAAGGTAAGCTATAACCTACAGTGCTGTTTTGCTATTTACACGTTTAGGGTTTTGTGGGTGGGCGTGAATGTGCTGGTCCTGTTTTAGTGACTCTGTGCTCCGCTGTCAGAATGTTCATTTAACATGTTCAGCTAGGATGCTAGACATTCATACTGCGAAATATCATGTGCAGTGAGTTGGTATTTAAACTACTGAAAAGCATTACAAGCATTCCTGACCCCTCCTATTCCAACCATTTCCTCCAGAGGGTGGTGCTCCCCTTCAGCCTAGACTATTTAATATTTCAGGACCTATAGACCTTAAAGCCATGAAAAAGCATCATCCTCTAAACCCTTCCTGACCACTGTGTCCAGTAAAAATCACGTTACATTCACCTTCGAACTCAAGTGCAACCTTCATTTTACTTTTAATGTGCTGTAGAAACAACATCCAGCGTTGTGCCAAACACACAACACCAACTGCTGACTTTCCTACTGCAGGGAAACGGTGCAGACAGGAAGAAAATTCTCAACAGAATGAATCTGCAAGCTATGATATCAAGAACAGATCTAGAAACAAATTATAGAAGAACTTATTTTATTATGAAAACAAAGCTATGTTACTTTTTTAAATTAACTAATATACAAAGAATTAATGCAACTCCTCAGAGGTCTGAGGACACCCCCACTAAAACCTGCCATGACAAACAGATTGCTTTTATGTGTAAAACCAGGGCTGCCGACATTGGGGGGACATGGGCTCAGTTATTCTAGTCCCTGGGTCAAGTGAGGGCCCAAAAGGGCACTCTAACTTTTAAATAATCTGTTGTGAGAGATCATCTTGTCCCTGCCATGAGCGAGACAAGCGGCGGGTCTGCATAGAACAGTAGTGAGCAGGGCCGTAGGGCTGTAAACCTCTGCTGAAATGCAACACATTGACTGAGGCCTCAAGAAAAATCCTGAAAGTGCTCCAAAGAATTACAGTGAGTTACACCTGGATTTCTGAAAAGGCCATGTGGGCTTTAACCAGTCAGTGCGAAAAACAAGACGGTCAAAGCTCACAGTAGTATTAAGCAGCCAAGGTCTGGCTTTGTGGAACACAAACAGCTGAAGCCAGAGATTAAGAGTGCACCTGATTTCTTTGGAGCAAAGCGAGTGGAGGCCGGTACACTGCAGATGGCTTGGCAGGCCTCCTGGAACATCCCTGCTCATTGTTAGCTTCATTCGGTGCTCTGGTGGTAACAACGCAGACTGCTTCCTCTTAATTATGGCTTAGAAAAAAAGAACACAGTCTGTCTCAGAATACAGAAAGTGCTGCCCTGAGAGCTTATCTCAAGACAGACCATGGTCAGCTTCCACGGTATGGCACAGCGATGCACAGCCACATTCTCAACGTTGTTTTAGATCCACCATGAGTTTCTATATCAGAATCGAGCTAAACGATCACCTAACAGCGAAGGAATCATGATGATGTGCACGCCCCCGTTGTCCAACTGAAGCACAATTGTCACCTTTTTTCATCATTTGAAAAATATCACCTGCTGTGGATGGTACATTTCCATTCCTGACGACAGAGTCATCTCTGGAAGTGAAACAGATCAACACAAATCAGTGATGTATCTGCTAATCAGCCTTTCATATCCGTCATCTTTAAGATGCAGGTAACTGAGTGCAGCATATAGTCTGGCAAGGTACTTGAACCTCAGTTAGAGTATTACCTGTCCATCAGACTCCTTTGAGGAGTCTGATGGACAGGTAATACAATTTTATATCAACACAGCAAATGATAGGCAACAAAAATATATAATAATACAGCAGGTTCAACCTAAATGTAAATATTTCAGTAGCTAAATATAAAAAAAAAACATACCATGAGTTTCAGTTGCTTGCTGTGGAATAGGGAGAAGGAGCTACAAAGGGTACCTGTATGGACACCTTAAAGTTGTGAAAACATAATTTTCTTGCAGCTTTGCTTGAGATAGAGCTTGTAGAAAATAAATGAGGCCTGACGATTCAACTGTTGGTCAATAAATGTCTGGTTATAATCCTGTCCTTTATCTTACAAACATTCAGTTTTTACACTGACATTCAGCATTCTAGAATTTACCATCCAGTATGTAAACCACAGAGATACATGTCTTGGCTTTTGTGTCTTATGTAAGGACCCTTTAAAAACCCAAGCTTTAAAAAAAAAAACAGTTGGAAAACAGCTGTTGGTGTTTCTAATCTGTACTGTGGTACGTGGAGACGATAAAAGTGTTCTAGAAGATGGGACTGAACATCATTACTGACCAGAGAGCTACAAAGGCACAGTGCCATTCTGTTTTACACATGCAGATTCATGCCAGCTTCCCTCAGGGGCACATGCGTTTGAGGCATTCTTATCCTGAAGAATAAGACTTAGCTTGTCAGCATGCAACAACTATTCTTGAATGGAATTTCACGGGATTTGGAGGCTGCCTACCAACAAGCGAAGCATAAACTCTTTTTTAGAGCTGTGCCAACAAAAGTTCGTGCCCTCTTTTTTACAGGGTTCCATAATGTCACGCAGCAGTTTGAAGACCTGATGTAGCAGCCAGTCTGTAGCAACAAAAGAAATGCATGCTTTATTCTTAAGGTAAATTATGTGTAGTTCTTTATATATCAAACTTAGACTCTATAGGCCTATGTTTGCTTTAATCATATACGTATTTACTTTCAAATGTATCTGTCTTCATGTTAAACATCTTTGGATGAATGGATACTTCCTACTAACAGATGCTAAAAATTTTTTTATCTGGCACACTGGTCTTGCCACTTCAGAATAGAAATCTCCAAAGGCTGTCACATTACAACACATGGCAGAGTACATGCAATAAATCCTTTTCCATACCTATATACTCACTTTAAGGCCACAATGAAAATGGTACCAGTCCCTTGACACTCAGACAGAAGTAAAAATACAATACAAATAGGATCCTATTCAAATGTAAGGTACAAACACATTACAGGGATAATTAGAGACACAAATCCACTTAAGATACCTGAACTCCATACAAAGAGAGCCAGAGCTCCAACCAACATCCCTGGAGGTACGAGGCAATGCTATATGTCAAGTCACAACGCCAGCCTTAAAACAAAATAAGCCTGTTCAGTCACACAAACACACATCACAATAAAACCAATGAACTTACTATGACCCCGTGTTCAGATATACTCATTAAACTTCCATGAACAAAGTCCACAAGGTTGCAACAATGCCATCTAAAGCAAGAATTCAGGGATGAACACCACCTCTGCAATACCTCTATTAAATCAGCTGTATCTTAGCACAAGCAATGAAGTAACTAAAACTATTCTAAAGAATTAAAGATGGCCGCTAATTAAAAGTGATGTTTTTATTCTTCCACACAAAACAAGTCATTAAAACTCATTTTAAAATTTCCACACACAAAGTTCTTCGTCTCCAGATGCTGAGCCTCTGACCCGGTATGCATTACAATAACACTACAAAGTGTGACTCTCTTCATCTTATGAGCAAGTCACTTTTAACAAGGCTGTAGGCTCTGTTTAATGAAAAAGGAAAACAGTAACATTAAGGTGTATACTCCATATGTTGTATTTTCCCCCCATGCACCGGAACAATTAATTAGCAAATAAAAAATAGTTTTCTCACTGTGACACAGTTGTGTGTCCCATGAATCTGAGTAAATCAAAGGCTTCAGTGTGGAGAAGGAACCATGAGGTGAGTTGAGTTCAGTTTTATCTCTCTTCTGAGATTCACACAATCCATGACCCCTGCACAGGACAGCGGGAAATCCAACTGAGTGCACGTATATCTGTCTGGATCATTTCACGGGGTCCTGGGGCGGGCGCGTATTCCCAGGGTGGGGATTAGCTGTTATCCCAGTGAGCTCAATTGGGCCAATGAGCAGAGAACCTCATAAAACAGGATGATCCCCCCACTGATGACACCTCAGGCCAGCTCTGTGAGACGTGTTAGTCAGCTTCCGTGTCAGAGAGCAGCAGCTCCCATTCAGAAAGGCAGTCGGGGGGTCATATGGTTCTATTTCTTTATTTATTTTTTTACGAGATTGAAAATTTAAGCGTACGTTATCCCGCTCTTTGTTATTCATAATAGCAAATGGCACTTTTAGCTTCTGCAATACACACCGGCAGTACAAAAGGTGTATTTTCCATCTCAGAAGTCAACGGAAGCACAAAGAGGGTTGCTTTTTTTTCACTGCAGCAAGTTGACCTTCGAACATTTACTATTTAAATTCTGCAGTAAACATAATACCTCTTTTTGAGGTGGCAGAAACATTTGAAATTACTGTCAGCAATAAAAATACATCTCAAATTGACACCGGCCAAGTCATTTTTACTGAAGTCTATGCTGTCAGAAATGGAAACATTGCATCTGAAATTTAAAGAATTTTGGTCCACTTCTTCAAATGAGTCTCAAAAAACTTTGTAATCTTTGCCAAAAAGATTATAAAAATGTTAAGATGAATATATGGCAATACATGAAGAGGTATTGCAAGAATTTTAGCAACAGAAGTGAATACCTGTTCAGTCTAACTTATTCAGGTTTACTGATTTGTGTTCCCATATATAAGCAGGGCTCTGTGATGGCTCAGCAGATGATACCATCCATGGGTTTGAATACAGCTCTCAGCACTGTGTGGGTCTGGTCTGGGTCTTCAAGTTCTTCCCACAGCCCACAGATACGTCAAGTGGATTGACCACTCAAAATTGCCCTTTGTGTGTATACCGTGTAATGGGTTGGCACCCTGCCTTGCACTCTATCCTGCTTGGTAGAGGCCTCATAACCTTCTCCAAAATAAACTGTTGGAAATTGAATGAATGCCTTTCAACACACACAGGGAGACTATCTGAAAACTGTTCACACATTTTTATTCCAATTCAACCCACAAACAGCCATATGCGTCATTAGATCACCAATATATTTATAGTTTAAATATAACCTGTGATATACTAACATGATTTTGTTAATTAAACAGTATGTAACAGTTACAGACATGTCACTTAGCATACATTGCTATACTGACTGTCTACATTATTGGAAAGTATTGATAGTCTCTCTCATGGTAAAGAGGATAGATTCTGTAATGATGCGCCCAACACAAGCTTCAGATTCTTAAAAGCTCATTTTTACAGACCAGTCATGGCTCGCGAACGTTTGCGGACATGTGACCCAAATAGATTCGAATGTCAAGCAGCCAACGATGTCCCAAAGCTCCAGCAGAATGGAACTCTGCGAACAAAAGCAGTCAGTATTCATACGGAATTTTAGAAACGATCCATAAGTTCCAGCGCGCATCCGAGAGAGATCTGAGTCGCTCCTTGGCTTTCTCTTCACAGTTTCAGATGACATCGCTGTAGTATCACAAGATGTTCACAAAACAGCGCGCAGATCGATTCGCTGTCCAACAGCTTCGCAGCTCCGTGCAAGTCAAGCCTCAACACTACTTAGCTGGAGAACATCTGTCCCCCGATACCTGCAAATGTGCTTCTCGTCTGTGTGCAAAGTCTCCAGCAGGAATAGATGTGCAGCACGCTTTCGGGAACGCCCCATTTGTGGTGTTTAGTTTGTGTTTCGATTTTCCCTTATAAAAAAAAAAAACGCTGTGCCATTCTTTAATTAAACCAAACATTGTAATAACATGATGCCTTAGTAATTAGAAAGTGTACCGAATAAACGACGTAAACAGTCTGGTCAACCGATCTTCGTTCTTGTTTCATTTAGAAATCAAAGGCAGCGCATCTTATTGGCTTCTTGGTATGGAGAGCACTGGTAAGTGTTCCCAAGCCGATCTGCGATTGAGTCAGTGAGAAATTTTGGATTTCTTTACATGCGGCAAAACTTTTATGAACAAACGTTTCTTTTGAAGGTGGTTTAAAGAAATCCAGAAAAGAAATTATGCCGTATCGCTTAATTCGGTTAGTTTGTTATAAAATACAGAATCATATTCGTGCCATATCATGTTACACTGGAAATATTTGGAGTCAGCTACTGCCTGTAAATTTAAGCGTGTAAATTATTTAGTATGATCTGACATGATCTGACAATTACATCCGAGCATCAGCACTCAGGGTTGGAGGACAATGCAAGTTTTTGGATTTTTTTTTCATGTTGCCAGAATAATTCCTACATGACTATGTATTGACTTTTTGCAAGGGAAATCTACCAATTATCATTTTGGAAAAGTAATAGCTCTCTGAAGGTGTCCAAAAACATTCATTAAAGATTTCAGGGAACGTACTGTAGTTCAGTATAATTTTGTAAGATTTTCTCCATATGACTGGCCTTCTATGGTGACTATTAAAAGCAAATCGCTCAGAAATCAGTGGCGGTTTTATTCAGGAAGCAGTGCTTTTTGGCTAGTTTTGTTACCATTTTGCCAGCATTTTCCACTGTGTGCAACATTCACCTGAGAACAGGTACCTTCACAGTGTTTATGGAATCGAAATTGAATAATTCTTTTTCAACGACGTTAGTTACCCAGTGGAAGCCAGTCACTTTAACATGTCACTTAAAAAGTATAAATCATAAAAATATGTAGCCCAGATGTTCTGGAGTTTTTTAGGTGGAATTAGTGCTTGAAGAGGGACAGCAATGGTGGCAATACAGCCACCAGATCGACAAGGTGTCCAGTTGTGATTGTTTAGGTGCCACTTAAGATATCTCATCAGATAATAATGGTTCTCTTTGTAAGCCCGATTTATTTCAGAACACTTGTCACAACTTCAAGTCTTCCAAATTTCCAGTTAATAAAGTAGTAGACACCACTCTCCATGACGGTTTGTGTACGTGATTGGTTAAATGATGCTGCTCTATGGTGGTAATTTTATACAAATTTTTTACATGTGATATTATTTTGTAGGATTTGCTGTTGCACAGTTTGGTTTTAAGGTGGCCTCAAAGTGCGAAAAAATGGCATTTCACAAGTTGGTTTATTTTAATTTTTCCTTGAACACCAGGTACTTAACTCTTATACAGCCCCGTTTCACACTGCTGTTATGCTATATTGGCCATTCAATGGTAGAATTCATGCCTGCCACACAAGACAGCCAGTGTTACCTGTCCCTCTTGCTCTGTGTAAATAACCTCAAAACCTTGTGTGAGCCTTAGGAAAGCCTAGGGATAGGAAGTAAACCTTGCAGAAATCCACAATGGAGCCCCTTAGTTGCCTCTGCCAAGCTGAGACACTCATTTTCACCTCTGCCCCCAATTTGGCCAACAGGGGTAAGCTATTCTGACATCTGTGCAGCCCAGGTTCTCCATAAGCTTCTGCACAGGCCAGCCTCCTAAATCTGACCAAATCATACAATGCAGTAATGCACTCTGCCAACTATTCCACTCTTTTCATTTTTCTGGGTTCTTCTATGTAAGTCATTCACCAAGGATACAGCATAACAGCATCCTAGAATTTTTTTAAAATACTTTTGCCCATGAGAAATAGCTGTATTAGTCTTCCTCTTGGTCGTCAAGGATACAGTCCAGCAGCACACAGGTTTTGGGGAAGCCACACTGCAGAAAGTGAGCGCAGATCACAGGGTGACAGGATCTCTTGCACTGTGCAGCATTATTAGCTGCTTTGTCTGTATGGGTTCTTATGTGCTGAAGAGATAATATGACAGATCAATGTGCCATATGGTTTTTGGATCTGTGTGTGTGTGTGTGTGTGGAGGGGGGGAGGCTGTCTTAAGGGAGCAGAGAGCAAGTGCCATTTTGCACTTCAGAAAAGCCATTTAATACATGCCACACTCATTTGCACATAGTGACCATTTTATTATTTTCATCTTTGGAAGATTATTATGCTAACTACTGTTTTTTAAAGATTTTGAAAAGTCCATTAAGAGTAATTTGTGCTCTCATAACAGAGAATGGGAGCAAAGATGTTGAGATGCAAGCATGATGACGTATACATAGCTAGCAGTCAGAACTATAAGAGTGACACTATTTTGTACCCTTTAGAACAAGGACAAAAAAAAAAAAAAAACCAGAACAGCACAGAGGCAGAGAGAACATTCTTGTCTATCTGTCCCTGTTGTGAGACGCAATATTGTTTGTAAATCAAAGACCGAGCCCAGCATCTGTACCTTCTTGTGAGACATGTCTGAAAATAGAAATGTGCCTGAAGTTTCCAGACTGACAGAGTCCAGGCTAATCCCCTCCATATCTTCTTAGTATTTACCGGTGGTCCTGTCACACAGCTAAATCTCCCCAATCTGACAAAATGTTCTGTGAATCCTTTCAAGGCATTCCTACAATGCAATAATGTGAAACAGCAGACTGTTGTCATGAAGCCCGAACTACTGCTGTCAGTGTCTCACAAGCAATGATGAGCAGAACGCAGATGTTTAACACTGGCAGACTGGAACATCAGCGGCATCACCTGTAGTCTTCATCTCTTGCCTGACTTAGGTAACATCAATGGCGTTCACAAGCCTTTGCATGTCGGCTGTTCCTGTAATGTGTTTCAGAAATAAATAAGGCATTACTTGCATGTCGTTATGCATGAACAGATATCAACCCATGCCACATGAAACCTGCAGCAGTTACCTATTCAGTAAAAGATGAAAAATAGATTTCTCTTGTGCAAACAGATTTCTCATGTTTGTGTGCCTTATGCAAAGCACATTTGTCATCTTCCAGTGGACCTTTTGTTTCAGCAAGAAACTCATCTCACATTTGGAGAAATGTATTGTGTACATTCATCTGAAACGTTTTGCTACTGTTAAGCTGATAGGAAGACCTCAAGGCTTAGTTTAGTTCTTGCAGTTTTCATTTCATATTAAATATGAATCTTCCCCTGGTGCTGGACACCCTCTTTGGGAGCAAGCTCTGCTATTCCAGTTACATTGTGCTCAAAATTCAGTCCAAACATAACTGAAATGTAACCTGCCAGAGTATCTTCTTTATGTCACTTACCACCTAACTGAACTTTGCTGATCCATGCACTTGTTGCAACACCAACCATCCCCACGTCGCTAACATCCGTTGAGTCTCTGTGAATGAACAAGAATTGCTTTTATTTTGTTGCATTATTGACTTTGGCTTGACCACAAATAACCCAACTTATAAAATTTAAAAGGTTTGTCATGTTAAAAAGCAGACTAGGTTCTGAATACAGCCACGCAATAACAAAAGGTTGTGTGAAGTCACACAAGTAAGTCATTTTCTGCTCACTGCAAAATACATTTTTCTAAGGCTCAACTATGTGCATGCTTTAAAAATACAGACTAATTAAATGAACACAAATGTAAGTAGCTTCACACTTTGAAGATAAATGATTTATGGATCTCCATAAATAACCACTTAATGGCACTGAGTGAAAAATGGATTTAGCCTTGCAAAAAGAATGGCAGTGAACATACTGAAAGAAACTGGGTTTGTTGGTGTTGTGTGTCTGTCTTTTCTGACTAAAATTATATGGCATCTGTTACTAATATTTGTTATGAACTGATAAAAAATGAATACATCACTGAAGAAGAAAAATTAAAATAAAGGCATCAGTGATGTAAAAAGCCAACAATAACAACATAACTCTTCATTGCACGATTTAAAAACACTACCTAATGTGAATTATATAAGGACATTATTTTAAAAAAGATGCATCTGCAACAACTTAAACATTGAGGAAGTCTGAACCTTTCTGCAAACAGACGTAACCTGGACAGTGTCACATACGTGCTTAAATTTGATGAGAGATCTGGAAATAGTGCAGAATCTTAAAGATTTGTTCATTTTTCATGTCATAACGTCTAGTAGTTTGAAAGTTTTCAAATCCCTAAAACTTTATTTCTAGGATTAAATGAAGAAAAAATATCACAGATTTTGAATGCGGTCTCCATTGGGCTCCATTGTATGTACAACGAGACAACAACACGTTCTGCTTGAACTCTGCCTGGGTATTTTGTCAAATGACATATGGCATTTAACACAACAAACAAACCACTCACCTTCCTGACTGAAGAATTTCTCAAAGAGGGCAACAGTATCATAGGTTAAAAAAAGTGGAAAAATGAAAGGTTTCAGAGGAGGAAGAGAGAAAAAAGAAAAACTGCAATCATCTCCACTAGCTACTAGGCATTTGCACATGGCATACAGCAAGGTCACACCTTTGTCTGTGAAGAAAAACTACACTGAAGACAGTATATAGCGTATATTTAGGATTTCATATGTGTCATGCCACGTTCTGTTGAGTGGAATAACTGGAAATCATTATCTCATTATAGTCTTGTCAGCAGCACAGGGTGATGTATTTTCCCTATTGGTATACCATACACTGCTTTTAAGGCCTGACAGTACCACTGAACAGTTGCCCACTTGCATTACAATGGATACACATGCAAGTAAAGGGTATGACTTTTGAATTCAGCAAAACAGAGGTAATAACAACATAAGCAAAGGATTATACAGCTATATATATCTGAATATTAATATATTTATTGTTTTATACATTTTCAGGTGAATTTGTTAATAGGATCAGACTTTTGGTCTTCAAGATATAAGGCTGAATACATGGTGCCATGCTTTGGGCTACTGATGTGATTTAAGGACGTCAGCCAGAAGCAGGATTATTTGTCTTGCTTACTGTAATACCATTTACAGGACTGATCTCCCTGCATATACAGAACCTGGAGAAAATGCAGCAGTTGACATGTGGTTCACCTGACTCTCAGATAACTTTCAAGTATTTTGTGAGCCTGCTGTTGGTTTTCAGACAGTTATAGCTCTGACAGTGTGACAGTGACCGAGGCGGAGCATGCGATTTTCATCTGATGGCAAAGCGATAAAGAGACGGTGGAGGTAAATGTTGCTGTCATGCAGCAGAACAGGCCTTTTTTATGTGTGACAGTGCCTTCTTACCCACAGCCTATTACAGAGCCAACTTCTAACAGTCATGCCTTAACTACTACTACTTCTGAACGCTAACAATCTCAATGTTTCTGCATTATCACAATGGGCTACCCCCCAGCTGAACCTATAAACATTAGTAAGCTGCGTGTCAGTGAGGAGCCACGCACTGGGAGATTCATGTGAGATGCCACAAGGACATAATTAAACAGGCTGCCTCTTTTGGTTTGTTTTGGTGGCAAATTGGTGACAGGTTGATAGTTTTGTTGCTGAGTCCCAATTCAATGTGGGTGAGGAGAGAAACGGTCACTGTGCAGAGGATTTTCCAGAAGAAAGAGACCCTGCGCTGACAGTCATTCACCAGGGAACAAATGACTTTAAAACAAATATATTATTAATTATTACGCTTGCACCAATGGATGGCTCAGTGGGAAGTGACTCCAAGCAGGTGGGCTGGGGACTAATTACACTTAGTGGGTGTGCCCTGCAATGTGTCTGCGCTCTGTCCAGGGCATATCTTGCCTTGCACCTTATGCTTCCTGGGACTGGCTCCAGGCAACCCAAACCTTGGTTCAGCATAATCGGATGGAAGACGCATATGGCTGGATGATGCTTTTTAATGAAGTCTTTATACCGCCAGAGCTCATCCAGAGTGAAATCCAACCGATAACGATTAGACATCATCTCACCTCTTGCCCATTGATATTGGCATTGGTGGTGAACAGTCTGGGCAGAAGGTGTTCGTTTCACCTGCCAGATGGAAGGCTCACAACTTTACAGTATCCCATTGGGCATACTGCCAGGTGACGCCCCTGCAGGTTTTTAGGCTGTGTTAAGATAGCAGGAAAGGTGAGCCAAGTCTATTTCAGCTGACAGTCCAACCAAAGAAGAGTGTGACAACACATAGCAACACTTCTAATTAATATTTACATCATCGTTTCACAAAAGTAACAAAACTGGTGTTATGAGGGTTGAGAAATATTCCACTTGTTTAAATGTGTTAAACTGCAAAAAGAATGGAAAAATTGCATACAGTTCTAAGCACTACAAGTTATTTTCCTGCAGCTACAAAAGCTGCAGTACAGTGAGGTATAATTATTGCAAGTGTTGAGTGACATACAGTACTGGTCAAAAGTTTTAGAACCCCATTTTTCCAGTTTTAATTTTTTATGTAAGCAGATCCAAGTCCAGTGAATAACCTAAAATGGTACAAATGTAAGTGGTAAACTGCCAGAGGTATAGTATATAAAAGGAAGCAGTATATTCCTCTCAAAATGGCTAAACAAAGGCAATTAACAAAGGAAGAAAGACAGACCATTATAACCCTTAAAAGCACAGGTCTTTCCTTTACATAAATTGCAAAGAAAGCCAAGGTCTCAGTGAGTACAGTTTCCTACACCATCAAAAGGCATTTGGAAACTGGAGGAAACTCTGACAGGAAGAGGTCTGGCAGACCCAAAGCCACAAGAGAATCAGAAGACAAGTTTCTGAGAGTCAACAGCTTGCATGACAGGCGGCTCACAGGACAACAGCTTCAAGCACAGCTTAACACTGATCAAAGTAAGCAAGTCTCAGTTTCAACATGTTAAGAGAAGACTTTGAGCTACAGGTTTGACAGGTTGAGTGGCAGTACGAAAGCCAATGCTAAGATGGCAAAATTTAAAAAGTGGCTTGTCTGGGCCATGAAGCACTGCCATTGGACTACTAAAGACTAGAAGAAGGTCTTATGGACCGATGAATAAAAAATTGATATCTTCAGTTTATCACACAGGGTTTTTGTATGCCATTGAGTAGGCAAAAGGATGGTTCCTGGGTGTGTGACACCAACTGTCAAACATGGAGGAAAAAATGTGATGGTCTGTGGCTCTTTTATTGGATCCAAAGTCTGCAACTTGCACAGAATGAGTGGCACTCTGAACCAAAACTACTACCACTGCATTTTGCAGCACCATGCAATACACTGGTGTATGCCTAGTTGGTCAGGAGTTCATCCTACAGCAAGATAATGACCCAAAACATACCTCCAGGCTACATCAGAACTGCCTTACAAGAAAAGAACATGACAGTAGTCTTTAAATCATAGAATGTCCAGCAGTCTCTAGACTTAAACCCCATCCATCTGGTTTGGGATGAACTGGACAGAAGGGTGAAAGCAAAGCAGCTTACAAGTGCAACACATTTGTGGGAGCATCTGCAACAGTGTTGGGAAGAACTTTCTGAACAATATTTGACTTCTGTTTTAGAAAGAATGCCACGAGTGTGGTCATTTGTTATATCTGCAAACGGTGGCTACTTTGATGAGTCAAAAATTTAGATTACATTTGTTACAGCAAAAATTCCATGATTTCTTTTGGAGGTGGCATGGTGGTTAGCGTTGTCGCCATGCACCTCCAGGGCTGGGGAGCGATTTCTGCCTCAGGTCTGTGTGCATGGAGTTTGCATGTTCTCTCTATGGTTGGTGGGCTTTCTCTTGGTTCTCAGGTTTCCTCCCACAGTCCAAAGATGTGCAGGTTAGATTGTTTGGTGTCTCCATATTACGCATGGTGTGTGCCCTATGGTGGGTTAGTTCCCCACCTAGGGTGTCCCCTGCCCTGCACCCTTTTGGATGTCCAATTGTTTATTTGTTCTTTGCTAGGTGTCCTGTTGACTCAATGGGTAGAACATCAGGCTGGAACGCAGAACTGTCCTGGTTTGAATCCCAGCCCAGCCACCAGGTGTGTCCCTGAGCAAGACACACAGCTCTAGCTCATTGTAACCTGTATGTGAAATGTTGTAAGCTGCTTTGGATAAAAGTATCTGCTAAATGAATTAATGTAAATATCTATCTGTTATTTTCAGAGAATATTGAGAATTTAAACTGCATAAATTTCACTTAAAAACTGGAAACATTGGGGGTGTTTGAAAACTTTTGACCAGTAGCGTAAATGCAAAAACAATCAATATACCAGAACAGTATATGAAATCTGGTTAGTGTTACATCTTGTTTTGGTACTTAGCTTAATTGTACTTGATTGTCAGTAGTTCAAACAGTAGTTACTTTTCTAGTTTGCAAACTCTTCAACAACGACTTTGAGTCCAACCAAAGATATTTTGATATTTCAGTGCCTGTGGAGGAAGATAATATTTCTGATATTTCTGGTGACCTAGTCGTTACTTCAAATGTTTTGTAAAATAAATTAAATAATTTAAAAATTAAATAATAAATAAATAATAATAATACATTTGGTGAAATTGTCAATTTTAGTCATTCATTAGCTTTCATTAGCGTTTAATACAAGCTATGTAGTTACCGTCATTTCTGAGTGCGTATTCATTAATAGGAAATTCAGGCAGCCTCAGCAAACAGAAATTGACATTAATTTCGCTTGTTCCTTTCATCATATAATGCGTGTTGGTTACGCAAAGGGATGGAGGAGTCACTCACTTTGTTTTTTGTTGCCTGTATGTTAATCAAGCCACTTTCTACCAAAGTAGTAAGTGTAGATCGAACGTCAGAGGACCTAAGAAGGAGATCTGCTGTCATGGCAGATTAGACATTGGCTGAACGCAGTTGAAAAGAAACAGCTGCATAACTCACACAGGGACAGAGGGAAACTAACTACGAACGACTGTTGCATGCAACGTCTGTTAAAAATCAGCACATGATACAGTGCTTCCCGTGCGAAGTTATCCAATGTATAATTAGTATCTGAATTACAATTAGGTTTAGTGTTTTACGACGGTTTTTAAACCGGGTACTATACGTCTTTACTTTGGGAGTGATTTTCAGTCTGTCCCCCCACGAAAACGCAGTGTGGAGAATTTGTCCGCTTGTCTTCGGCCTCCCGGTCAGGCTGAGGAAAACGCAGCGGGTTCTCTGGACCTTCTCTGAGCCCATGATGTACACATCGGTGGTGTCTGCACACCCCTCTGGACCCTCCACTCCGGGATCGAATAATAAGGGTGACTACGGGAGATCAGCTGTATCTCACTCCGTTGCACTTGTGCCGTGTTAGAGCGGTCCTCCTTTGCTTTCAGTACTACATAAACCAAGTATGTGATGGACATATTGTAGCACAGCTACGGGCATTTTATTGGTGTATTTCCAAATGAAAATGGGCACATTCAACTCGCAGAACACTAATCGCCTAAAGCTTGTTGATACTTCATGGATTATGACAAACAAACAGGCAGAGTCGGTCAGTGGATTGTTTGTGCGTCTACAGTTCTTATAAATGTAATTTACTGGTATGGATATTTGCAGAAACAAATTTCACACATTTCACTGCATTCTTTTCAGGTACACTAAAGTGTCTTTGGAGACTAAAATAAATAAATAAGAGTGTTTCCAAACCGCCAGACTATTACTGTAACAAGTAACCACTCCAAGCAGGTATTAACATACAGAAACAGAACATAATTAATAATGGCAAAATCTCCAAAATAAGACACGATTATACTATGCACACTAACGTTGTAAGCAGAAACGGCATCTGAAATGTGCACAAATATAAAATTTGATGGCTTTACTTGTGCTAATATCTATAGGAATGTTTATTTAAGGTGTACACAACGTGACTGATATGACAAAAGGCTTTCTTGTTTTCTGGTGTGTTAGATGCTACATATATCTGAGGTTTAAATTTATTTTGAAATTAAGTTTTATTTTATAATGAAAATAAAATATAAACAAAAATCTGATTTTGGTTCAGTTTTGTGAGCGTAATAAGTTTTCACTTGACATCTGATTTGTTAACTCTTTGCACAATGGGGATACCACTCCTAGCCCCCAATACTTAACACTCACCAGTTAATGTTGATGCCCAAGAACTGGTGATTCCCAGTGCCTTGGGATTCATTTGAGTTTCACAGTCATTGTGTGCCATTCCATCATTTCCGCTGGACCGGGTGAAATGAAATTAACCCTGCAGTCATTTTCTATGACCGCAATTTGCTGTAGTTTTACTGAGAATATTAGTACTGCTTTGAGGTGCTGAAGAGTTTGAAAATTATGTTTCAAGGTAGTTTGTATAATTTCGTAGCAGATGTTTTAATTATAACCATAATGACAATGTTGGGTTTGATTACAACTATGAAGATGATGATTGTATTAATGATTGTAATAATGATATTTTTGATTTTTATTATTTATTTTGTACACCTGGGTGGTAGATAACAGCTCTCTGAAAGGAGAGCATCACAGTGGAGAGTCATTTTGCAGTTCATCTGCTAGATATTGGATAGGCAAGTGGAAAAATATAGGTATATATTTTTAACATGATGTTTACAACTATATCCTAAACGCAGACGATGACACAAATATTGAAAATTAAATTATGGGAGGGAAAATGGTTCTTTCTTTGGTCTCCATTTTTATGAAACGTGTATTTCAGGAATATTGGATAAATTCTTTAACCACCAGGGTTGGGTTTGTTCTGGTAAAGGTAGTGATGGTCTTGGTGTAACCTTATTTTTTGCAGTGTGGTGAATATGATGGAACTACTATTTATTAAACAATAAAGCAGGAGGTGTAATGAATGTTTAAGCACAGTAATTCTGAATTTACTTGTGTGGAAGATGGGGTGATGCAACAGAAGGTCTCTGTTTCATTTCCAGCTCCCTTACTTAGATATCTAAACTAAACAAAAGGTTGTCTTTGAAGCTGGAATAAGCAATGTAATTTGGTCATGCTAAGCAAAATGAGAGAGGAACAGGAAAAAGGGGGGAATGGTTTGTAAGTAGCTTGTTGCTTTGAATGTCGGTTTCCAAGTGTAACCGCATGCAGAAATTCAGGGTGTAACGGGGTGAACTGTGAAGTTAGACTACTGTGTATTGGATCTGTCCTGCATTCTCAGTCCCAATGGAGCCAATATGCCCTACAGGCCACCTTCGTCTTTTCCATATCTCCTGTCAGCACATTTAAGAAACTGGCACCCAAATTTGTCGCATCCAAGGATGGTTTGGTCAGGACAGGTTCTGCCTTCCAACAGTCTAGCCAGCAGTATGTCGCTATCAGCATAAGGAATGAGCTCTAATTTATATCTGTCCTTAATGGTTATTGTGAGAAAGTGCCAGGTACCGCAGTGATTAGTGGCAAGGCACTTAACCTAAAACAACCCAGTATTTTTATGTAAATGAATTAGTGTCAACTAATCTTCAATGCATTTATTCATGCATTTTCAAGCCACTTATCCAAGTTAGTGTCTCGGAGGGTCCTGGCACCAGTTTAGCACAGAGCTTCTTCAGCACAGCTCTGTAGCATTCAGCATTAGCTTCCGACACATAGGCAGCAGCGGCTCCATTCACTTACAGCAGAAGTAAAATCGGCGTATGGCGTCCAAACTCAGACCTTAGATCAGAGAGTGAGGTTAAGTGTTCTTCCACAGGGGGGCAGTGAGAGCTCTGCATACGCCATGTTTGGGTGCAACAGTGAAACGCGCCCAAGGAGCAAGCAGCTTCACACTGCAAGATGCCTGTCAAGGAGTCTGCACTACCAAACTGGACGGGGGGGGCAGAATAAAAATAAATAAATAAGATTTTCTCTTTGTTGTTTTCGCAGTCTCTGTCTCTTTCATACAGCCACCCCTGCTGAGTTTGTCTCCTGCTTCCAGCTCGGCTGAAGGGCGAGTGAGAACGTGCAGCCTTCTCTTTCAGCTGTGCCTGTCGGTGCTGGTGCCGGTGGCCCGCTCTCGAGCCAACGGGTCACAGAGCATTCCTCTGCCCCTCTGTGCCTCTCGTGATTTACAGGTTTTATCAGCTAAGCGCTAACCGTGTGCCCTGAGTCTCTGGAACATTGTGGATGAAGTGGTTAAGCAAAGTGCTGCAATCTGCAGCCAGCGCAAAGAGTGAGACTGCCCTAATCACGCCTGTGTCAGCGTATTTTTATCGTATGTGGGAAGTGTGCTAAACCTGTCTCAGTTACTCTAGTTTTTTTTTTTTTTTTAATTCTTTTGGTTGCATGTGATATGTTTCGACAGGTTTGTTCCTGTCCAGATTGATGAAGCTTTCAACAAGGCCCAGTATAACCTAATTAAAAGAGCAATTGAGATGGCAGAAAGGCCCATCTAAATGCCAGGTGGGGAGGTCTCCCTGGGCTACTTTTAAATTATAAAAGAGATTTTCAGCTTTTGGAAAAAAAAATTCTTTTGGAAGAAGGACTCTGCTATTTTTTTAAACTCAATATCACCCATTTCAGCTTCTCTTTAGGTAAAGTTGATGTTATTCATATTTGGAATGAAAGAGATGCGTTACAGTCAGTGTGAGGCTGCGTTTCCCAGGCTGCGCTGAGAGGAGAGTGTGTCCGTGGCCATGGAGGTGAGTTTCCATTAAGAGTCAGAACATGTTATACAAGAGTGATGGACACTTAAAAGAATGCTATAACAGTTGAGCCTTATTAAATCACTTGTATGCAAGGGAGTATTCAACAGAATTCCCACGTAACCCTTGGGACTGGTGCCTTTTTTAGTGCAAACTGGGGCAGGGCATTTTTCTTGAGGCCTGGGCTGCATGTGCTGCTATTGATGGGCAGGAAATCCAGGTTCAGGACATACTTACTGACAGGACATTTTTATTCCATACCACCGGTGTAATATGTGTAGCAGCAGAGGTGCACTGAACAGGATGAAGCTCCAATGGCAACCTGTGGTCAGTTCTAGGCAGCACCGTTTCCAGGAAGACAGGTGAAACTTGGTACAGGCTTGTGGAAATTCTCGTTATTTTCAAATGGTGATGTGCAAAGAGGCTCTTCTTGTCTTCAGCTCGTCTAGGCATCGATTTTCACACGAAACCCCTCTTCTCACATCGTTCTGGGAGCATCTGAAAATGCGACGGTGGTGCTGATATTGCAGGCTGCAATTTCCTCTGCGAGCCCCAGCGGGGGGAGCCAAGACTGAGGTTCGAGAGTGATCAAGGACTTGTCAGTTACACGAGCAAGTAAATGGAAGGCATTACGAACCAACCAGCAATGTATCTGTTTAGCTCACGCGATTTATTGAATATATGGCATGTTTTCATAATGCCTAAGAGAGATTTTAAAGGTCATTTCAATACCAAAATCCTCATCACTCCTGAAAGTCATTTGAAGCTTGAATAAAATTTCAGTTTTTTTTTACTTTTTTCTCCTAAAAAGCAATTTCAGTACTGACCCATTTGAAATTTCCATTTCTAAACTCATTTTGATGTGAAAGGCCACTTTAGCTCCCAGAAGGTCATTTCAAGTTCAGATTATTTCAATTTAAAGAAGCCTACACAATGCCAAAATTCGCTTCAGGACCAAAGGCAATTTGAAATTGAGATCATTTAAGTTTCAAAAATCCTTTAGCACTTTTTTTTTTAAAAAAAGAACTTCTCCAGCCCTCCCAACCCTGTTAGTGTGTGTTGAAAGAACAACCATGTAGACTTTTCTTCAAGTTTTTGGAGATGCTTTATTGAACATTACATCTCACAGGAGGACCCCGGTGGAGTGCGCCACTTATGGAGTGCAAGACGCAGGCAGGATACCAACAGCCAATTAGCCTCTGAGAGGTTCTAAGGCATCTCTTGAGAAAAGCTGCACTGTGATTTTAAATACAGAATTTTTCGCATTTCATATTTTTTTTTTTTTTTGCTTGTCACATTGCTCTGGTTTGATTTTATATATTTGTCGTTATTGCCGTCGCATCATTACCTCACATTATCGGCCTATCACTTATCATTAAACCCATATACAACAAAATAGCAGGCAAACATCTTGCATTGCTGTTAATTAATCCATCACAAATGGCCCATGCTGCCTTGGCGATAAGCTTGGATTGGCATTCACAACTAATGATCATTTACAGGCAATTTTCTTATCTACGCTCTTTCAGATCCAACTGGGATTATATTTCGTGTGCTTCACTGCTCCGTAAATGAGTGTTTTTATAAAATCTATGCGGCGACCCAACCCCCCCTGATCCCCTCCCCGCCTACAGTTTCTCCATGAAATACGCATTGGAGGCTCACCGCTTCTGCACCTTTGCCGTTGAGCCCGTTGACACCCATTAACAACACACCCTCGCATGCGTGAACCTGTTCCAAATCCACTCACCCATGGGCATTTGCATGTTAATTCACATATACATTTATGCATTTAGAGCTTGGGTGCTGTTTTGCAAACAAGATTCATCAGGTTTACAGACACACGGGTTTCGAGAACAAAGAGTGCTATTTACAAACCACAAAAGGGCATAAACTGATAATATTAATACTTAAAGAATGGCATAGGACCCCTGATGGCCTCAGTGTGATACATTCATAAAATATGTAAATGGAACAAACATACCTTTTTCTTTTTTAAGGAAGTAGCTCATGTTAATGTTTTATGGTGTCCCCATAACTACTGCGCTCTCTGTTTGGGCAGCGGATCTTTTTTTTCCTGCTCCAGTTTCCTCACTCCTGATGTCAGTTGACCAATACAGTTTCCATTAGCCTGAGCTATGTCTCTTCTGCAGAAACTCATTTGATGCAGCCCATACGCCGGTCAAGGATGCCACTCAACAGAAAAGCACCCTGTCATGGAATAGTGCGGACGCAGCTCTTCCAAAGATCTCCATGGAAACTGCACGCACTCACGAGTGCTTGAGTCAAGCCCGGGGGACCTATGAGGTAACCATCATGAGCTGCCCTGGGCTGGAGCTGACTCACAGGCTGCCTTGGTGCAGCTCTAGGTTTTACTGTGTGAAAAATGACACCACGGTCAACAGGAAACAAAAAAGTTTACCCTGCAAATAGGAGGTACTGGATTTTTAATTCTTGTACAGCTGTCATTTCCTACAAATGATTTTTCTCAGACAAATCTTTAACTGGATTGAAAACGTATGAAGGTAATTTCAGTCTTTCCAACTGTTACTCTGTTTACTAAATTCCATCTTGAAGTTTCCAGCTACAGGAACAAGCACTGGAATTCAGTAATTCTTTGCTGCTTGCCCCCCCCCACACACACACACTAACATACTGTTCACAAACAGGTGCATATTCTGAAACACCTGTTCCACCACAGACAGAGAGTTCACCAGTGGTGGAACGGACTGACTTTGGCGTAGATTTAAACGCCCCCCCCTTCCTCCACCATTTGTCGTCCGCTGGGCCCCGTGGCCGGAGCAGTTCAGAGCAGCTGTTGGTTCTCACTGCCATCTCTGTCCCAGAGCAACTGGAGTAGAGCACTTTGGCAGGTCACTGAAGCTCTCTCAGGCTTTCATCTCCCTGCTGCTTGTTCTCCTGTGCAGATGTTACTTTTCATGGGTAATAAATCATTGATCAACTTCACAGCTTATCATCATCTAAAGTACACACACATTCAGTACCCTGTAAAAGTATTCAGACCCTTGACCAGTTTGTCAATCCTTTTCTGACTTACAAATGCAACATTGAAATTTGGTCTCTGTGACATATTTATTTAAAAGCTCTGAAATCGAAATGAAATTTGTTTCAACTTGATGTTGATTTATACAAAATAAGCACAAGAACACTTTTAGTTAAGAACACTTTTAGATGACAGAAAAGAGCACTTCATTTGAACATATTCAAATGATTTTGGTAATTTGTGTGAACACTGAAATGCAGTGTGATTAATCACTCTTCGTGTAGTGGAATGTTTTAATAATGTGATAATAATAATTTTCTCAATCTGATTCATAATAAACATGCATGCATGTATATAAACACTTCAAGATGATTTGAAGGGTTCAGTGTGATGGCTATTGGATGAAATAAGAATTTTTACACAGATTATACTGAGCAGTTTTGATATGTCCCTTACCGGTTAAGCACTAAGGAATGTAAGAAGGGAATAACATTCAATGATGCTATGGCCCAGGTGAGTGAAGCCGCATCTATCACATAAAAAACTAATTCATTAAAAAATGTGATTAGCAATGAAGCCAAATCACTGATTTAATTTTTACAAACCATCTACTCAAAAATATACCACATTAAAGTAATCTTTGTTTTAAAAAGATGTCTTGGAAAAAAGGATTAAAATGAAATCAAACAAGGATTGAATGAAAGGGGCGCAGATCAAGAATAAAGTTTTAAGTGATTCTATACGGTTACTATGGTAACACTTTAACAGCCTGATAGGTTTAAAGATAAACTTCTGTGCCCTGTGATGTACTGGGCTGTGGACCTGGTTTCAGTACTCTTCCTAATTCCTGTCATTCTGCTGAGTGCACATTCCTACTGAATTATTTTTATTAATTTACGAAGTGTTGCACTGATTTAAAACTGACGCTATTCTGGAAACACAGGTAGCTATAAAATACATAGGTAATTAAGTTAGCCCATACTGTGTCTAAATTGCTGCTGGATTATTGCAATAATCAGTCTTTAGCAGGGCTTTGAAATGAGTCTCTGAATGGATGGTGTCACCAGGTGGAGATTTTTTCTGAGCTCCTGAGAGATTTCTGCATGCTTTCAAACATGATAGCAAAAAGATATTTCATCTTGGCCTGAGAAGATACCACCTCAAGAAGAATTGTTTTTATATTTTTAAATGTCTTTTTTTCTGTTCAGGTCTGCTTTCCAAACAAAACGATGGACGACAAAGCTATTTAGCAAGGCTTCAGTCCGTTTGTTACAGCATGTCCCCCTAAGCTGAGCTGGGGATACTGTAGCTCTACAGTAAAGACATGGTGCGGTTTTATGGATTTAAGGACCAGACCTTTCCTTCATGTAGGTGGGGTGTTTTTGCCCCTAAAGTTTGTAAATATTTTATGTTTTAGGTAAATTAATTATAAACAAATAGCACTGTTTACTGTCACAAATTGCCCACACTAAGATTTATTTATATTATTAAGGTTGCTTTAAATTGCTGGGTTAAAGTGCTCTGAAATGGATTATAAACTCATAATTTATTAGTTTTTAAGGAATTAATGAACTGTGTGTTTAAAACAGTGACAATGAAAGAATCATTCTTAACTTCAGGGCCTTCCAGGCCTGCTTGATAATTAACTTTGACAAACCCTGTTCCTACACTGTTATTCAATACACAGCTGGAAACTGGGTTTTAACAGAAATCTGACAAATACAAACAAAACAAAAAAAGAGAACTATTGCCTCTTTTAGACTTTCTTATACAATATGTATGTTAACAACATGAAAACTGTAAATGAATAGCTGTTTAAGATATAAGTTTATATGACAAAAGGAAAATATCATCATTGTACAATAGCACCTGTAAATTTTCTGAATATCATCATTCTCGGTGTTTAATAAGGCTTTAGGTTTTAAATAATTAAAAAAATGATTTCTGTTAATTCAGGTTATTATTTTAGCAGCCTTCATCTATGCATCTCAAACCAAGTTGTGGCAGGCATATCTGCACCCGAGGCAGCATATAACAGGCGTATTTTGGTCATCTTGAGCACAGAGCATCAGGCAGAATGCTTCAAACTCATCCTTTTTCATTAGCCAGGGCAATCTATCCACTTCTGTTGCCTGGGCGCTTCGTTCTTTGTCCCAGTTTTAGTCTCTTGGCAACTCTTAAATCAAAGCTGAGCCTCTCTCCAGCTCAGGAGAGACGTTTCAATAAAGAAAAATGGTGAGTGAGAATAGGAGGGGGACGGCAGGCAGTAATTCCAGTTTAGTTCCCCACCTGTGTGGTGTCAGCCACATCGCCGGTCTTAATAAATGAGGCCATGACCAAGACAAGAAGCTGTTCAGAGGCAGAGCTCACTGCTGCATCAGGTGGCTCTTCAGTAAAGAGCACCCATTAGAGCATTGTGGCCTGCTCTGTTGGGAAATTAGCATGCTCTCCGTCCTCAGGGGCAAGCTGTCCGTCTGGTCGGGTGGACATTGTTGCGCAGTCTACTGTGATCACAGTCTTCACCCATGCGCTGTCCTCCACCACCTGGGGAATTTGAGCAAAGGTAATGGTGACACGCCTCTGACACGCCAATTTCTTCAAACAACTAATATGCATTAAGTTTAAGACACATCCAAGAACAGGAAGTATGTTGGCACTGCCCCTTCCTGTTGAGAGTTCTGTTACAATATTGTGAAGTTAAGGCCAGATAGCTATCCTTCACATTAATTTTAATACCGTACTCTTTCATACCAGCTGCGGGCGCTCAAATTTAATTCCTAGCAGACTCAGGGACTCATCCTTCTGTGACTACATGGGCTCAAAACACAATTTATATTTAGCACTGATAAATTTTATTTTCAAGCCAGAATTTAGCTGCTTTACATTTTTTTTAATGGACCTGTGGAAATCCCCTCGAAAATTTAAAACATTAAAATTATTATCTCAAAGATATTTTCAGAAATTGGGGTCACGTTCTTGGCTTAAGAAAATGTTACTCCTTCTGGGCCATTGGAACTATGGAACCTTCTGGTTTTTCTTCCAGTTCATAGCCTAGATTCTGTCTACTGCACCAGTATGTCTGTAGAACATGTGGCCTGGCTGGTTCAAGGCTTCAGTCTGTTAGCTGAGGAGACGGAGTCCTCGGGGTGACATGGTGGACCTCCAAACGGTGAGTATACATACTACTGGTTATGCTGTTTTTTGGCTGCCTCAGGTCAGTGACGTCTGTGAATCTCTGACTCATCCTGTGTGTTTTGATTAAAATGTATTTTATCCTGCCTGTTTGAGAGTTGCACCAGGAGACTTGTAATAGAACCGATGGTGATAAACAGAGAAACGAATCTGAGCTCATGCACAAAAAATGTTGTGAAATAGAAACATGCAAAAAAAAAAATCAAGAAAAAATGTTAATTCCTGGTGTAATGTAATAAATGGCATGATAGCCCTCCTTTATGACATATAAATACCAGAGGTAACTCCATCAATATTTTTTAATTGTTTATTTTACTGTGCTGCTGAAGCAACAGTTACTAATACAGGTGTGTGAAAAAATCATTTACACTATTTCATACAGGTAGCTGACATATAATGGAACAATACATTGATGTATTAGATGAATAGTTTTGGAACCAGCATGAAAAGTCATTTTGCAAGCAGGAGCATGACAGTAGAAAATGCGTCATAGTCCAAATAAGTGTTTACTGTAGCACTTACCTAGTGGTGAGAAAAATACCCAGAGGCCATAGAGTTTTCACAGAAGGGTTGGAATAGTTTACAGGAGGCATCAAAATGCTTACAAGGGGAATATTATAGATGAAGGGAGACTTGCCAAAACGTAGAGGTTAAGTAGCGAAATACTGTGTGCCAGAGAGAAGACTCAACGCAGGAGAGTTTACCCATGGAACAGACTAGTTTACTGAAGGTACTAAGAGGCACAGAAGGGGAACAGGGGGCTTTAGAACAAACACAAAAATTAAACCTGATGCACAAATCAATTTAACAGAGGTACAGATGTGTTTTATACAGAAATGTTAGTTAGAGCTGAGAATGCGACCTTTTTCCCGGGTGCCATCAACTTCTGATAATTAGCATTAAATAGGAGATGTTTTACATAATTCAATGAACACTCCTCTGGTCATGCTCATAACATGGTGTGATCAGTAAAAAAAACAGCATTTTAATTACTTTATCCATTCATGGACTGATGCCAAGGCAACAATATGATAATAAGATAATGACAAACAAGAAGGTCAGCTCTTGTTGCTTTGGGAGAAGGATGTCTTTGTCTTTAATCTTGGTGATCCAAGAATCCTTAAATTTGGCATATGGTGTTCATTTAAAAACATTAAAAGTTGGTTTTCTCTTTTAAAGCTTAGAGTGCTTTTAAAAATTGAGACAGCCCTTTTTTAAAGCACTCTAAACCCCAAACACCTACCTCTTTAAATCACTGTCTTTTGTTATATTCTAAATTGCATAGTGCTTGAACTCCTTATGATAGCTTCTCATAATTTGCTAATGTTTGTACATTATTCACAAGGAAAATGCTGAGTGTGTAACGTTATTAATACAGATGTGTGTAGGGTGTCATATTTGACTTTTGATTTATATTCAGATTTTTGGACATGATAAGGTTTTGTCCATGTGATTAAATCACAACTCCAACATTAATGTTTACTGTTCCACTCTTCTTAAGGATCATTGTCCAATTTATTTAACCAGCTTTAGTAAATGAAAGCCTGCGTTTAGGTAATTAGCGGTTTTAGAAATTGCATGGATGTGTGGTTCAGCTGTTAATTGAGTTTAGTTAGTGGAATTAGTTTGAGTGAGATTAATGCACAGTTATCTGTATACCTGCTGCAGAGATTTTTCATTTTAATCTGCAGGGCAATTATTGCTCTTCTCCATCTGATGAATTTGATACATGAGGCAGTTATGGTTCTTGACATTGCGCTTAAGAATTTTATTAATTAAGGTCAATAAATTGCAAAAAAAAACCCCATTTAGTCACATTTCTCTTACTGAAATGTTAATAGTATGAATAACCAAACGCAAAAAGAGTTAACAATTTATTCAATCTTTATACAACAATATATCTTAAAGAAACTAATATTGTTTCAATGTCATACATAATGAAAAATAATAAAAACTGTGTCATAATTTTGAATGATTTCCAATATAATGTGTGTGTGCTGCAATACAATTTCCTTGTGAAGATTTTCACAGTGTTGTGAATAAATTTGCGCACATGCTGTATATGTGATATTTACGCATGTGCTACAAACTTAACTTTGGAGCTAACGATGATGTTCCAGTATAAAGCATGGCCACCCAGTTATGCAAACCTGCCTCGCCTTCAAAACAAATAGAGGAGGAACAGTTTGACGCCTGGCATTGGAGGGTTTCACTACAGCTTTAACAAAAGGACAAAGCCTGTGTCCAGGCTCAGAGTAGACCCTTTTCCCATTCTGCCTCTGCCGCACTGCAACCTCAGCAGTAAGGAGCTTTTCAGCTGCTGCCAGTGTCATCGTTTAGCTGAAAGCAAATCAATCCGAACACAGAGTAGTCCCCCTGTGTGAACCACTCAGTCCTCCATGCAGTCTTGGAATCCATGTTGAAAAGTGTAGCTTGTCACAATAAGTAGCCAGAAGAAGGGACAAGGCTGTAATGTCTCAAAAGTTGTTACATCAGAACTCATCTCTGGGCCATCACAAGCAAACCCCCTGCTTATCCCCTTATTCTTTGTCGTGGCAGGTGGCGTGCATATAGCGGGAAGTAAAATGTGTGTGCGTGGAGGCTGGGGGAAGGGGAGGCTGGGTTCGGTCAGCACCTCAACAGTTGGGCTGAGACAGCGGGGGCACCCCAGCTCTGAAACCAAACAGCATGTCAGCCATTGTTTAACGATCGGCTTAACGGGCTCCATCACCGTTTTATAATCCAGGAGACCGAAAATTCCTTAAAGTGACTGCCCACGAAATGGAAATAAGACCTTACATTTCACGGATGACATCTTCTAGGCAGGGTGTAAAAATGAACTCGGTGCCCAGAAGGACAAAGTTTTATTTTACACTTTCCCCCCTAGAAATACATTTGTGCCATAAAATCGTGTTGGTGACATAAGGCACTAACAGCTAGCTGTAAACACAGGCATACTCCTGCTCTCTCCCAGAATGCACGGCTTCCTCTCAGATGAGCTATGGCACAACTGTGCGATATTCCATTGCCTTCGGAGTGCCATTATTTTTGTGGAACATATTGCATGTCAATACACCCCTCCCAGTTATGCCACTGAACTTTTAACCTTTTATGAAGTGTTCGGGTCCATATATGTTGTGGTGAAAAGACCCTCGATCCATTCAGAATGATGGCTGCTATGCTGTAAAATTAGTACTGAATTAATTAGCAAGCACCACATCACCATTCGGCCTGTATCCGTAGACTTATCAGCCAGCATTGAGTGGATACCTCTCACAACTAACATTTTATCTGCCTTTTTAGGACACTTCAAGAAGAGGGGATATAGAAACAAAAGCAGTAGTGCGAACAAATTTTAAAATAGAAGGAAATGCACAATGTAAGTGAATTGCTGTAAGATGAATTTGCACTTCCCTCAATTGCTCAGGGAGAGGTAATACCACAGATGTGTTCTTCTCTGCGTGGACGTCAGTGGGCTGTAGAATAGCTGAGCAGATACGTGACACTGAACTCAGTGCTTTGTATTTTTTACCAGAACATGGTGCATTTTCCAAAGTCACATAGAGCAATTTTTTTAGGTTTTTAAAATTAATGCAGCTAATATCTGTGATGCAAAACTTAAATAAGTGAGACAACATCTAAGCTTTTGTGCACAGTGACCTGCTAAAGTAGCACAGCAGGTGGTGGCTGTGAAATGGTAGAGCAGTGCCTGTGACTGTACAGTGTCTATTTGGGTGATGGGAAAACATTGCCATTGATTTACAGTATCTTTTTGTCTGTCAGTGACAGAAAGGTCAATGGCATTCAGATCAGTTTCAGCAGATTAAACAGCATGTGTAAGTGTGTTCACAACTTATCGGTTGATAGTGGGAGGTGGAGGAAAGGGGATTTTGTCTATATATTGTGGGGAAGCTGTTCTCTCCCAACTGAAAGTCAATAATGTGTGACCATCTGCTTGACCAGGATCCTCTGTGTTTTCCTCTGGAAAAGGCGAGGCAATTTCGAAAACATCAGCCGCGCTGTCTCTTTCTGTCACATTCGTCCCTTGCGTCAGTTACACTGGCAAGCTTTATTACTGCGCCATTACTCAGTGACAGGGAATTAATGATTCCTCAGCCTGCGCACGTCAGAGCCGGCCACCTCCTTCGCCGAGACGAACTCCGTGTCCCTCTCCTCCGTTTTGTCGCTGTTAGATAACAACAAATGGAGTCGCTTGTCATGAAAACGCATCCCTCCACCCTTGCGTAATTGCAGCTAAGAGTCGTGTGGTTATTGCGCGTCAATACGCGTCTGCCGCACACTTGCGTTAGCTGTTAATTGCGTGGTGTTTAAGCGCTTCTAATTAATTACCCAAAAACACGAGGGACGTTTTGGTGAACCTGGCCAGAAAGAGCAGGCTGTCAGTCTTCTAAGCGACACGCCAGGTGTCTGGGAGATTGCTGGCTGCTTGCAGCTGCGCAGCTAGCGCCCTTTCAGCCGTCCCTAACGCTCCAGCTTGGGGACATGGGTCAGTGTGAAACTGATACTTTCTGACAGTTGTGAAGAAGGCAAGGCGAGTGTGTTGCACCAGCTTTGAGGTAGAGTCGGTAACAAGTAAACCAGAATACGGGGAGAAAAAACACAATAACACAATAACGAAACAGAAATCACAAAATTGGCAACGCGTCATACAGACTAAAGGTAACTTGTCAAAACATTACCAGCGAGTGTCGTAGTCAAGAGCTCCTGTTGCCAATTTACTTTGTTCCTCAGGCTTAAATATGAAAAATTATGTAATTAGAACATTTCTTGGAGATGCTACAGCAAGAATCCCCCTCCTAAAAGTCTTCGTTCTTTCTTCCAGCTGTTTCCCAGAGTTTGTTGTAACAGTATACAGTCTCTTTCCGCAGCTCTTTATATTGGATCGTGTGGCATTAAAGGGATGAAAATAACCTTCTGAGCGAAGATGTAGCTTCAAAAAATGCAAAACCTGTTGCTGAAGCGGTGGCACCCTTCCAGTTTAAACACTGAAGGTCCGGAGCTGAAGGGCAGTCAGCAAATAGGGGCAGAATGACTGATGCAAAGAATGACTTGGAATGTGATTAAACAACCTCTTTCCGACGTGAGGTGACGGTCTTTGAAAAATGCGGTAGAAATGTGTAATTGAGTTAACCGCCTTGCTGTGACAGAAATGTAAATCAGCACAGTGGTATTTTTACTTTGCTGCCAAAATGTTGTCAGAGGTCAACTTTGCCTTGACAGTTCCTGTCTCTTGGAAAATCCATGAAAACTAAAAATAAACAAACAACAAGGAAAAAAAAAGACCAAGAAAGGTAGATGTAAATCAAAGCTGACTTATTAGCATCGGTTCTGTGGTAGGGTAATTAATTAGATTGGTGCTACATTAGATCTGTCGTGTAGTGTATCAGCAGTTCTCACAGATGACTGGCAAGACCAAAGTGCAGAAACTGTCTGCTTCTCGTAACAAGAAGACCTGCAAGATACGACAGCCTACAAACGACCTTTAAACATGTGATGTAGATTTGTAGAACGTTCTATCCTCCCTGTACAGTGACTGAATATACAGAGAGGCTATAAATAGGGCTCATTGCAGTTGACTTATTCAGGATGTTCACTGAGGAGCCATGAGCATCCAACAAAAAGTGTCACACACCTGTTGGTTGCTTCTCAAATTTGTTTATTTATTTTTTTGTCAGACGCAAGCCGCTGAAGGGTAAAAACGTCTAAGGGCTGAGCCTGTGCTGAACCAACCAGCCGTGAAAATATGTGGCCAGAGTCCACATGGCTACTCAATTCCCTGACCCAATTACGAGTGAAGTACAATTATCGGTCCAAAAAGCCAGCGATATGTGACGGGGAAAATTTAAGCACTTTCCAATCAGGAGCCAAAGATATAAAGCGCGTTTTCTGACATTTTAATAAATCTAGTAATTGATTTGGAAGATGAAGTGCAGTGCTTTATCCTGGGCTGGACCCTTGAGCTACAGTATGTTCCCAGGCAGACGGGCTGTCAGTGATTCTCACACTCCAGTTCAGCAGTGGTTCCGCTCACCATTGAGCTCTCCCTATCAGTCTCATAACCCAAAAAGGCCTCTCATTTTTAATTCATTTATGTAGTGGATTTAAACATTGTAATAATGTTTTTGTTTTCTACCACTGTGAAATATGACAACAAACATCCTGCTTTACAATAATTTTTGTATAATTTAAAAAGTAATTGTCCGGTATCTGGAAGATGCTTAAAATTCAGTTTTTTGTTTATTGAAAGGTAAATATATACTCAACATACTGTATGCTCTGTGTAGCTTGGAAAGCTAAATGCTAAATGGCCTTTCAGTGTTCTGTGCGAACGCATTTTGTTGTAATGACTACATAGCTGGGACAAAGATGGTCTTATTGTCTTATTCTTGCTGTCAAAAACCTATAATGGAACAGAGGAATTTCTGTCCAAATAATTGAGGGGATTTCAAATTGCATTTCCTGTAGGCCTGTAATCGATAGGTTTAACATTTACGTCAAGTGCAAAGAGAATCACTGCTTGTCCATTTGTAGTCATGTATCCAATGTTGGATAATGTCAAAACCGTGGTGAAATTGATTTTCTCTCTTCCAATTCCAGATGGAGAAAGAGAGAGAGCAGGATAGATAGGAAGAGCAAAAGACAGAAAGCTTATTTATAATTGCAATGTGTTTTACTCTATTTTTATAATTTTTGGCCACCCACAAAAAGATGCAGTTGCACGGTACAGCATCATGTTTAACCAGATGTGCATCATCTTAACGTCGACTTGTAAAACGTATGAAAATGTCAGGGATTTCAATCACTCCATGCAGCAGTGTAAATCAAATAAATGGCCCTGTACCTCCTATTTGCACAGGTATGTCAGATAATATGTTAAGAGGTGTTCTACACTGAATTCTAGACAATCCACTACAAGAGCATGCTATGGTTCTGGCTATGAAGCTGTGCAGTCCTCAGATTTGACATGGAAATCAATCCTTTCCCCAGCACTTGGGTAACAGATGGAGAAAGAGAGAGAGGGAGGGGGGGGGGATGTTTTGTGTCTAACTGCAGCAGACTTGGGCTGCACTGGCTTCTTGCTCTGACCTGCGCTGAATTAACTGTGACCTGCCCCCCCCCGACAGATATCTCCCAAATCAAAGACAGATGGTAGATTCCCAGTTCATTTCTGCAATATTATGAGAAGCTGGGGATGGTGGTATCTGACCCTGGACCCAGACTATGTTGTGAGCACTCCGCCCCGTCGTGTGGTCTTGGAGCATGGCAGTGGCTCTGATGGTAGAGTGTCCAGACACACAGGTGAGTCATGAGCTGTTTTCAATATATCGCCCTGATCCCTCACCCTGATCCCTGTTGGTACCTCCTGCCAGGACAATAAATGCTGAGTGACGCACTGCCCACTAGCTATCCAACTATGAGCACTCATCCTTCCCTCACCCGAGGGATGTGTGCCGACCCTTTCTACCTGTGAAGGCTGCAATGATGCCACGTGACTGCAGCGCCGGGTTTCAGTGATTCTAACGAGAAGTTCCTCTCTGCGCAACAATGTGTTTTATACAAAGGGGCCCCATTAAAGGCTAAATGATAGCCATCAGCCAACCGAAGTGTGTTTGTGTTATTACAAGGTTTCTGACATCACCGTTCAAAGGGAAGACATGAAAGGGCATTTGAACAGTGGGCATAATGAAATCCAGACCACTCTGTGTTACCTGCGGATCCAGACACAATATTTGTCAGCTCCAACTCATCAGCAATATTTCGGCACACGTTGTTTTCGACCCCAGCTAAAACAGTCCTGTTCTGTCTGTCTCTGCTTCACACCAGTTGGGCTCCCCACATAAAACACAAGAACTTGGCACCAGCAGACACAACATTTAACCTCCAAAATCTCATCAAACCATGCACACCATCAATGTCCCAGTGGTGCTCATCTCGGATATGTCTGACCGTTCCCTGTCTAAGTTTCCAAAACAAAGCCTTGCCAGGTTTCGACCCTGGCCTGACAATGATGGAGCGAGCTTCTCCTTTCTCTGAAGATTGCTGGGTGTTGTGAAAAGGACATAAACCTCTTTCTTTTATCTGTACCTTACCTCTGAAGTTCTACACCTTTGTTTAATATCTGTGTTTATACGGAAGCTCCATGCTGCTGACAGTTTGCCCAAGGCTTGTGCGGTTATTAAAACACATGCCTGTTGAGAGCAGTTACAGCACTTCCCATTTGGTCTCATTTAGCTCACATATTCTCATACACTCGATAGGACATCATTTTTAATCCTTGCAGATATTTTGTTTTCCTTAACTGCATATCATTTGGATAAGTTATCAGGAGTATTATGGTCCTGCTTTTTTATTGCTTTACATATTATTGATTGTGTAAGTTAATGTATACAGAGTGTGCTGCATAGCATGAAGCTTTAGTAGATTGCAGACTGTTGTATTTTAAATGCCATTACATATATGAAGCAATGCTGCATAAGCCTGATGGCTGTTAACAATGTGTTCTTTCAGATAACCTACTGTTACTTGTATAGATGCTTTGTAAGATGAATGAGTTCACGTAAATGTGAATCCAGATGGGGTCAAGAACATGAAGAGATGATTTACAGCGGTGAATTGTGCATGGTGTGGATGTACTAAAAATGTGACCTTTCGACCCCACTGCGGAATGTGTTTCGGTGTCTTTCTTATATCTCCTTATTACTTTTGATCTTCGCTAGGGTGTGCTTATGTGTTTACAAATGGCTGTGTGTAGTGGCTGGGTGCCAAAAGAGAGGGAGGGGCACATAAACCATTTGCATTTTAAAGTGGTTGGGAAAAGAAGTGGAAAGAGTACAGGAATCTCTCAGTTTAAGCACAGTCTGTCACTGTGCATTTTGTAGGAGCGATGTAGGTAGGAGGTGCGTCTGATGTGAATGCAGCACCATCTCGAAGCTACAGGAACGCCTCTTAAGGAGCCTTAAAGGCATAAGCTGCTTGATGTGGGCGACTTCAGTGGGAGATGCTTTGACACAGCAGGCTCCATGGAAAACTCCAAAACAAGGAAGGCAACCCAGGGACAGTGGGAGGATTTATTTATTTTTTTGAAGTTGCTCCATCTCTGTTGCCTGAAAAGCCACCCAAGATTGTCACCAGCATGTGTGACCTCGCTGTGACTCCCTGGGGGAAGGATGCAGTACTTCTTGATGTCTGTCTGTCTCAAAGCTACATCCTCATTGCATTGCAACAATGCTCCAATTCTATGTATACAGACCACATATATGTGTATATATGTTGAGGCACTCAGCTATAACGCATCAATAATAATTTAAGTTGAGAATTCTAAAAGAGATATTAGCATTCAATGGCAGGGTGTGGGTAGGGGTGTCATTTAGTGGCTAAATGTGGTTGAATGTGATTGTGAGACTCTTCTGCCAGTGTCCATAGGAATTACCAGCTCATGGATGGCTGTGTTCCCTTTGTTGTGTCCCATATTCATTATGTACTTTATCTCAGCTGACTTCAAACGAGGTCAAGTTTATATTCAAGGCAGGCCCTGTCCGAGCAAGGCCCTCAATTACGGAGCCTAAGCCTGCTGTGCAGTAATCAAAGGTTGACAACATCCTGTTTAATCTTTCTGAACTCTGTGAGGGTACAAGAGGGAGTGACAGAGAATAAAAGCCCTTAGTATGCATTTCAGTGCTTGTGTGAACTGGATCGAAGGCCACAAATCAAAACGGAAAGGAAAGGAAAGCAAGTTTTTGCTACATCTGCAGGAATGAAGTAAGAATTTATCTAAACTCTGATGGTCGTGCTGACACCTATTCCATATCTATGCTGTTTATTTATCTTAACACGATGCCAGACCTGGTATAGACTATACTGTCTGGTAATGACTGCAGCCTCATGTCAGACACGAGAGTGGCTCGACGTGTCCCAGTCTTCATGTGTTTCCTGTTTTTCACACCTGTTCCTCTTGTTAAACCATCAGTCCTGATCTGCTGCTAAGTTGGTCCCTCCCTCATCATTTGGTCACCCACTCATCTTCCTCCTACCCTACTAGACTGCCTGCCTACTCTCAGTGGCCCAGATGGACCTGGCTGTGGCAATTGTGAGTTGTCCATGGCAACAGACCGGGGATGCAGTTAGGGAAGGACCAGCATCTTAACCAGGAGCACAAGTGTGTTACAAAGTGCTTTGTTTGCCATGTGGCGACGCGTTGTAATGGGAGTAGGCATCTGGCCCTTGCTCGCAAGTTCGCCGCACCCCGCTTTCAGCCAATGGACTTGGCCAACGCCAGAGCTTCACAACACAGCAGATGATGAGAAAAGTCACAGGAACAGGAACTGGCAAGCTCTGACTGAGAGATGCATTGGCTTAAAGTTCTTATTGTTTTCCAAACTGCAGAGCGTGCTTATAATTCCACCTCCATCATTTTTATTGCAATATTCATTCCACTGTTATTTTACCCTACGATACATAAAAACTATAAAAGGTAATGTAATGCAGGGGTTTGCAGCGTGAGGTCCAGAGTGCCCCAGGCCTTATGTAAATACAGCTGGGAAGTGTGCATGACACGTCAGTGGCGTGCTTGTATATGCGACAGAAAATGATATATCTCACCGTGTGAGGTGTTTCACCCTGGGCGTCTCACTCCAGTGCACCCAGTGTTCATTGCTTGGCTGCTGGATGGTTACAGGTGACACGCTCATTCAGACAGCCACCTGCTATGGGCAGTTTGGATGTCTACATGTCTGTGGAGCATAAGAGTGTGTCCGGGCTCCCAGAGGAAACACTTTCCTGTACAGGGCATAAAAATCCCACACAGAAACAGCTTGAGAATAGTTTTGTACCCACTGACAGATACGTGGGACAGCATCACATTTTGTTCTGACACTGTCCTTGCCTTTCAACTGAGAATAAGTGCATTAATTCTATTTTATACTTTCTATTACCTGAGCATGGTAACGTAAATGTAGACACGTTACAGAACATCATATGTAAAATAATACAGTTTACTTTATTATGTAATTGAGTTTGTAATGGCTTTTGCTGTGCTACTTTATTTTGGAACATCAGAGCTCTGTTCAAGAAAAACATCTAACATCACGACACAGCATGTGTGCCATGATGGTAGAATTCCTCACATTTTTGTGAAACTTGTGATCTCTGAGGTCCAGCATGCATATGTCTGAAGCAAGGAAGACCTGGATGCAAATACAGATATTTCTGCAGAGCCCACAGACTTTAGGATTGTGGTCTGCTAACAATGTCTATCCTCTTTACCCATACCATGTGCAGCACTTCCTGTTTCCTGCATGTCGATCTGCTAATACTGCAGTGGGTCTCGGTCACTGCTGGCCCCGTTGTGTCTGTGAGGGAAAGGCAACTGTGTTCTGGGCCTCTCCACACTTCTACGAGCCTCTCTGGACCTCTATGGATTCTTCTGGACCTCTCCAGACCTTTCTGGACCTCTCTGGGTCTCCCCTGATTTCTCCTGGCCTTTCCCAAACTTGCCTTCCTGGTATTCCTGCACATAAAAGAGAACTGCCGCTCAGGGAGTGTGAAGAACATGAGTAAGACAGATAGCTGTCAGAAGCCATCTGTATGATCTCTTCACAGGAGGCATAGTTGAGTAATTTCAGCGGGTGATAACAAGGGACTTGTTAGTTTGTTGGACCTTTCCTGTCCACATATAAAACTCAGAACCTGTTCTGTTCTAATTATATTATAATGTATGTACAGTGCCATGAAAAAGTATTTTCCCCCTTCCTGATTTCCTTTGTTTTTCATTTTTGTCACACAGAATAGTTTCTTCAAACAAAATTTAATATAGGACAAAGAAAACCTCAGTAAACAAAATAGTTTTAAATTATCGTTTAACTTACTGAGAGAAAAAAGTTATCTAAGAGGATAAAGAATTAATTCTTTATGAAGAATTAATTGCTACCTTAGTTACTCTATAAACAAAGCAACCAACTTTAAATAATAATTGGGTAAAATTAGACTAGCTACACAAATTTCATTGCTCCATTGAATCTAAAAATCACTTAAATAGGACCCTCTCAGGCTAAAGGTCTTGGCAAGCAGCACACCATGCCTCAGTCAAAAGAAGTTTCAAAAAACATGAGAATAAATTTTTTTTTAATATATCAGAGGTGAAAGGGTTGCAAAGCCATTTCTAAAGTTATGAAACTCCAGCAAACAACAGTAAGAGTTATTGCCTCCAAATGGAGAAAACTTGGAACAGTGGCAGATCTTTCCAGAAGTGGCTGACCTACAAAATTCCTCTAGGAATGCATCACAGGAAAAACCACAGAAGAACCCAGACAGAGATGAAAGAAATTGCACGTCTTTCTTGCCTCACTTACCTTATGCCCTTTCTCTGCCTCTTATTCCACCAAAATTTTCATTAGAAAGAGACCGGGCAAAAATGGTATCTATGGTAGAGTTGCAAAGCGAAAACCACTTGTAAACAAAAAGAATACGAGAGCTCATTTCACTCATTTTTACCAGAAAAGACTCTCATGACCCCTAAAGTTTTTGAGGGAATATGCTATGAACTGATGAGTTGAAAGCAGAAACTTTTGTAAGGCATGGGTCCCATTACATCTGGCACAAAACAAATCAAATCATTTGATAATACGAACATCACATTGACATGAGGGTGGTAGTGTGATGGTGTGAGGATGCTTCGTTGTTTTAGGTCCTGAGAAACTGGGCATAATTGACAGACCCGTTAGTTTTGTTCTTGAATGTCCAGTCATCTGCCCTTGATCTGAAGCACAAGCGTCATTTGGTTAAACAGTAGGATAAGAGTCAGAGGCACAAGAACAGATCCACCTCTGAACGGCTGGAAAAAAATCTAATTGAGATTTTGGAGCAGCCTAGTCAAAATCGTGGCCTGAAACCAACTGGGATGTTGTAGCAGGACCTTAAGTGCGCAGTTTATAGTAAAAAATGCTACAATGTCACTGAATTAAAACAATTATGTAAAGAAAAGTGGGCCAAAGTTCCTTCACAGCGATGTGAAAGATTGCTCTCCAGTTACTGGAAGCTCTTGGTTACACTTGTTGGTGCTAAAGATGGTACAATGAGGTATTAGGTTTAAGAGGGCAATTACTTTTTCACGTGGGTGACACTGGTGTGCGATAACTTTTTCCTCACATGTTGTGTCTTTGTTTTATTGTAAATATTGTTTAAAGATCTGAAACAATTAGGTCTTCCAAATATGCAAAAACAGTAGAAAGGAAAACTTACTTTTTCCACAGCACTGTATTTACATGTATATGGTCTATCATTATATAAATAGTTTGAGGAGTAGGCTGGAATGTCTTTGAAGACAACAGTAAAGAGAGAACAGAGGGCAGTATTTTATTTAAAACATACACTCAGGAACTGCTTCCTTTCAGACTGTAGAGAGTGGATGCTCTCCTCTCTTCTCCTCTCGTCTCCACAGGGAATGCTGCAGAATTGCTGCTCAGCAGTTAACAATCAGCTCAGATGATCATTTCTTGTTGTGGACCAATTTCTTTCTGTGACATAGGACAAGCACTAACTTTCTCTCTCTCTCTCTCTCTCTCTCTCTCTCTCTCTCTCTCTCTCTCTCTCTCTCTCTCTCTCTCTCTCTCTCTC
>JABJVR010000087.1:12951452-12983809 GCA_025773905.1 Chitala chitala | reverse complement strand
TCTCTTCTGTCAGTGTATTTTTTAATATTCTCCTGGGCCATATTTTTTTTTATGCCACTTACCCCCCCAACCCCCCTGCCCCCCATCCCACACACACACACAAAGTAAATAAATAAATAAACAATATACTATATTGTATATCTCCAACTTAGGTACACTTCTTAAAAACAGACGTGATTTATTTCTGCATTGTATAGCAGTTGCCAGTTATTTGGATATCAAACAGGATGGAACCTGCTCTGCTGCTGAGATGGCCTCCTTACACACAATACGTTTCATATTCTAGCTACTTTATTCCATTTGCGATGCCTGCTGTGCATGTGCGGTGCATTCTCGGTTCATGGTGACGTTTGGGTAATGTGCTTAGGAGCTGGGATGGCGCCGTTACAGGCGCCGTGCTCAGACGAACATCACAGCGTGTTCAAAGAGGTTTCCCCGAGTCATCGCTAGAGAACCTGCCTGTTTCTGGGCACAAAAGACAGCGCAACCTGGGCTACAGCGCTTAGTATGCGTTGTGCTGGGCATAAATTCTATGGAGATGAGGCACATATGCAGGAGGTTATATTTTACTGGGTGACAGCTGGATCCAAATATGAACATTCTGCCATATTAAACATAAACAGATAAGCATGCATAAAGTTTTCATTGCAGTTGCTGTAGAACAGCTGGCGGCAAATTTCCACACCTACCCCAACCAGTCATGAGGAAACAGAAATGTTGCTTATACATGTTTATTGTAATTAGTGTTCATGCCGAGTTAAACGTGAAGCACAAACACACTAGAACCGTTTACACCCTGTAGTAATACGCTTTCCCAACAATTCCATGTGCTTCTAGAAACGTTTCAGGGGATATCCTGGATGTATCCTGAAATTTTTCTGAAGGTTTACTCCAACACCATATTTAGAGGATTTGCATAAGGAACAACCTCATCTGGCAGCCTAGTACCACATTCAGGTATTATGCTGAATAATGCCTGAAGGGACCAGTCAACATTTTCCAAAAAAAGCAAGTGTACACTTTTCCTCCACACAATTGAAAAGTAGAAGCTTGTTTCAGATGCATGAAACATTCTTGAAATTCATGGGCAGATATTTTTGAGAGGAGTTAAAATGTAGACACTGGAGTAAGGTAACATAGCACCAGAGAGGAACATGCAAATTTGATGATTGATGTGCATTTCAACTGGCAATGGAATTTACAGAGAATACCCCTGGGCCTTACATCTTAAGCAGAGTACATTACATTGTTCTGCATAACAGACTGTTTGTTTTGACATTAAACTAAACAGCCAGCCAGAAATCACAAGATGGAACCCTATACTTAATGTTAGATGTGCATTCCTTTTGTTTTCTGATCCACTCCTCCTAATGAGTCTGATGACACAATGGTAGACAGGATTCTAAAATATATTCCCCTTTTTCCACAATGGCCTTGGCTCCATAAATAAATAATGCTAAGCCGTGCGGCAAAGTTACAGCCTGGAATAATGTCATGATCTTCTTCACAGTCACAGGTGTGGATATAAATCAGACATTTCATGTCTCTGCCTTTTAATAGCTCTCTTCAGCCTGCCTCGGGGTAGTGTCTTACTAAGGGACTCTGCATCTTCTGCAGTAACAGCAAGGCTGCAGTATTATTTTCCATGCTAACGACATACAGTGTCAAGTTATGGACCCAGGTGAAGTAGGGAAGGCATCTACTTGAAACACATTTAATTATCAATGCCAGGGGGACCTATCTCTTATGTAAATGCAATATTGTTCCAAATGAGCTATTTATTATGTCTTTCCCTCTGTGCCCTGCTTTATCTGTTTGCAAAGCAGAAAGGTACGTTAAAAGTCATTTGCATACATGTGTACAGTTTTATGTATATTAATGTGTGGGGCTGCATTCAGCCCACTGGAATATGATTCCGAATTAGTTCTATTAGGCTCATAATGGTTCAGGATTGGGCTCAGCAAAGAGATGACCTTAAATTAGCCGAGGGCATAAACTCAGTTAATCCGTACAGGGCTGCTTTAAAACGTGAAATGGTTTCAAACTCTCTGATCACAGGTTTCATTTCCTAGGCTTTTCATTTTATTCAGAAGAACATATGGAAAGTTTAGCTTACAGGAGGGAAACATATGTCCATTTCTCAAGCTTGTACATGCAAGCACTTGGGTTATAATCAGCATTACCTGAGTGCTTTTGAAATGCATCTTAAAAAGGACTGATTAGCATTTTGAGGTGTTATTCTTTTATGTAAATCATGCTCTAGCTGTATGTGAATTCTGATTTAAAACTGCAACACACCTGACAATCTGAGGAGCATGGGTTTATGTGCCATAGGAACACTGACCCTGGCGTCATTAGAATAATGAAAGAAAATAATCCTTGCGATCAAAAATGTGAAATTCATTTTGCTTTCAAATTCATTGTGAAGACAGAATGATAATGCATTCTTATACCTCGACATTTTTGTTGTCTTGAGTCACAAGCAGGCCTATAAAAAATGAGGTGGTGTGTGTGTGCGTTACTAAAAGCTGACGTTCCCATTCTAACCAGTTACTCAGGTGTTCAGAAACCTGTACACGTAGAAACCTGCGTGGTACATTGTACTTTGAGAGAGAAATTAAAGGGCAATCATCTGATGCATTAGAAGTGGCCTTAGACGTGAGATCACAAAAGCAGCAATTAAAATTCACACGGCTGTTGCTTCCACCTCAGTGCGTTTGTGCTTCGCCGTTCCTTCTGTTTTCAGGACTAAAACATTTATGCGTGCAAATGATGTAACTCAGCACCACAAAGATTCCAAGATTAACTGACAACAGTCAGATATGTGAAACAAAGAGCGAAAATTTGTGCGGAGAAGTCAAAGACAGGGAATCCTGCTGAAATGAAGAACTTTTACTTCAACGGGAATCTGTGCCAGCTTTGTGCTTCATTTGTGCCATGGATAGAGAATGAGTGCAAGTGAAGGACACTTTATTTCTACTTTGTATTTCAACAATGGCAACGGGCTGGGCCTCTGGTGTTGAATTATGTAGATTCCTGCAGTAGGAATACATACCAAGTAATCCCAGCATGCGGGAGTGCTTTAAAAAAAGGAAAAAAAAATAGCATCAGAATTCAGGTCTGTGTTGAAGGACCAAACACGCCTGCTGCTTGACTGCACATCCAGTCCATATATAAATAATGAAGGCTCAAATCACTGACACTCTCCTGAGTTTAATTGGTTTTTGAACCTTGACTATAGCAGAGTGTGGGGTGGTGATGGTCTCATTTGCTGTGCATAAGGGTGCTGGGTTTGCGCTGTTCAGCGGGTCCATTTTGTGACACCTCTCAAGTGAGGGGTCGGTTTCATTGGAAAGGCAGGAAGCATCATGTTGTCACTGATGCCACAGCTGTGACTCGTGCAGTCTGTTGATGGTGGTGTCCTAGAGCTACCTCTTCTGTTCTCGCCAGCCTCACAGAAGCACTCTTTTTCTCACATACTGCTGAGCACATATGAACAAGTTATCTTTGTGCCATGAAAATTCTTCCATTCTATCCATCTGCATGTGCACACATGAATATGTATATGCATATATGTGTGACACAGCACAGGTCAATGAAGAGTCCTAACATGGGGACATGCAGGAGACACGCCCTCACCGCTCACTATTACGCTGTCTCTTTTTTTGTCAAAAGGGGCTTTATCTCTCCCGGAACATTCCTTTCCCACATGCAGACTTTTCCTTTGCACCTGCAAGTGGTTGTCAGGGTTTTTGAGTGTCAGCATTTATAGCATGTGGTAAAATGACTTTGCTGTCCATGGTGCTGAAATCCCAGGCTGTAACTCCATAAATATAAAGATGTAACTCCACCCCTGGCACAGCTGCGCATTGCTGCACGGAAGACAGACATAAATGCATTTCAGTTCTTGCAATCTTTAAGTTTCTTTGAGCTTGATTGGCAGATGTTAATTAGCCACTATTTTCTAATATAAGATGTCTCACCTTCTCAGTTTTTGGCGAATACTTTCATTGTGCATGATTGAAACTGAAATGCATTCCCTGAGATCATAACAAGATGTATTGTCACCTTAGCTGAACCTCACTGTCTAACAAAACACATGATCTGAAGAGTGAACCTCAAAAGAACTATGTGTTTTCTTTTTCTTACATTCTATAGTTCAGCCTTACTGTACCTCCATGGTAAAGTAACACAAAAATTTTAAGTATGAGCATATAGTGATGCTGCTGTGTGTGTCATCATGACACCCGTTTTGTTAAAATGATTATTGCTGGTGAGCGGACAGTCAAGCTGTGCGTGTGCAGGGAGGTCTCCTGCCTCATTCCAAGCCTTCCTTTTTATTCTATCAGACCTGCTTGTGTTAGATCTCTTTTTGTGTGAAATACAAACAAAGGTGGCAGTGGTGTGCCCTTTTGTAAAATGTGTCAAGGCATTCCAAACACTCACTGCACATCTTTAATGCACTGAGATGACAGTTGCTTTGTATAAAAGCAACCGGTTTATTAAGTTTTTGTTTGTTTGTTTGTTTGTTTGTTTGTTTGTTTGTTTTTCTCCTTATGCATTCCAGGTATTCTGGAAGCAAACTTTAAAAATGAATGCAGCAGCTAATTCAAAACCATCTTTTTGTTTGTATTTTTCTGGTAAGGTCAGTGTTTTGTAAGGTTCAAAGTTGTTTTCTCTGCAGAATGTAAGCTTTCAGACTTATCAGGGTTGCAAGTCGCATCTGTCAGCCCCCTGAGTCGCTTTCACAGACTAAGTGAAGCAATTTTATATCAGAATAAATCCTGAATGGTCTCTGTGTTCTGTTTGTCATGTACTTTGTATAGCGCATACATTTGTTTTTCCAAAATTTGTCACGGCATTTCTAAAGGAAGAAAAAATGTCACTTCAAAAAATCTATTTGCATACTATGCATTACTGAGAACATATCACATGTGCTAATATCACTCAGCCTTAGATTTTGAAATAGGATTTAATAATCTGGCCATATTTCAACATTTAAACATGTCTGTAACTAGGTTTAATCAATGTGCTTGAAAGGAGACAATTCAAGGCACTAAAGGGCCTGAAGTGAACAACAAATGATTAGAAACGCTTCCTGATCGCTGCTCCCGCATTTAATTTTAGCACAAAATTTCCACCAAGCATGAGTGGTGGCCAGCGTGTGTTCTGTGCCAGATGACGTCGTCACTCTAGGTGCGAGGCGTAAAGCCTCTGTGCCTCAGAATAGAAGGGTGGGGGCCAGGCTTACCGCTGGCGCATTTGGCTGCTCTTTGCTCAGGAGGTGTCCACGAGGGGGCCAGCCAGCAAATGCACCTCCTTTCACCAACAAGGGCGCTCGGACGCCGTGTCCTCTCTGCAGACAGTAAATTCTGAATGCATAGCGCTTCATCCCGGGGGGGGGTTGCATCTCAGCAGTTGTGCCATTCCCAAGGCCCTTCTCCTGTACCCTTGAAACATTCATTGTAGTCACATGACCCTGTAGAAGCACAAGTCACCTGAGCATCTCATTTCCTTTGGCTCTGATCAATAGAAAGTGTGGGACTCCTGTTCTTTCATTATACTGTGTATGTGTTGTATGCATGCAAGTTTGTTTATATTTTTTATGATGACCTCACACAACCAAAGTCCTACCAATGATAATCATTTTTATAAACATTTCACAAATTGCTCGGTATGCATTGAATTGGAACGGTAGACATCTTGGCAAATTTTGTGCACGCTTATTATTCAACAGTATTCCCTCTTGGTCAAACAATAACTGTCAGCATTAATTAGGCTGAGAAATATATCAATTCGGGAATCTTTGTGTATTTCTCTTCCCTGTGTAGGGTCTTATTGCATTTGTTGAGCTCCTTTGTGCGTTACTGACCAGACAAGGAGTCTGATGCCATGATGACAGGGCCAGGTGCCAGCCTTCCTCTTCCTACCACTGTCAGTGTCCTGCCAAATCTGTAAACTAGGCATTTTCTGGGATGCAGGAGACCGTGTTTCGAAACCCACCATGAGTATCTGGGCCAGCCATAACCACGGCAGTGGCTGATGTAAATTTAAAGCTCATGGCCAAAGTAAAGATTGTTAAACTGTGCATACAGCTGCAGACTATATTTTGGGATATGACTACAGTGTTACTTACTGACTTTATTTTTATACCTAGGTGAATTAAACAATAATATTTAAAACAACAAAAATATTTTGCCAAGTACAGTAGATGGGTTTTTTGATTACATATTTCACTGGAATAACTTTACTTTCTTTTTCAGCCACCAATACAGAGTTGTCAGCGAAACTCAAAATGAGCAATTCATACAACTTTAATACAGTCAACTAAAATTTTTTGATTCAGCAAGTCATTAGAAAATTTTAAGCCGGGCAGACCTGAAATGTTTTTTGTACAGAATCTGCATGATGTGCTTAAATCCCAACCCACAGGCACATGAGAACCTGCACACACCTGGAAAGCATAATCCTGGGTGAAACAAGCCAGCCACACTGCAATTGCGTGGTGCAGATACCACAAGCCTGGAGCTTGGAGAAGACACTGAGGTCACAAACCCCAGATGGCCCCTGTTACGCTGAGCTGCATCATCAGCATTAATCAATTGCCCAGAATAATTTACATTTCTCCATTAATTATCAAGGGATGCACCTAGTTTGTGCCTGAGAGAAATTCTCTGCACAAAATGTAAACAAATTAAGAACAACTTTGCTCCACATATCCGTACATTACCTGAGTACACAGGGGCACATTATACAAATTACATCTGCGCTAACCTTTGCTACCCAATGAAATTGCTTGTTTTAACAGCAGCTTGATTGTGCAAAATCACCTTTGTACATATTTTGGAAGTGGTAAGTGTTTGCTCTTTGGTAATGATACAACTGGCACCACTAATTAACAATAAATTTGCATGAAATTTGCCTATATTTTTCAACCATGACAATAACTGGATAGCAAAAAATATGTGTCTTTTTCCTTTGGGGGTTTTCTTCTTCTTCTTCTCCTTTTCAGGTGGAAACCCTTGTCTGTGGTTTTAACTGTAATGTCATACCAGGCAACACATTGTAAGGAACACCCTTGTCCCCTGGGTCCTGTTTGACTATACACCAAAAGCATGTACCAATGCCTTCCCCAACTCCCAAAATGTATTCAGTGTATTGCATTACATGAATCCTGCATTGTGGTTTAATGTTTCAGCCAGATAAGATGGTTTCTTTCCAAATGTGAAGGCATGCAGGGGTGTTGATAGGTTCTGGCGTCTGCTCCAGGTAGACGTCTTCATACGTTTTTACCAGAGTGGATGCTTTGAAACCAGACCGATCTCCGTGGCCGGCTTTTTGACTGAAGACTGAAACAGATGTAATGTGACCTTTTGTTTGTAGCCTCTTTCTCTTTTATTTATCTTTCTTTTGCAGCGTTTGTGACAAAGTGGAGAGAATTTATATAGATGTTGGTATTTCACCCGTAACAGCATTTTTGTCAAATACAGTATATTTCTCCTGTCTTGATGAAACAAATGAAAACTTGAAAGTTCTGGAAAGTAACAGCAAAGTCTTTAGCTTAGCAGAACTGCAGTTCCCAAGCAGGAATGAGGTTTACTGGGGAATATTTGTGAAATGTTTAAACAAAGAGTGGGGTTCGGTATTTACTGCACTAAATATTAACTATGAAGTGTGACTTTATGGAAAACATCGAGCTCAGGCAGTATACCATCACCACAGTCCATTAAATTCTGTTATCTTAGCAGTTAAAAGAGATTAATCTGGTGTCCTTGGTGTATAAAATTCCCAGAGAGTACATAACTTCCTTAGAGTTTTACTGAGCCGACAGAATGCCTTCAAACTGGTCCTTGGCCAACAGCAGTGTTTTCACTGAGGTCAGTTGAGAGGAATTCGTATTCCTCTAAAACCTGATGGAACAGAATTGAAACCATACTAGTAAGAAAGCAGAAGAGCAGGCAAAACCAACAGAGATTCAAGGCAGTGGTCATGTGGGTTTTCTGAATATAGCACTTAAAAAAAGGGAGGAGCAATATTTATATTAATATAAAACATTAAATAGTACTGTTTCCTAATCATCAAATATTTGAACATGTTTTTGAAAATATTTCCTATGAGAGTCATTTGCTTAAAGAGTTATGAATATAGTCTTAGAAAAACATGATATTTAGATAGTATGTAACTATGTATATATATAACTGACAGGTAGGGATGCATATCTTGAGTTGTTGCAATACGCATAAGAAAAGCCAAGAATGTAAATTCATTATTTAGGTTATATAGATTGTACTTTCAACATGAGCCAGAAAAGTTATTTATTTAAAATTGGTAACTTCCATGTACTTTAACATTTTATTTCCATAATCAATGGTTTAGTTAAATAATATGTATAGACTGAAATTTTAAAAAATGCTTCCTGTTCAGAATGAATACATGTGTGGCATTCCATTACTGTACAATGCAATGTCAGAACACTGAGTTGATCCTTTTAAAATAGTCAAAAAGAAAATGAAAATGGCTGAAGGCTGAGGGTGAGGTCGAGGAAATCAATTATCTTCCAAGTTTTTGGCCTGCAGTTGTGCAGTGAAAAATCTAGGTGGCTTTTGGTTATATAGAGTCACAGTATGCTCATTAATAAGGAACATCATACCAAAATAGCAGTTTACCAAGGCACTTACATAGCCACACATCCTTGCATTATTTATAATAAACTCATAAGAACATGTCCCTTCTGTATGATTTTTTCCAATGATTATTATGTCAATGTCAGTAATGACTGCTACAGTCTTGTAAAACCCATTGGTCTCCCATTTGTTCTATCATAGAGTCCGAACCCGGGTTCGACCTATTCCCCAACATGGTGGACCGGAACACATTTACAGCAGAAGGTGGGAGGAAAATCATCGGAAAAACTCCATTAGCATGATCTACTAGGATATAACGTTTACCACAAGGCCTCACTGGGAGGTATCTACCCGATCTACCCGATGTTCCGACAACATAAGAAAAATAAAATTTGAAGGGGTACACTGAAGATCACAGCAGGGTCATGACTGTTCATCGCAGAGTGCAAATACGATGAACATAAGAAACACACAGAAATTCAAATACTGCCATTGGCAGTGGGCTGTACTGGTATAGCTCTAGAAGTATGCTTTTGGGTCCTGTCTACTGTGAGCTTGTGGGATGGTCCACGTATGCAGACAGTATACACTAAACATCACGGCCTAGAGATGGGCGGGACTGCTGGTACCTCCCCAGGCATGCTGGCCTGGCCTCTGTTGTTTGGACAGCTGAATTATTGATGGACCTGCTCATTTTCCCTCTCTGCTCAGCTCCACTTTTTAAACAGGCCCTTTGCAAATTGATCACTGCTGCACTGCCGTTTCCTGCTGTCTTTTGTCCACAGATAAAAGAGCAGAATTTGCACAAGAAATATTTTCAGCTCTCTGGCATTTGGATGGGAGAAGAGAGAGGGAGAGAGACTGAGATAGAGAGAGCACAGAAAAAAAAAAGACAGAAAAAAAAAAACTTTGACCTTGGAAATAAAAGATGTTGTTGCCATGGGAACTGTTAATCCTTCTGTCATTCAAGGATTGTCTGGCAGGTAAGGAGTTCCACAAACAATTTTTCATATGTACAACCTCTGAACTCTGTACATTTGCATAATGAAAAATAAAATCAGTTTTTTTCGTTGTCTTTTCCTACCCAGCGCACTGATTCGGAAACAAACTGGTTTGTGTAGCAAAATGATGCCCAACTAAACGTTAACAGAACAGTTACTGAACAGCAATTAAAACTACAAAACATTATTTACTAATCATCTTAGCAATAAAATGTTTCCAATCAGAAAATAAGCAATGATTATATCTTTATACCTCAAATATGTTTGAATAAACACATACTTCCAAAACTGTTTTATATTATATTACTTGTAAAGCATAAAAACAAATTTTTAGCAGAAAAACAATTCCCTATGTGGTGGTATGATGTGTTATCGTTAGCCTTTATGTGTTGAACATCTGCCAGACAAGTGATTTCCTTTGAATTGCTATTGCAACTATAGACAGACCTCGGATCTCAGAACTATAGATTAAAACACTGACTGACATCTGTGATTTGTCCTGAAGCTGGCACCATTTCCCAAGCCATTTGGTTATAAAACTTTTTCAGAAATTTTTAAATGTCAAAGTAAAATCCAAATTGCATTAACAGCTCATTGAGGAAAAAAATTGATCTGGCTGTCTGCAATAATAAAAATTACACACTAGGGGACTCAAATAGACAAGGTAGAAAAACTTTAAAAACAAGGTGAGCCATTAATTGCTTATTTATTAAGGGCACCATTATACCTGAATAGTTTTACTGAGTAACATTTACAGCACAAAAAAAAAAACTTTTATGAGTGTCATAATTTACCAATATTACAACGTTGTGATGTTATTGACCTTATCTGTTTGAAATTTAAATTTATAACTGAAAATGAAACTTTACCACTGGCAGACCTCTGTTTGCCTGAAGTGCTTAAATCACTGCGTACATAACAGTTATGTTATACTACATTCTTTATACTTGATGACTCATAATGAAAGCTTATGAGGTTGCCACTAATTTGTTAGGTAAGACTGGAGTTCATTCATTCCTGAAGTCCCTCTTCCAGCACAAAATTAGATCATCATGTTATTGTTGATTTACAGACGATATAACTTCCATGGAAGGTAATATTTACAAAGGAAATCTAATTGAGGCATTAACGCCAACACAGTAATAAGTTGCTGCTGTAGCAGGAACTTTTGAAATGTTAAGCTTTTCAAAGTGGAGTTTAGAAAGCCACGCCTTCTTCTCGTCACACAGAACAGCTCACATTTGCCATCTGATTTTGTGCAAGACAAAATTTTACATCGTGTACTACACGTTACATGACTGCACAGTGTCAGCAGAGCTGGTGTTTTGTGCTAACAGGCCACCATACCTTCTGATAGTGACAGAAGCGATCACTGGCTGATAACCTCATTTGCCACTTTCCTTTGAGCCGATGTTCATCTGGCTGCAAAAATGCACAACAAAAACAACAGTGAGCAGAAACTGACATGAAGCCTTAGCCCAGTAACCACCATATACAACATGCTAAGCCCAAATTCATTACAGATGAATTTGTCTTATATCCAATGTTCTAATGTTTGTGTAGAGCATGTATAAACTGTAGATTGTCATTTGCATAATGCACTGGCAAATCGATATGCATAATGTTGGTGAAACATCCCAAGTATGTGCTTGCTTATTATTTACTTAGGAAAACAAACGTTTTGTAAAGGTTATATTCCATTTTAGCTTTCCTGACAATGTGATGGAGACAGCACCAGCTCTAGAAGACATATTTAATGCCTTACTGCACCTAATTAAGTGCTCTTGCTGCGTACTCTAAGGTTAATTAATTCTGGAATATGACATCCTCGTCCAACGATGTAAATCTCTCGGAGGTTATAAAGTAGGATTTTATTGTATTTTATTGATGTGATATATGACATGAATGTTGGAATTATATCCAAAAATTGTGCATTGTTCTTTAATGGCATCAATCTCAACACCCTGACATTTACTTCATCAAACATGAGATTATTTCGTATTGTGCCTCAAAATAAGTGTAAGAATTTACATCAACTGCTAATTACAGTAAAGCACTGAGAAAGTAATGATGTCACTTGGATTATCTTTTTGTGAGTACATGATGAGTCTGGCAATGAACTTTACTGGGAAAAGTTGGCTAGGGGTAAGTTGTATTTAAAAGCTCTATTGATTAACCTATTTCAGTGATTGTTACAAAAAGACTGCCAAGGCCTTCATTAGGATCCAAAGCTAACCTAATAACAACAAATAATTAAATGGGTTGATTTGACAGACAATGTCATGGAATGCCAAACAATATTGTAGGATCATCCATCCATCCATTCTCTATACTGCTCATCCCAGTCAGGGTTGGGGAAAGCCTGGAGCCCATCCCAGGAGGCACAGGGCAGGGTACACCCAGGACAGGGTGCCAACCCACCATAGGGTATTGTAGGGTACTGTATGATCATTCCAAAGTAAATTATAGTCAAGATTATATTACATGTACACTTCAATCAGTATCAATAGCATATGCAGTAATTACCAACTGCAATTCATTAGAAAGGATGCATCATTACAGGCAATTTCAAATATGTCTTAAAAATACACTGGCATATCTGTCATTTCAAGAACACCAAACAGAGAGTGAGGTGAGTCATGTAAAGGAATGACACAATTAATGCACGTGTCAAAGAGAACAGTCCTGAAGTCATGACAGTATGCAGTACATCCAAAAGGCAATGTAATCATAACTGCATGAAAGTAGAATAATCAAAAGTCAAAGCACACCAAAAAAAACATGTATGAGAACAGTTGCTACAAACTGCTAAAATTGGCCTTGAAATAATCAGAGAACTGAATTTATAGCTCCTAGCCATAGTGTGGGGGTGAAAAGTACGTCACGAGTTTAAAAAATTCTGCAGTGGAGGGCGGCAATTCAGAAGCAGCTTATAAGGGAGGTCAGCATGCAACAATGCATAACCTTACATAATGAGCACAAACCCTGGATGTCTGAGACATGGCAGAAAATAACACGGCCTGGAAAAATGGACCGTCTTATGTCTAGAAAATACCTTCCACCCACACTGCCTACTTCAGCTTGTAAACATAATTGTGGATCCGTAATAACATGGGCAGCAGCCTTGTCCATGCCATTGCATGCTATTACAAAGCTATTCCTGGTGAACAGGTGCACTCTATGGCGCAGTTCAGGATTGCAAGATGTGCCTGTGTTCCAGGGTAATAATAATGCCCTCATATATACAGAGTTCAGATTAGTTTCATGAACACCAGAGTAGAGTCAAGAAACTTTCATGGATTTCTCAGTCGCGAGATCCATATGCGAAGTATTGAGTCATGCGCTCAAGCCTTGTTAGTGCTTACCTCTTCTCCAGCCCAATACTTTGACAAGATGAGCTAAAGGAAACTATGACAACTATTCTTAAAAAAATGCCACCTACATGACTGCCCATACATGCGACATCATACCGTTATACAACATTTTCTATGGTGTAGTTAAATTACATCGACAACTGATGTTCTTCAGCAAAAAAATTTCTATATGTCCTGAGCATTACTTCTAGTCAAAATAACAAAGGATGTCTGTTGTTGAACATTTTAGGCATATACTGTATGTTACACTCAATCAGCTTTAACAATTACACAACAAGTGTTGCCAGCAATGGTTGTTCAGAGTAACACATCAACAAGCCAATGGTATTAGCAGCTTGACCCAGCTCACTGGTTTCCTCTTCATTAACAGCAGGATAGATTAATTAGTAACATTTTGCAAGTTATTGGGGTACGTTTATAAGCACTTAGCCTCTAAAACCTTATGTCTAGGATGAGAGGCAAGGCTGGCAGCCTAATAACCCAAATTACATGGGAGGAAATCTATTCCATAATCTTGCTTGTGGGTGGTCGGTTTGGTGAGTTAGCAAGTGCTGTGTTAATGAATGAGATTTGATTGTATTGCACATAGGGGATTCATTCAACCAATATTTGCCAGCTATTTTTGAGTACTTTATGGCATTCTTAAGTACATTTACAACATGTTCTTTTTATATTTTCATTGCTTTCCTGGATCATTTTTTAATAGAGACTCATCTTTTTCACTTGGGATGACACTATACTTGACAAGCACTGCACTGCACCAAGACACAGTTCAACAGAGCCAATAACTCATGCAAGAATACGCAGTTGCCAGGAAACCGTGCAGCAAGCACTTCTGAGATGTAACGACCTGATGCATCACGCTCATTGTGGCTTCGCAGCCTGCCAGATTCCACGTGGACAGCACATCTTCGATATAAATGACCACAGACTACGACCTGGCGATAAGCAAAATCAAACACGGTAAAGTCGTCTAAATATTTACACTTGACCAGATGCAAAACCTGACTAGATGTTTAAAATTTAGTAAAAAATCGATCCATCCATCGAGCACTTTACGTGGTAATTTGATCAATGGGAAAAGGTCTGGAAGTTTAGAGATGGGCAAAATTTTTACTACAACATGCATTCCACAAATTGTTCAAGCAATCGTTCTTACTCATATGAAGTACTGTCCGGGAGTGTTGTCAAGTGCACCAAATACAGATTTGGAAAAACTGCAGATAGTCCCAAACAGAGATGCACAATTCAGTATAAACTGTAAAAGATGAGCTAACATCATCAGAATGTACAAAACTCAGGTTTTATACTGAGCTATAATTTGTTTTGTTTTAAAGTTCTTGTTCTTGCTATTTTTGGTACTTAGGTACTAGCTAATTAGCTAATTGGGATCCTATTTCATGAAAAATAAATCTAAATGACACTTCAAAGTCAATCACAATTTTCATGTGTACTGCTGTGTGCCTAAACGTCATTGTTTTGTTTTTTTCATGGCAAAATCCCATCATTTCACAAAGGCACCCATGTATGTAAAATGGGGATTTCCCCTATGGAAGCTCATCCCTGTACAACACAAGGGCTGCTCTCTCCACCTGTTTGTTATTCTGATTGCAGCGCACACAGTGTAACTGCCCCTCAGGTGCACTTAAAAGGAATAATTAATTCATTATATTTAAAGGACACACAAAGAGAGGGAGTTGCTGAGGCTTGCCCGATGGAGGCCGTAAAATATGGGGGTGACAGGGTGATGAGGTGTGGGACTTGCTCTAGTCGCAGAGTCCCCATCCTCTCATTAGGACGGCCGGGCTCCGGGCTCACCGAAAAAAGCTCCATCCATATACAGGCTACCTACCATAAAGGCTACCAGCAAGAAAGCTGTAAATTAGGGTATGCCTTTGTTCTAAAAATAAATCAAAGAAAAGCATAGTGCAGGGGCATGATCAGGCACCTCTTCCCACATGAGGGAACTGAGAGCGGTACCTCATTTTACTCTTTTATGGTTAACATTTATGTATGTGGATTATGATTTTGTATTAAACTACTAAATGGATAATACCATAAAAATTGGCTCTATGTTGTATTAATAAACAATGGAGAAAATTATTTCAAATATTACAGCATATCAGCCCTGGCCTTAAACTTTCCATTGATCCTTCATGCTACTTTGCCATTACAAGACTTTAAAGTTTTTAGGAATGAGTGTAAAAGTTTGAATGTGTTACCATGTTTTGTTGATTTGATTAAAACCTACACCACTGTTATTACTGTTCGTCTTAATTACGGTTGGATTAATCAGTCGTTTCAGTCATTATGCAAGTTATTTAGATGCAGTTAGTTAAAAAAATAAGATAATGAATAAATGAAAACAATTTAATTTGGATATACAGTACTCTTTTAAAAGGTACAATAAACCTCTTGTTTCATTTTTGAAATTCTCATCAGCCAGAAAAATGACACGGGGTAGCCTACCTCGGGGAACTGATGTTGTGAAACACTGAATAATTTTCATTAGGTTTTTATGTTATTTGGTTTTAAGTATAACAGACTGGAAATCTGTGACTTTCCCAGTTACTGAGGACACAGTTTGTAAGAATAAAAGGTATGGGGTAACGCTTCAGAAAAATGCTGCTTTCTCTACAGTTATGTTCAGTATTTTATGCTCAAAATAATCAACCATACTCAACATATTTTTTTGTGTGTATAACAGTGCTAAAACGTAGGTAACATTTCACTTTAACTGTAAATATTTTCAATACTCATGACCATAGAAGAGAAAGATGGTCTCTTTCTCCCTCTTCAGGCTTCGTCCCCCATGGTTGCTGTACCTTTCTAAAAGGTGTATATGAATTGCTCAAGTATCATAAAAGACTGTGCAAGTGGGTTAAAGTATAATTTGCTTGTGATGAAAAATGTGGTTAAAGTGACTAACAATAGTGCTGTAATGAGTCCCAGCAGTTTGTTACAGCTGCCATGACCTCAGGCATATGGTGTTTTGAAGTGTTATGGGTAAAATATTAGGTTTACACATACAATGGGACATGTTTTTGACAATGTTATGAACATGTGAAAAGTACTGCTTGAGATAAATTGGTGCAGAAAATTATGTCTTTCAGTCTAAATCCCCCAGGTTCAGATATCTGAAGTCCGTGGCTTTAGGGGATTTATTTTTAGTGCATTGTAGTTTACTGTGTTGCACACGTGCCTTAACGTGCTTTACTCTGAGGTGTCAACAGTCAGTTTAACATTCATAGTCAAAGACCTAGTTATTGGAGTCCAATTTCAATGCAATTTTTTTCTTCAGTGCAATAAATAAATAAATTATATAAAACCAGAGCATGCAAATTGCATTTGTTATTAAAATATGTATACAAGACAAAGTGACAAAAACAGTCCAAACGGCAATGCAGTGAATGCACGGACTTCTAAGGAGTTAATCGGCACTGTGTCTTTCGGCCACAATCCAATCTAACGTTAAACAAGAGAAAGGTCAAAGTAATAAACTGAGGCAGCAGGCAGGCAGAGGTTAGGGCTTTGAGTTAGATTCTTAATACAAGTAAAAGTCAGATCCAGAAAGACAGCACACAACAATTCGCTGTGTGTGGCAGAGTGACCCTCGATGATTGAAATGAGAGTCACTGTGTGCACAGGGGTCACAGGGGACAATCTATCAATGCAATTCAAATAAAAAGTCTATACAGATGTATGTTCCTCCACACACTGGCAGTGTGTGAACTCTTCTTCTTTCACTGCTTCGTCCACAACACACTGCAGCTCTTTGAATAGGATCACTGGCCAGTGGGAAAATCTCTCACGACGTGGCCAGGGTCTTTTTGTTGTATAATGCATGGCAGCTGTCTCTTGTGCATATTCTGTACACCGAATGTTTTGACATGACAGAAAACATTGCTACTGTTGTCCGTTGGTTGGACATTAAGCACAGGACAACAGTAACATCAAGGAGGAAACTGCCTCTGGAATAAATTGCAGGTATCTTCTAAGTCTTGAATATTTTATTTGTTTTATCGTGTTTTATTTTATTTTTCAATACATATATACACAACAACATCAATATGCACATGTGAAGAAGCTGTTGAAGTAGTTAGTAAGGCATTGTCTTAAAATGAACCCCACACTGAATCTGAAGAAACTTCCTGAAAAAAGGAAGTTCCCCTCCCCCTTCCACATTTTGGTTTAGTCCAAACTAATTCATCCTGACTAACATTTATTGCGTGTCTCACAACTGGCACAATGGTTGTCTTTGCTCTGCATTCACCAAACATGGCTATCGACTGAACAGTTTAATTGGAAATGGAACGTAAACAGAGTTCTCCATAAGCTTTTTCACTGTGCTTGATCGGCCATCACTAACGGTTCTCCTCCTCTGTTGACACTGACGACTGAGGCGAACATATGGAAGATAATTGTGTTCCAGTGAGCCAAACACTCAACTGCCGCACACCCAGGCGTCCCTATGCATGTGCGTGGCTACAAAAATCACTCGTAGGGGGATCGTTTGTATGCGGCGGCGAGTGCGCGACATCAGTTGGTTGGAGATAACGCCTCTTTGAAGTGGCAAGTACTCTCAAGGTTTTCAGCCTCGGGGGGGAGCAACAAAAAAAACGATGCAATGTGTCTGATCCTCTATTGAAGGGGATTTCAACAGAACAACAGTCCAAACAGCACATAGATTTGCATCAGAATGACTGATGTACTGAAACTGAGAGTAGGTGTCAAACCTGGCTCTGCCTGGGTCATTAACTCTGCCTTTCCATAAGGCACAATGCCATCTTTCCTCAACCGCCTAGTGACGCCGTTATCCTGCTGAATTCTGCCAACGAAGTCTCCATCGACTGCAGTGTGAAGGACAATCCCAGGCCTAATTACAGGTGTGCAATGCTGTTGCCGGGCCTTCTTTTTGACCCCCTTCAAGTTAATCACATAGATTCCACACTGCGAGTCTTCACAGATCGGTGCATGGCAGCATCGCAGCAGCTGTCAGCGTGTGACTTCCTTTCACTCAGGTAGCTTCTCTGCGCTCACAAGCACGGCTTCCCTGTCAGCAGGCAAGCACTCGGCAGGAGGAGGCATCGAGGTCGGTGAGGGCTGGAAGTGCACTTTTTTTGAAAGGGAACTTGCTTATTAGTAGGCCAGAGGCCAGCCAGCACGGTGGGGCCTACAGGTCTAATGACTTTGGCACCACCATGAGCAGGGACACCGAGGTGCGGTTTGCATGTGAAGGAAATGCTGATGAGTGTGGGTCACTCGACACTGGTGTTGGTGTTCCATTGCCTTATTGCGCTATGTTATCGTATGGTAACCTACTGCTCTTAAAAATAACATTTAAATTGTTCTTTTTAGATTATTATGTACATTATGGGAACAGATGATTAATAAACTCCAGAACTGGCTACTTGGGGATTTGGCCTGAGTTTAAGTCTGTTGCCTGATTGATCTTTTTCTCAGTAGTGCCAAATTTAAAAACTGATTAACACAAATAATGTACAACAACACACTTTGCATGGCCAAATAACAAAGGACAATGTGTTTACCTCTTTAGCCTCATAACCGAAGTACACATTAGTCAGCCGGGCTAATTGCTGTGTTGACACACAGTAAGCCTTTAGTAATGTCTGTGATTAGCAGTAAGCCTGTTTCTTAGTGTTAGCCTGACACGGCTTTAATTTGATACCCAAGGCTAAATCCCATCACCCACAGGAATGTGTCTCCAGATGGCTGCTGATCATCTGATAGAAAGAGTGTCTTTGAAATGATGAGCTGTGAAATTTGCTCACTCTGTATCCTCAGCCATGAAAAATTAATGCGTGACTCAAGCATCACCTCATCAGTGGTGTAACTTGAGAAAACACAGAAGCCCTTCCTAAGTCTATTTTTACCATTTTTGAAGTAAGTCCTTGTCATTGACCGGCCCTCGCAATCCATTTCTTCTTTTTCTCTGTGAAATCACAAAATTACAAGAAGAGGAAACCCGTTTACACACTTATACATTAGTGAGGTGTGTGTAATTCACATCCCAGCTGCAGTCAATCCGAAACTCTGACTTTGGAGCTGAGAAGCAACTCAGTATTGTAATACATAATTACAAATGATATGATAATTAAACATTTTTCTGCAACTGAGTTTTGACGATTACTTTGTTGAAAAAGGAAAACTTGTGTTTTGAGTTTGAAACTTTAAGTAAAACAAGCAGATAATTGTAATTTTTTCAACTTGCTGATGAAGCTTCAGCAATGATATCATATCTGTGAGCATATGATGAAAGTATTAGAAAATTAATTTCATAAGTATGTGATTGCTAGGGAATAATTAGACACTCACACACACACACACACACACATACACACAAACAGTGCAGTCAAAACATCTGAGACCACTAAGGAAAACACTTTAATTTTGTATTGTTTTCTAAAGTAGTCTGAAACCTTTAACTACAAATTGTTTTGAAACTATTTGAGTGAAGAGATACATTTTTGAAAATACAATGATTTCATAATATCTTCGTATTTGGTGTGTTACTCTTTTGCTTTAACGACAACATACACTGGAGCACAAACACTCTGCAGATTTGATCAAAAGTACAAAATGAGATCTAATCCTCCTGAATGTCATATCAACTTGTGCTACAATGGAAGGGACACGACTCGAAAACACCCAACCTTTCAGTGGAGTCCAAAGTCCAAGGCCACATTCTAAATTCTTAATTTTTGATTCTGAAAATAAGCACAAAGCATGAGGACTTTTGAAAATTCTAAACAAGAAAGAAGGAAAGCTATTGCATATAAACTGAAGAAATATTTTAAATTCTGCGCTATCGCTAGGTCACTAATTAAATTTCAGTACATTTATGACACTGGTCACGTTAGCTCCATTGTTAGCAAAAATTTCTCTGATGAATTGAAGCATTTTCACTAAATGTTCTGAGAGTTTTGGATTCCACCGCAAAGTTTTAAGTCAGATGACAAGAGTAACCACGGGATGCCAAAGGTCATAATGCTTTGATCTTTGACTAAGGAGGAATTACTAAATTAAAAGACATTTAGTTAATCGAGGGTATGTGCTGCAGCGTGGACCGCATTGTTTTCAGTTAAAGTGATGCTTAACGATTATTGGCATGTATAGTTTTTATCCCCTAAGCTGTAGTAGACAAAGCTATTGGTCCATTTTTTAATTTAGTTGACAAAATGTTCATCATACATCACATGGCTGTAATAAACTGCTTGAAGCAGAGATATCTATTTACCAAGACAGAGGTTGCTAAAGTCCATGCAGAATATTAAAAGATGGCAAGCAGCATTTTCTAATAAGCAGAGGACATGAATAAATCCCCAGAATCCTCAATATTTTTCTTTTTTATATAGATTTTAGAACTTAGCATTCAGAAGAAGCATTTTTAAAACAGATTGGATCATACTTGACTGAAGTCAAGCACATTTGATTAAATTTGTTGTGCCTTTAATATCATCAATATATGCCTGTGCCCTCTTGAGATGCAGTTTAATAATTCCAAACATTTAGGTGTTTGGAACGGCCTGTCTCTTCAGTCGTTCACTGGTGCTTTTAATAAAAACATGACCCGTACTCTGTTTGCCTACAGCAGTTCTAAGTGGGAGGTTTATTCTCCATAGATTCACGTTAATGCTTAATGACAGGGCAAAGGTCCTTTTAAGAGTGCTGTATTGACTCCCCATGGATTTGGTCAACGTGAGCAGCAAGTCCAGGTCTGCTGTGTCTGTTCTGGAGGGCAAAGCCTGTGGTGTTGTTCTGTGGAGCCCCGGACCACTTTGGAGGAACCTTATCACACCCCTGGTGTCTCACTTGTGTAGCCACTCAGCATGCTTGGCTTTTTGTTCTTTTTTACCCTCAAAGGTCTCCAGTTTAATGTACTTGTCTTTGAGGGATGGAAAGTAAGGTGGTGTCCCTGTAGCTCGGCTCTGGATGAGGAACTGATCTCTTAGTTAAAGGAGAAGCCTGGAACCACTTGTAGGTGGCACCTAATGTGTGCGGCAACTCATATATTCACCCGCTTGTCCTGGACCTGTTCATTAGTGTTCGTCCGAGTGCCACGACAATGCTACCTTGGGCCTGCCCCCCCCAGTACCCATTACTGTTCAAGATCAGTGTAATGCTTAATCATCCAGTGTTAGAATCTAGTCAGGAGGTCTTCAAGCCACCCCTAAGTCTTGAAGTGCCTCTGGCCACATTGCATCATCCCTCCAGGTTGTCTTTACATGTTCAGAATGGCTCACAGGTAAGTGCTGGACAGGATTTTGTGACACCATGCGGCATCTTAAATAGTTTATATTTAAGAGGCAGAGGATTTTTCTAATAAACCCATATTATTAAGCAACTCAAAAAAAAATTTGGTGTGCTTGTTAACCTCATCCACAAGTATGTTTTTGATGTTAATAGAAGATTTTAATGTAGAATTCCTACTGGTTAAAATTGTTATACATGTCTTAGCAAATGTAGCAGACGTGCACAGATGTGCATGTGTATTGATGGATAAAGGCATGTGATGAGGAACCCACAAGTTAGCAGTTTCTAAACTGCCCTGAGATTACTAAAGGCCTAAATGTGATGTAATTCACCACCTCGGATCCGTAAGTTGCTCATGAACTGTGACTGGCTACAGCTGCACTCCACAGCAGGGAAGCCAGCTTTCAGCATAGCACTTCAAATTGCCACTTTAAGTACTCTGTTGCTTAAAACATTTCTACATAAAGTACATACATTTTTCAGATGACATAAAATTTCTTCAATGTATACATTAGCAGCCTGGTGGCTCAGTGGGTAGAACATCAGGCTGGGATGCAGACATCTACTGGCTTGAACCCATCCCAGCCAGGTGTGTGCTTGAGCAAGGCACTCAGCACTAGCTCCCTGGGTGATGCATGTGGGTGGTTGTGCACTGCTATACTCAGGGGATGGGTTAAAAGCAAACAAGTAATTTCCCTTTGGGATTAATAAAATGCTACAAAAAAGCACCCATCTGTTGTTAATGTGTGTGTATATATTGCTTATGTCTATATATAGACTGGGACCTGAAAACAGCCCTGGAGTTTTCAAGCATTAGTCCAGGGTGGGGGTGCAGGACAAACCATTTACAAACGAAATGTGTTCTGAATATTGCTGTCTGGGGTGCTCTGCAAACCATTCATGTTGCACATAATAGGCACATGCACGCTTTAAACCAGTTGTGTATTTTATGGTAAGTATGGCTGACGGCTGTCCACACATTAGGTTGTATATTTACATATACAAACTGTTATATGAACATCTGTTAATAAAGTATATAACAATATACTTTAGTCAGAATGTCTTCTACTGATCAACAGGTGTGTTTAGCTTAAAGACTGTCCGGGTGGAGCTGCGTGTGAGATGGAATCTATCCATCTATTCACTATACCGCCTTATCCAGTTCAGGGTCGTGGGAAGCCCATTGCCCATCCCGGGAAGCACAAGGCACAGGGCTGGAGACTACAAAAATATAATTTAATGATACATGAGCAATACATTAGCAAATGCAAGAAACTGAGTTTGCTCGGCTTACTGGCACTGTTTAAATAAGTAAATCTAAGATGGTACTTTGTACACCTTAGGATGTCATTTACTGTTACAACCAACTGTATTTGAGTTGACTCCTCAAAAATTGAATAAGGATGTAGGTATAAATAACTACAAAAACTATATATAGATAGACAACTGCAACTGAGTAAGTGCATACTTATTGACTTCAACAAAATTGAAATGGTTTATGGTTGTCTGAGCTATGGCCTGTTCTGCAATTTTTTTTTTATATGCAGCAATTTAATAATGTTGGTAATGTTTAATTATGCAAAACGCCAACACTACACATAAAGTGCATGATTTTTATTGTTACTTTTTCTAGTTTTGCGCAGCCAGAGTGGATGGTGGGGTTTTTTTTTAGAGCGATTTATCAAAGGAAATTAAAAGATTGTTGAAACAGGCCTTAAGCAGCGTAATGGTAGCCAAGTTTGGAATCCATTGGGCACAAGGTGTAATATAATGTGGTATCACATGTTAACAGAGCAGCTCGACTTGATTGCCAGTCGTATAATCTTTTTTTTATAGCCCAATTCAGATTTGTTACACTTTCATGGAAGGTTCACCACTTGTGGTGACCGATAACGGTTGCTCATTCCAGTTTAAAATTTCCTAACTGGCGTAAGGTCCTGTCTAGCTCATGTTATTTCTAGCTTTCCTCTCCCCTTTAGTGCATGTAGGACTTCTATGTTGGCCTCTCAGTCTTTCCTGCAGTCTTTTCTAAGTGCACTTGGTTTGAGTTTCTCTGGGTCCTTACTAAAAATTGTAGTTTCCCTTTCTCTTAGCCAGTTATTGTTAGCAGTGTTTGGTAGGTGTTAGTTGTGGTCCTCATGTCTGTTGTTCCCTTGCTGGTTTCCTCTCCTGTTCCCTAGTTCTGTGGTTAGCCTTACCTTCGTGTTTGTTGCTTTCGGTCCTCTGTAAACAAATCCTGGCGTTTTGCTTCCCTTGTATTATGTTAGAATAAACTCCCTTCTGCATTTAGACTCATTCTCGCTTCCATATTTGCTTCCTAAACTAATGTTACACACTGGTGGTTTTGTGTGTAGATCTGAAAGAAACTGTAAAACTACAAAAAAAATTAAAAAGTAATTAATTAATTCATTTAATTACAATAAATGTATAACACTAACGTCCATACCTAAGCCATACAGAGATAATATGACCAGACATAATAAAAGCAGCATAGAAATCCCTCCAGAATCTGAACTGCAGCAGTCCTGGAAACAGATGTGGACCAAAACATCCAGTCATAAACTTTAACAGGGGATGTGTTTTGAATCTCACAACTATATACATACTAAGCAGTGTTGGTCGTTTTTTTTTATGTAACAAGAAACTGTGTGGAAATGTATTAAATATTTAATTATATAATAATTATGCTGACACACAAATTGAGTATTAACAGTTCATTTCCATTTTTGTGTATATTGTGCAGCAGTCAACATGGCCCTGCTTGGAGTTCAGCAACGGCATTATAATGAGATTGAAAACAATTAAATTTAGCTGCAGCACTATTACATATTATAGCCTTTGTAGCAATTAACTTCATATAATTGAGAAAGTAATTGGAAAAAAATGTCAGAAGATCAGGGGAAAGAACTCTCAGAAAGAAATTTAGTGGGAAGTTGGGAGGGGGGGGGCTTTCAAGGCTAACCAGTCATCTAACATGCTGAGCAGACTGTCCTTACATGACTTAAATAAACATTATTCAGCTTACTGTGATCTTTAGCAGCCTATGTCAGGTATCTAGGAGATTCACAGGAGAATGTAGAAGGCTTTTGGACTAAGGTTAACTATATTAAGACTGGCAGTGGGATGTACAGTACTGAGAGATTCAATTCAATTCAGTTCAATTTAGTTTTATATAGTGCCTTTTACAACAATGTGTCTCAAAACGCTTTACACAAGAAATTGCAAATATTAAAGAATAAGCAGTAAGAACTAATACAAATGAAGCCAGACAACAGCAGAGGAGAAGAACCAAAAAAACCTCTGGAGGCCCAGTGTTGACTGGCTGCCCAGCCCCTCCTGTGCATGCTAGCATTACAAAATAAACTGGTATTTATTGAGACTTTGACTGTATGTAGCACTACGATGTTAATAACACAATTTTGTTCTCCTTTGCTCCTGTTGTTGATGCAACTCTTAATGACTTTTGGTTTTAGTTATTTTGTGGAGATACTGGTATATATATGATGATATACTGTAATGTTAGCACCAAGAGGTACACAGAATACTGCTCATCATAACGTTATACAGGTGTTCCACTTATTTTTGTTTTTAGCCCTAAGTAATTGACCGTTTAATAACAGTAATTGGCCCCTTTAGCAATTGACCTTTGTTACAAAGTGTATTCCAGTTTGGTTATGCTTGAGACCTCTCTCAGACTAGAATGCTAGACCTTTCAGTGCATTGTAATAAGAAGTTACAAAATGACTCTGTCCTAAACTGAAGAGGGGATATAAAAAATGTAAACATTTTTAATGTAGACATTATCCTGAATATTCTTACGACGCTTGCTGCAGTGTCTTTTTTTAGTTTCTGAGTGTAAAGATTTCACTTGCAGGTCCAAAAAAATAAGAAACCTAAACTAACATTGATATTTTTAAATACTTTTTTTCTAGTAACTGGTATTATTCCTCTGCAGCAACCTGATTAGGAGTTCTTGGATTCATTAATAATTTAGCTTTGTGTCAAAACAGTCTGATGGAGCCCTTCATAGTGGAGCAGTCAGTATTTTACACCTTTAGCACTGAGTATAAGGTCAATTACCTGGATTAATTTCAGGGACACTTTCAGAGAGTGGTGTAGATCCAACAAAGCCAGTCAGGTCATAGAGATAAGACTAAAAGCCTTGCAGGGAAACTGAGTAGAGTCCTGTGTTAGAGTCTATAAACCTTATCAGTGTTTTTTTTCTCTCACCATTACCAACATAGCTTGTACATCTTCTTTAAAAAGACAGGTAAAAATTTCACTGTATTCTCAAAGCAGCAGTAGGCAGTTAACGTGCTTAAAGCATTGCTTTATTTTTCAGAAAACGGGGAACTTCAATGTGGGCAACTTATACCTGTGTGATGCAGAATTTTATGACCAGTGAACCTGCGGTCGGCTTGCCAACGCTGAAGGTCCTATGCAGGGATGCTAAGGACCCAGTTAGCTGCTGATTTACATTTATAGGCTGGTGTATTTTATCCAAAGGAGCCATTTTTACTTCTTTATAGGGCGTAATCCAGATGTCATTCTTTCTTTAAGGGTACCTCATCAGGGCCTCTCCTGAGACTTAAACTGGCAAACCTTACAAGGACTTGTCTTTAAATACTAACTGCCATGCTACTCTAAAATTCAGTGTTACAGTTTTTTTTTTTTTGATATGTAAGTGTAATGGGGTGTTACTGCCTGTGATAAAGGCAGTTTTAATTAATTATCTGAGATCTTAAATGCAATGAAGACCTGTAGACTGACATACCTCCTAGGGCACGATTGGACGCCTCGCCCTATGCCAAGATGTGCCATCCCCCATTATTCGCACTACCCTGAGGAAGGTGTTTTTTCTCTCTCTTTTCAGTATGGCTTACCTTTTTTTTGGCTCAAGTTCATTCAGTCATGTAATTATTTCTGTGGCCTGTAACTGTGATGAGACAATATGAGCAAGGACAAGCCCAGTTTGGAGAGACAGTTTCAGCTGCTGAGGGGATCATCTGTAGAGCTAGAGTGTTTTGCCTTTGGGAAGTAGGTCTCTGTTACCTACTCTCATGCCATCCATTACGATAATAATATATACCATAGTAAAAATGACTGATGGTACTATTTCTGGCCTACTTGGTTTGAAGTATTTACAATGTAATAATGATTTCTTGATGTTACAATAAATAATTCAGCTTTACACCAAGCGCTCTAAACTCAGAGCTGACCATTACTGCAACTGAGAATTCCAGATGACCTCTCATGGAGATATTTGTTTGTAAGACAAACCTGACAAACAGAAGACATTAAGCCACATCTTCACTCAAATTTGTTCCAGTCCTGTTCCCATTTTTGTTTGGAGAAGAGCAGACGGAAAACCTCTCCCAGGAAAGATCCAGATCAGCCACTCCTACTGAATGCTGGAAGTCCCATATTTCCGACCGGAGGTTTCCGGTGTGCTGGAGAGATCTCTCGAGGTAGGGAATGGCTGATGCTCTACAGTTCGTACTCATGTACAGTGCCCACAGATACAATTAGTATATCCCAGAACAAGTTTGTTTCTTTTATGTTTTGCCTTCAAACTTTAAACGAATTAGAGCAAGTGTTAAAAAAAACTGAAATAAATTTTTTGCAGTAAGTTTAGCGGTGCCGTGTATGGTATGAGAAGTGATTCGAAAGGGGTGCACCAATTAAATGGAAAAGATAATTAATACCTAATGGCACCATTGCTGTGGATTTAGTTATCTCTTTTTGTTGGTGTTCAGTCTGGCAAATCTAATTAAAACAGAAATTCTCTTAATTATAATGTCTTTTTCCCATTCTGTGTACAAGCACGATGAAAACAAGATAGTCTGGAGTTCATTTGTACTAATTAACTTTCTTTTATGAATTTTTGGGGTTGTTGCGCCATTACTTGACAGCCAGAATGCTGATGAAAAACTGTGAAAACAGTAAAACAGATTATTAACTGTGACTGTGCACTTTAATCCCTTAGCCCTTAGCTCATAACAAAAATAATGTCTTCTGATTTTATAGGCCTTTGTCACTGAAATGCTGAAGTTACGATGCACTATTTAATATGTCGGTAAAATGGTTTATCACAGTCATGGAAGACATTAGGTTTCAAAACCTAAGGTGGGTCAGATTATCATGTGCATCCAATCGGTACATTGACAGTTATTGGGAAAGCAGTTGTTCACTGAAGCTTGACCATGCATTGTAATGTGCTTTATTGGTTGAAAAAATAAGGTACTTTACTACAGAGCTGCAGTTTTGTCTTCCACAGACATATGGAAGTGACACAGACATGTTTCAAACTCAAAATCCATAACTGTGAAATACAGTGAAATTACAAATTATTTTAAGCACTTTTGAGACACTTGTTGAGGAAGAACATATATATTACTGTCACACTTGAGAAGGAAGACAGGGATGCAGGATCCTCGTTGCAGAGGATTTTTAATCAGGCAACCAAGGCAAAATCAGCAAGCGAAAGGGGGATCCAACAGTCCCGGTGGAGGGTCAATAATCAGGGAAGAGCTGTCCGAAACAGAGAGATAGGCTGGGGAAGACAAAGAAAGGCAGGTAAAACAGGAGAGAGAGGCAAAATGTGACAGGAAGAGCATACCAGACAATCAGGGGAGAAATCAGTCAATAAACAGCGTTACTAGTAATACTTCACAAGGCGTAGTTCTTCGCTTGGTTCTTTTATGCTCTGATGAAACTAGCCATAGCTGGCAATTGCTAACAAGGGGACATAACAATTACAGGGTTCATACAGAGGTTGAGCATCTGCATTGGGTCCAGAAGTCCAAACTCTGAAAGACATCTATGTGCCCGTAGAGAAAGACCTTCTAAGGGAGTGCAGGACCACCTGGAATCTGAGATCCTCATACTGCTGGCTGAAGAGCATGGAGCTTTTGGCTGCTGTAAGAATCGGTGCTGTATCAAGTGTGTAGTGATATACCACAAGTCAAAACGCACTCATAAACATGACTGAGTCCTGATGGCAGTGCTAATGAATGTCTGTCATGAGCACATCTTTTAAAGAGGCACCAATCTCACATAGGGTTCGGCAGGTTAGTGACAGCATTCCAGTGATGCTACAGCACTGGCAGAGTGTATATTTATATTGATAGTTAACAGTGTGTTGCCTTTAACTTAGATAAATATCTGCTGTTACTGAGTGATAGAACTAAATTGGATTTACTCCTCGCTGGAGTCTAAATTTCATAGCACATATGAAACCTATTTTTAGCTCTGTTGAGGAAAAAAGCTTTTCTCACGAATCCTAAATGAAAAGTGAAGCTTTGTTAGTCACCCTGATAAAAATGAGTGACTAGTTTTTATAAGCAAAAATGTCTGTGTTCTGCCTCTGCCCATCTAATTCTCATTTAGTACTTGTGCCGTCTGTTTAAAACACTCATATTCACATTTCTAATAAAGCAAAGGTTCGATCCACGCTCTGACACATCTTCACCTGCACATTCTGTGTGAGACGCCAAGGAGAGGAAAACCTTTCTAGAGAAAATAAGGTCACTTTGTGCACTGCTGTTCTACCATTGACTGACAGCTTCTGTGAGCATATTTGGAAGATATTTTTGAAATCAATTAAGTGTAAAACACGTTTTAACGGTTCTGTTCACCACACCTTAATTGTTGTCTTTTTGCACTTAAAGATGGTTGTTTTTGTTTGTTTACAACATAGTACAGGGTTCAAACAGCAGGCAGCATGTTAAGCATCACTGGCTTCAAGCTGACAGACTCTGGCATGCACCAGCATTTGGCAGAAAACGCACTCCGCGTCCTGCGCACCATTGCTGAACTCAAGGTCGCTTTTCCACATGCAGTACCTCAGCTCTAGTTTTTTCCAGAGACACGTTACTGCAAGTTGAAGTCACCAAAACACTTTTTGACTATGAAACTGAAAATGTGAGGATTAAATGTACACAGCCTGGCAAACATTCCATTTCATAACCGTGCATATGTCCAAAAAAGATTAGAGTCTTCTTTATTTATAAGACATAGTATTATTGTTTGCATGTAACATCTGGCTGCAATTCTCAAAAGGACATCTGATTGTACATATTCGTCCATTGTGGACTGCTTTGCTTGTTCCTCTGAATGTCCCGCATCTCCCAAAACACTTGTAAATAAGTTGCATAAATACAAGACACATAGACAAAACCTCATTTTGTGGAATGTCAAGCCTGAAACTTTTATCTTTCCACCGTCACTACCAGACATCTCCAGGAACCCCTTGAAAGAAGACAACACTGATATGTGTGTACGTGTGTGTGTGTGTGTGTGTGTGTGTGTGTGTGTGTGTGTGTGTGTGTGTGTGTGTGTGGAGAGGGGTCATTGAGTGTCACCCACATGACTCTCCTGAAGCCTTCATCTCCTGGAAATGAAGGGGAATGATCCTCCAGGGACATAAAAGGTCACGTCTTCCACCGTGCAAGGATGTATCTCTCAGAGTGATGGGCCAACAGGCCGCTTAATGTCATACCGAAATGACACACAGGGGACAGTGCAAAGCCATAATTCCCATGTGCAGCAGGAATGAGTCAGAGAGTGTCTACAAAGGCGAAGTGATCAATTGATGTGGAAAGTAATTTCATCACCAGTGCAGAGTAAATATGAATTGAGGACAATTAGTCTTGACATTTTTCTATTCGAACAAATCTTCCTCTCAGAATCTTCTCAAGAACATCACTGTCATGAAAGTGTTTTCATTTTGAAATGTTTTCTTTTTTTAAGACATACTTGTAAAAAAATAAAAATAAATAATAAGTCTCATTCCACCTTAAACTAAAGTCTGTACCACAGCCAAGTTTACCCAAGCACTGACTCGCAAGTTTCTACCTAAATATACTACCTGAAGGGGTGAATTTTTTAGACTGAGTTTCAGGTCCATAGGCTGAAATGCTGACATGCCAGTGACACTGCTGTCACATGATGAGCACTGATTGCGCTAAACAATTCGGTAAACCCCGTGGCTGAGGCATTAAGTGTCCCCTCAAGGCGTTCAAGTGCTGTCATTTCCCAAACAGCCTGACACAGACATCTGTCGAGACTCAGGACAGGAGTCACATGAACACTTTGATAATCGTCTTTGCTTTGTTGTTACTAGTATTGATTTGAGACATGAAAGAAGCCCAACTCCCCAAAGAGGGCTGGGAGATAGGATTATGTGTTTTTTATTTTTTTATTTATTTGTGGCTATATCTCTGACATAAACTGACTTTTTCAGCTCAACACAAAGAGGACCAGAAATCCTCCTTCCCAGAATTCCCCTGTGCAGGCTCCTGCACAAAGTGGCCAGGCATTAGGGATTCCTGATATGTAAAATCTGCCAGTGGCCTTATTTGACAGCATTGACCCCTCCCAGAGCTGCCCAGCTGGTGCTGCTCTGTGGCCATCTGTTGTAGTAAGTTCACACACCTTTATGGTCTGATAGTCCTCCTGGCATTGTTGGATGTTTATCATCATCTATGTGTTTTCAGGTTTCACTGCTGTGCTATAAGGTAATTTACCAGGTTGTGTGTTTTGACCACAGCCTTTTCCATTAATATATATTCAGAATTCACACATAGGCTGAGACACCTTGAGTGATTTGCAAGTGTGTCATATGTGTCAAATTATGGATGGTCAGACTCCCTAGGCTGCTACTGCTAGCCCAACAATACCATTACTGATCATAGTACGGAATTAGCTGCAGAATTTCCAAAGTGGAGACTATTTCATAGTTGATATTTCAGCACTGGCATTCTCTTATTGATGTCCATGGCTTCAGTAGTCTGCAGTTGGTATTGATGTTGGTGTTTTGTCCTGCAGTCTGGTGTCAGGTGTTTAACGGCACTAATCTGGTAAAAAACGCTTGCAGGTCTTAGCTGACGTCAGTGCAGGTGACAGGTGGAAGCTCTCAAAAGCCTTGGGGTTAGCTGCTGGGGGACCCAAAGCAGCTGACATTGCCTTGTATATTGTCAGTTATTTGACCCGAATTGTAGCTGAAATAAACTTTACAGAGGAGAATAGAGGTTTACATTAGAGGCTTGATAAATAATACAACTCATTGTTTAGCTAGAAAAAAAAATGCTAGCTAGCAAGTTTCCAGATAGGTCAGGGAACAGTTTTTCATAACTCCTTTTAATACACCTCCACATCTTGTGAAATACATTTCTAAAATCAATATATATGTTTTTTATCTACTCTTTCTATAAATTGGTGAATGGGTCAAGCGATGTGCAGCCAAGCAAACTATTGATTAGCGCTCATATTTCTCAGGGCTGACCCAAGGAAAAGGAGAAAGTAATGATTATTCAGTCTGCAGACAAGAACATGCTGCCAATACAGAGGGTATTGAATGGCTATTTAAATATGTGCTGCCAAGCAAGAACAAATATTTATTTACTCTGTATGTTTTACAGCCCATTGCACCGCACGGTCGTCTCTCCTGTTCCTTTTAATAACTTAGCCTGTAACTGTCGATAAATCAGAGAATCGTTGGCAGACACAGTCCTTAGGTTTGACTTTGGCTGGTCAGACCGCTCTTATTCTTCTTGCATCTCAAAGGGTGGCGTTTTGTCCCAAGTCTACGCCCCTCTGATGTGTCTGCTGTAGATTTATGGCTAGACAAGTTCACTGCTGAATGTGTTTTTGGTCTTTTATGGAAAATATGCTTTCTGAACAAAAGTAACCGAGCACAGGAATCAATAGCTTCTTCTACTTGTGCTGGATGGACTTTGATCATCAGCAAATCCATTTTGGAAAGGAGATTCATCAGTGAAATGTACTTCTTTATTTCATTCGTGCCATTAAAATGTGCATTTAATCTATTTTTATGTCTTTATTGCAAGCATATAACCGTCCTCCTGTTTGCAAATGAAATTTTAAGTAGAGCGCTTCAAATTATGGTGATAATCTGGATTTACAGCAGTGAAACGTAAGTATTCGCTAGTTAGCTGTGCACAGATAATTTTGCACAACCCTGAGCAGCACAGGGTTAAGTGCTCGTGTACGGGGGGGGGGGGGGGGGCGGCGCCCCCGGCGGGCGGCGGGCGGGGGGGGGGGAGGGGAGGTCGGGGGGGAGG
>JABJVR010000087.1:12916571-12945230 GCA_025773905.1 Chitala chitala | reverse complement strand
TGGCATCCAGTGCTCTTTTTTTTTCAAGTCCTGTTTTCTCCCCCCCCCTTTTGCCCCCCCCCCCCCCTCGCTCTCAGACGCCATTCGTGGGGGAAGAAGCATCGCAGGGGCCAGAGAATATCAAAGCAGCTTGTAGCAGGAATTCAGTGTGTATGATCACAGGCTTCGCGCTAACAGGAGACACGCCTGCATTTATGGGCGCCGTGCCGAACGCAATCAAGTGCTTGTTCCAAAACTGAAACTGCGTGGGAGGGAGAAAAAAATACCCAAACAGGACTAGAAGCATTCATCTTGGAAACGTGGGGTTTCCTGCCTGCTTCTTTGACAGATGGTGTTAAACACTTTTTAAGATTTTTTTATAACATCATATATGCAGTTTATTATATATCAATGTATTTCATGTGATACTCTGTAGCTGCCTTACAACAGCACTTGTTAGTCATGGTTACTGAGACACGCACTATGCAGAGGTGCTGTGTTTCGCTTGGCTATAAATACTGCAATCGCACACGTGAATGATCTTTGCGATGCGCTGTGCAGCCAGGAGCAGTTGGACGATCTCGTTTATGCTCTGTTGCCTGTTGTGCTTCAAGGAGCAACGGGAGAAATCTTTTTTCCCCTTTCTTTTTATTTGGTCTGTTGCTTGTTGCGCATTGAGGAGCAGGTGATTGTGCTGCAGTTATTTTCTGTGTCTGGGCATGCTGTATTTTTCTTTTTTGTCCGCCCGACTCGATCGGACACATGTCACGCTTTGTTTTCGCCGCGCTGCCTTGCCTTAAATTACGATAATCCAGAGGTATTTACCTTCTCCTACCTGCGTTCTAGGGATGGCAAGACGCCTGTCAGAATGAGAGACAGGGACTCAAAACTTTCGAAATTAAAATCTACAGCTGTGCACTTCACTGAGCCGTGACCGGAGTGTTTAAAAGCTGCCATATGAGAATCAACTGCTCGGGAAAATTGCTTGCAAAAGAAAACTGGTGAAAAACGAGTGAAAAAACACGAGCACGTTGGAGAATAAATGGTTCTTGTGAACTCATCGCATCAAAATCTAGGTCTTCTTTGAGCTGAGCACCATGCCTATTGAGAGGTAGACTGAAACACTACGTGTTACCTGGGGCTTACAGTCAGGCAAACCTTATGCTACCTGGGGCTTACAGTCAGGCAAACCTTATGCTACCTGGGGCCTACATTTTTCACACACCTTCTGTTGTCTAGAGTTTACATTACAGACACGGAATGCACTATCTGGAGCTCACAGGCTGATATGGTCTCTGTTATTAAGACTCTACAATTCAAACTCACTTGTGGTATCCTGGTTCTGTGCTTAGGGAAAAAAGAACTATGTTTCCCCCCATTTCTAAGAAAGAAAGTAGTATATCTAACTAGAAATTAGAGCTGACAAAGAATTCAGACATATTTCCATATGCTTATACTGCACCTTGTGATAATGTATTTAGAAACCTGTTTTGGGGTGTGTATGTTCTTAATGGTTACCTTCAGTGACATACGTTTTATATCAGCTTTTAGAGGGTCACCTTAGCTATGGCATCCTATTCATTATGTAATTAAAGTAACCAGCATGCATGGGGTAAACAATTTGCTGCTCTCTATACATTGGGGAGGGGGGCATATCCCCCTGAAAACATGAGTGTCTATGGTTGCTTCAGAATTCTATGAACATATTTTGCAGGTGGTCAGACAAGAATGGCAGTGAATGCAGACATCTGTGTTTTTTTCACATTTCAGTGAATGTCACTGATGTCTTTGGGGCATATTTGAGACACGAGGTTTCTCGTGTAATTGACAGCTTTAACCTCAGTTGACCTTGCTGTCCAGCGCCAATTTTCATTTGTCCATGTGAAATGGCCCACAGAGAGCTTGTACACTTTGTTAACATCAGTGGGACTGGAAGAACTTAAATATATCTTACCTTTTTGAAAAAAGGCCCTTGGGGGGGTTGTGGGGGAGGCAGAGCAGCATTCACAAGCAATTCCTCCAGAAGACATTACAGATTTTGACCTCTTGCATTAATCCGGAGCCCCGTTTTCCTAATTCAGTGGCACAGGCAAAAAGAGATGGTATTATGGTATTGGGTGACTATCAGGACACTTAGTCATCATCAGTGGGCACCAGCACCTGATGCTGGCTTCCAACTGCTACACCCATAATGAGAAACGCAACCACCCTCAGGGTCCCAGTCTGCATCATCTGCCTGCCAATGAATGCACCTGTTGACACACTCATGTACGTGTGTGCTCACATGGGCAGACATATATACAAGTTTACCAGCACTTTAAGCCAAGCCCCAGTTACATTCAGGGGATGAATGCCTCACTGACATTAGTTTTGTTCCCATAATAATTTGTTGACTCGGTGTGCAGTGATGTTTTTCTGGCTGTTTACTTCTAGGTGTCTACCCTTGGGATTTAACACCAAATCAGATGTTTGGAAACTGACCTGGAGTCATTCATTCACAGCACACTGCAATATCCAGCCAGGCCCCATCTTTATGGCATGCTTTTTTGACGCTGATTGAAAATTTTCTTAAAGGAAGCCATATCTAAATCTATGTAACGTTGTTTTTTTAATATAGCAAGGGAAACATTTTCACAACCAGACAAAGAGGTTCATAAGTTTTCGTCCATCCTCAGAATGTATTGGTAATGTTTCCTGAAATGTTTTTTTTTTTTTCTGTAAAATCCATATTACTGTATATTGAAATACTTTAGACAAATTGTGGTGTGTTTTCATGCTGTGGATCTATTAAAGAAAATGTCAGCAAAATAGCTCAAGTACCATACAGTCACCGCAGTGCATGATTATATTCTATATTCAGTTTTCATGACTTAGTACTAATGTTTGTGTATACACATGGCAAACAAACATAAAATACTAGATAAAAAAGATAAACGTACCAATGCGGCATCTTCAAGAACCTCTGAAAGAGCACAAAATTGATGGGTTTGCCTTTCAACAGTTCACACTCTGGTTCAACCAAAATTTATTTTATTCATGAAAAACAAGAGGGAGCTTCAAGGTTAATGGTAATTATGTTCACAGTCACTTGGATTGTTTTACATCTAGGCCTGTAATGCACTGGCTGTTGAAGGCAGGCGATACCTGGAACATGATTTAACTGATGTGCGTCAGTGTGGCACAGTGCTGAGGGGTCTGCTCTAAGCACTTCGATGGATTACAAGTGTGAAACAAGTGGAAAGCTGGTTTATTACTTAACCTGATGGGTAAGTCAGGGTTCAACCAAAGGCCACTGTCTGACAGTGGGAGAGGGGTTGGAGGAAGTTTTAGGGGCACCTTTCCAGGGCCGCTGCTTTATAAAATGTCACATGAATCATCTGAGCTGACCTCATAACAAAAAAGTTGATAGGTCTTATGGAAGATGTCAAGAGACCAGGCACATTCTAGGTGAGTCTAGGTCTTATTTCCCATACGCACAAACCATAAGTGTGTATGACAGATGTCAGGGATGGAAGAAAGTTACCATGGTAAAAACAGTGTTAGAGGGGAGTCAGCTACAGACTTTTGCATCACAGCATCAGTAAAAATATGTTAGCTGCAGAAAAAAGTAAAAATGTTCTTGCAACATAAATGGTAACTACAAAGATGAATATTAAGATTTGACACACAAAAATACTTCTCAATGCCTCCAGTCAATGCACACAGAGTAAGAGAAACATAATGAGGTCAAACAATGAGGACAGAGGATCGCTCATTGCATTTATGATGCGATCTGTGTCAAAGCAGACTCGTCGCTCAGCAACCCTGTCATTAAAAGTGTGGCCAAACCAGGATTCCGCCTATTAACAGGTGCCCCAGGAAATTAAAATGTCAGATAACCCCAAAAAAGCCGTTCATGGGGCCCTGCTTTGGAATCGCAAATTTTGTTTAGTGATGAGTGTATCAAAGTTGCCAACTAACCCAGTAAGAAGGGAGCCACAATGCTCAAATGTTTGTTGAAAATTAACTGCTGTTTTGCAGTCTGATTCTTCGACAGAAGAAGCCGGTGACAGCATTCAGTGGTGTGATGTACTGTAGCTATTTAAGATTTTCAGGGAATGACACAATATCATCTGATTATCTTCTGAACAAAAAAACAGTCACAGCTCCACCACCAAAAGAAGGTATGAAAATTGTGTTTTATTGTGCGTTTGTTTTTTTAAAACATTCATATCAAAAAAGATAGGCATAGGTTATTTCTGCGTTGCCTGTGTACTGCTTATAATTGTGATTTCTCACTTCAGATATATACAAAAGCAGCAACAGCTATCAAAACTGGAACACTGTCAAACAATAACGTTCAGCTAGAGACCACGCTTGCAATGGGCAACGTGATTAATTAATATGATTAATATGACCTTGAACTTCTGTGAGCTTTAGTATAGGTCCAGATGCTGCAAATTTAAGTAGCCGTCAAACACAGATCGTTTTCTGAGGTGAGAATAATATACCTTTTCTGAATGAAAAAGACAAGTCCTTGCAGGAAATTAAAAGCTGTTTGTTCTCCAACACAAAACCGGGGGTCCGAGTTCACACTTAATTTTGGTGTGTTTGTGCAGGTGGCAGTTCTGGCTCTGTTGCTCTGCTCGTCGTTGCACTCTGCCTGTACATACTGGTTTTTCTGTTCACACCCCACCAGTGTAACTGGGGCGATCTTCTTTCTTCCAAGTTCAACGTAAAACTGACTTTGTGTGTGCGTGTGTGTGTGTGTGTGTGTGTGTGTGTGTGTGTGTGCGTGTGCGTGTGTGTGTGCATGTGTGTGTGCGTGTGTGTGACAGTGGTTTCTCATCCACCCCCTTTTAGCACCTACCCCCTCACTTTCCCTTTAGGTGCAAACCAGAAGATGTGCTGATGACAGAATTCTCATTACTGTATTCTGCCAGTAATATAGACACACTCCTTTGATTTCTCAGTAGGAGACACAGATTCCTTTGCATTTTAAAAACTACCACTATGCTATTCATGACTGCTTTTTAAAAATACAATACAAGAGATGTAGAAATATTTGCGTCTTGTATGTCTAATGTTACTATACATGCATATGCATGAATGATGCAATCTAGATTGCATCATTAAATGCTGTTCTGTTGAAACACTCTGAATTGCTTAATGAAGTAATTTGCTGCTGGTTGGAAGGCTAATAAAAGAATGCTATTAATGGGCTTTGTTGTAGATGTCGTTCAGTGTACAGAGATCAGTCAGAGACCTATTTTTTTGTGGAAAGGGTAGAGACTAGTACTGTACATGTGCTGAAGGTTAGCTAGAGAAGGAAACTTTAAGCAGGGGTTCATTTGGCTCTTAAGCCCTGTGTTTGTTCTATGTGCGAGTCCTTGCTGTTGTGTTTTGTTTTTGTAAGCATTCGAGCAATACTTTCCGTAACCATTTCCTTTTTATCTAGTTTTCTGCCGTAAATTCGGAAAGCTAAACTAAGGATTAGCTGTCTTCTTAAAAATTGTATTGTTCTCTGGAAGGGTAGAAAATTGCTAGGGACAGCTGAATAAATCTTTATCCATTTTTAATGTGGCTGTCTGCCTCTCGCGCACCGCTGGCTCTGGGTCAGACTTCTCTCACGGGACTGGCTTCCGGTGTCGGCGGATGTGGCGGCAGAGCAAATTGTCCTGCCAAGAGCAAAACACGAGTCTTCACAAGTTTATCCTTGTGAAATTGTTTCGTGTTTCTGATTACAGTCAGCATGTCGTTTAGCGGAGGCTTGGATGTGGAGACCGGCTTCACGCGAAGGCTCTGTTCATTGCTGGGATTTTTTCAGTGGCAAACTCTAGTATTTAATCCCGCAGGCTCTCTGAGGTGTGCCGTCAGTTACGTTACTGAATGTTAATCATGCTCAGTCTAATGAGGGTCGTCACACAGCGATACACTCCCTCCGGGGAGGGGCGGCGTTCCGGAAAGAGAGAAGAGGTCTGCAACTAGCCGCTGTGCGCTGACCGTAGCAGAAGGAAGCACCACTTTAACATCAGTGGTGCTTTCTGAGATTTCTGTCTTTAAATTCTGTCTTTAGGTCTTGGCATCCCTGTAAGAGTCCGGAGCTTTTTGTTTTCTGAATGTTTCAAGGATGGAAAGAGGGTGCTCCAACCCCTCCCTGGACTCACCTGGCTTGTTAGATTTCCAGTCAGGGAATAAATTAAAATTGTGCAGTCAAAATGTGAAAGGCAGCTGACTTTAATGCACTTGTTCATCGCTTCTAAGGAGACGCACTGAATGAAAAATTGCTACAGATGAGTGTGCAGGACTATTCACAGACAAACAAGGAGATAAGACACTGACAGGCTTTTGAGCCTGTTACAAGGCACTGAAAATATATTTTAATCAGAGTGGCAGTATTTTTTGGCCCATTTTGTAATATTTCTTGGCTTTTGTTTGCTAGACAGCCAGTTAACAATGTATTTTAAAAAGCCGCTTTTTCCTCAGCTGACCTCTCTTGAGCTGGGCATATTGCAGAGTCACCCAAACGTGTTATTTCTGCATGTCATGGTTGTAGGTGTGTGAGTACAATACTATTTCATAAAATTTTTGGTGATGTACTTCATGGTCCAATGAAGTGGAATGACCTAAAGGCCTCAGTGTCACTAGCCATTATCAGTTCATTTTTTGTTGTTGTTGTTTATTTTTACCCTTGTTTAAAGTTTCTTTTCCAAAGTGACATTGAGAAACATCTGATGCATGTCAGAGTTAATGCTGGTCAGATTATGAAACCGTGGTTTCTGTTTTTTTGTAATTTTTCACTGGCTGATGCCCCAGTTACCTTAGCAAGGATCACTGTCTTATGTTCTGCTCTGCATCCTGAGGATAAGACTCCTGATTGAGTAGGTTTGTTAAGTGACCAGCCCTCTGCCAAAAGCATGGCTGAAAATCCCACCCATCTCAACAACTGACCTCAGACCCCTGCTGTCCTGCGCCAGAGTTACATGCAGCCAGCACTTCAGCCAGTCTGACATGGCCGTGACCCTGCCTGTCTGTGTCTAAACGACGGCTGGAGGACGGCCCCAAAGAAACTCCGACTCAGTGGGCCAACGCTTAATCATGTCGCTGATGCCAGTGATTTCAGCTTTCTGGGTCAGCCTTTAAGTGTTCACCACAGTTCTGCCTGAGTGGAAATGACATTGTACTGTCTCCACACAACTATGACCCAACGCTGCCATTCTGAGTTTCACCCTCAACTGCCTCCATACATGTCCACGCTGCTCTCCATAATGCAGTAGCAATGCTATCGTAAAAGTGGAGCAAACCGAACAATACTGTGTTTCAAAACAGGATAAAAGATATAAAGGCATGCTGAGGAGATGAACAATGCAAGTGAATAAAAAAAAAAACACAAACCTATTTACTGTAAAATACCGATGCGCATCATTAAGGTCAAGCACTACCTGATGTGGGCACTATTAAAGTATTAATAACCATTTTCATCTGTTTAAGACCATGTAATTGAACATTGTAAAATATATATGGATAATGAGTTGTTAACCTGAACATTCATTTCCATTAAATTAAAGCATTAAGGGACTGAGAGCACATTCTAACACTACACAAATTAGTTTTCAGCATCTAGACAAAACAAAACATTAAGGTGACCACATAACACCATGTTAATGAAAGAGCCAGGACGCCTGGTCAAAAAGCTATGCACAGTTTCCACCTATAGATTCTCCGAGAAGAAACAGGCCCATAATTTAGCATTCACAAGGTCTGAATGAGGTGAACCAATTATTGCATATTATATGCACATTACGTTAGATCTGCAAGCAGAGGTTCTACTGTAGCGTGTGGAGTATCACTGTACAGACAGGTGTTGAAAGTCTATCTATAATTTCATCCAGTCAGAAGTGAAATACTGGTGCCATCAGGGCAATTAATGTGATACAATTTGTTACCTAACATTTATAAAAAGTGATCCTGCTAGAATATTTAAACATAATGAAGGCTTGTCTAATGTACAGTTACACTTGTTGGTGTCATAGCGTATTTGTAGAAATGTGATGAAAAACGTAGGGAGCTGCTCTGCTTATTAGTGCTGCACAGTCCTGAGTGGATGTATAATAATATTTTTTTAAAGAGTTGCTTAACCCTGATCCCTAAAGACTGGAAACCAGTAGGCTGAGGCTGAAATTGGTGGCTAACTGATGCCTACACAAACATTGCATTTACCCACAGATCAATCAAGCAGGTAAGAACAGATCTTGTGTTAAAAAAAAAGACCATAGTTTGCTTTAGCTGTTCAATGATTTTTGTGCTGTTTTGTAACAGATTTTATAGTAGTTTGCCTCAATTTTTTTAGATCAGCCAAACTTTATAATTTTTTTTTGTTAAATTGCTACTGACCATAACGAATAACATGAGTGAAGATCCTTCAATGGCAAAAGACATTAAAATGCACAGCAGCCTTGAGACAGATGTAAAACAGGGACAGGGGTGAGCAGCTTAATTGATGTCCACCAGTCCCCATAGATGCCATTTCTGTCATGGTCAGGAGAGCACTGTCTTAACACAGCTATCAGTCAGAAGGAATTAGACAACATGACAGAGACTCGGGGGTCTTGCCACTGCTGCAAACCTACCTCCTGGCTCCCAGCCCCTCCCGGTACCCACTTGACTGCCTGTTCCACTGCAAACACTGCTGACTGAGCTCCATGGTTTCTCATCCTCATCAGCCAGCCTAGGGCATCCCCATTAGCTTTAAGCCTCCCATCTGCGGCACTCAGGTCACCTGTTTTCTGTGAAATAAAAAAACATACAACCCGCGTGGTACTCCTCCAAAATAAAAAAAAAAAAAAGAAAAAAGATCCATTGTGGTCTTTACACAAAGGATCTGAGCGATGACCGGCTTTAGTGCCGCTCTAATGGATAGCCATGGGCTCTTCACTGTGGTCACTACATCTTCACCCATATCTCAGCAGAGGAGGCAAACCAGCAGGAGGGCAGAGGGCCGACAGTCACATTTATCATTGTTATGCTGTAATTCCTTTCCAAAAGCCTAGCCTCGAAGCACAGACTTTACATTTTCCACTTCAGCTATTGATGCATGTTAAACTTGTTGCTTGGTTTTACAAAGAGCTGCATCCCACTTACTTTTCAAGACCATTGAGTTGCGTGTCCACTCACTAAACCAGTGGGCTACCAGTACATCATTCTACCCACTGACCCAGTGGCCTACCAGTACACCATTCTATCCACTGAACCAGCAGCCTACCAGTACACCATTATACCCACTGAACCAGTAGCCTACCAGTACATTGTTCTATCCACTGAACCAGCAGCCTACCAGTACACCATTATACCCACTGAACCAGTGGCCTACTAGTACACTATAGAAATAAAGTATGTTTGAATGGTAAGTTGGAGTGCAAAGCAAACCAGAAAAAAAAGCTTAATCATTACTTCTGCTGTTCATACAGACTACGCTGTACCTATACTTTCCAAGCATCTTTTTAAATAATACAGTAAACTTCAGAGGTTATATCAAGACTTCCTCTCCTGATACATTAATGAGAACCATCAATGGAAAGAAAAGTACTACGATGCACACATCACAGAATTATTGCATTTTTAATTCATAGTCAATATTGACGTTTAATTTCTATTTTAATTATTTCTAGCACTGGGTGCTCTAATCACACTCTGAGCAAAGAGCAGTGTCAGTGGAAGGAGAGGAGATGTATTCTGCCTCGTTGTTCTGAAGCAAAAGGAAAGAGCACAGGAGCGACACAGCAAGATTGGCTAGATTTTACCACATGATCCAGGCTGCATCGTTCTGTCTGCTCTTAGCAGCTACACATACAATTTACACTCAAAGAGAGGAAGAAATCCCACCATTTTTTTCTTTTTGTACCACTCTAAAACCATAATAATTTAATGGGCCTGAGGGTAGCTCAACCAAGCTTGTGTTTAACTAATTTATTCAGTACATTGTTTACACAGAAGCCATTTTAAAACAGCTCATACCAAGAGGTGTGTTTGTGCTATGGTTGGGACATCTGCCATACTTCATGCATAGATGATGGACAGACTGTAAGAGTTTCATACAAAAAAAAACGTCTTAGATCAAAACTACTCTATGTAAATGAATGGCTTAGTAATTTTAAAAAGATTATCTACTGGCTGCTTATATTCCGTCTCATTGCCCCGGGAATACAAGCAAAGGAAGGAGAAATATTTTTATTTACACTCAGTGTACAGGAGCATACAAATGATTTTTTTTTGTTATTGTTGCCAATATGGTGATCAAAAGCCAGCTCAGAAATCAACAGGGGGCATCCTGGTTATGAAACTGAATTTCTAGCACAAAGGAAATGAAGTCATGCAGGGAGCCCTTGAACACACTCACTGAACTGCTTGGGTAAATATACAGCAGTGTCAAATGGTAAACTCTGTTGAATGTCACCCATAATGACAGCATCTGACGCTTGAGACTGACTGCAATGAACACTTTATGCTATGGGGAATCAGTGGTGTTGTGATTCTGGATGGTGCTCTTCCATATAGACTTCTAATTTTCCAGACTAAATACAGGTACAAAGTAAACAAAGCTGGAAAATTACAAGGGGTTCAAGCAAACACCTTGGCACATTTTCCTAAAGAGCTTCATGACCAATGGAAGAACACCAACAATTAACAACATCTTTTTCCTGGCATGTGATCATAATAAACCAAACAGGCGTGGATACTCACAAGGTTGCAACATTGTTTTTTTTAAGTATGAAAAATGTGGAAAATACATGCTATTGTTGAAACCACCCTGGAATTCCTTTACTTTGAAAACTGAAGAACTGAACCCCGCTTGCTCAAGTAATGATGTGCAAAACACCAAGCGAGATCAAAACCAGTCAACATGCTGGGATCAAAGGACACAAACTACACGATCAAGGCAGAAACGCAAAGCAAAAGATGATTGTATTCCAAAGTCGATAGTGCTCTCACTAATCCCAGTGACGCCTCTCTGTGTTCTTAAAATCAGTCTTTCAATTAAATGCTTTTAATGGATCTGCCTGTCATCGATGACTTCCCTAATTATCCTAATTATGAGGCAATTCTATTATTATTTCCAGTTAATCCACTTTAGTAATTGAAAATACCACTAATGCGGAAGTGCATCACCGCAAAACATTTCAAGATTACATATTGTCAATTGTTTCCTTTCTGCAAGCAAAGTGCCCAAAGCACTTTGGTCAGTAATGTGAATGAAATATTAATCCTGTTCTATTAGAAACATGTAGTCACTGTGTCTGAAAAGGCTTAAATATTCATTAAATGAAAGCTGTACTTAGAGGATATCTCCTGGTAATCTAGATTCTTATGCACCCCCACACAGTATAATACGGCATTGTAATGGTGCGAGAAAATCCCATATAGCTTTCAAAATAAACTTCTTGGGGTTATCTCTGGTGCCTTTGAAAGAAGTGTCTTTGTTCAAACTCCATTTACATGTAAACTGCAGTAGGAAAAGTAACTGTCTCTATTGCCATGTTCTTTTTTTGTCTGCCTGGACACACTTGCATGGCATTTCCCTGTTCCTCTGATGCTGAACTCAGGTGCCCCAAGCAGCAGCTGCCTGCCTCTCTTCGATAAAAGGTTCTCAGATTCACTCCGCCATGCTGTTCTGCTGCCATGCTCCCCATGAGCGAGTTTCACCCTCTGAGGCACGGGGGCTCCACACCTGCTTCGTCTCCTGTGTTGGGAGAGCTTCCGTGGACACGCGAGTGGAGCACACTCTGGCTGGGCGCTCCACTGGTAACTCTCAGCTCCTCCGTGGCCATCTGAGACTTTTGATTTATAATTGTATTTGATCCGACCGTTCACTGTACCTTTCGTTGTTTGTTTGCTTGCTTTGCTGGGTCGGCAGGCTCAGTCCCTGAGTGGATTTTGGGTTTGATTTGTTTTTGATTAAATATTGATTTCTGTATACTTTATAATTCAAATGAATAACGCTTTCCAATGTCACCGCAGCCCTGCCGGGGTTAGAGACCACTAACCATCGTTGCTGCTTCGCCTCCCCTGACTGGACAACCTCTTAGCAGCTGTTGTAGACTGAGTCCTGGAGGCTTCCAAATGCTGATGCTGTCTTCCACGCGTGCACACCCGCCCACTTCCTGGTGTGCACGTTAGCATCAGCGGATGCTCACACTGCTGTTGGACACCTGCACAGAACTAGGCATGGTCCCTTGAGGATTTCCAGTCATAGCCTTTCCGGTGGTATTGCAGGGATGGCTGAGCTGCACAGGGAGTCAGACAGGGCACTGGGACTGGCATAACAAACATCAGAGTACTAGCCCTATTTCCTTTACTCAGCCCCTGTGGCTGACGTGCGCTTGGCTGACAGCTTGCAGATGGCTCTGAGCCGTTGCAGCTGGAGGATCTTTGAAGCATGGTGGCTGCCTGGGATATGGTCTGTCACCATGTAGTTTCTCAGCCAATGTCAGCTCGCTGCTGATGGCCTAATTTTTGATCGATACTGGAGGCAGCGGGCAGATGCAGTTTATCTAAAAAGGCTCATAGGCTGCCTGTGCCAGAAGTTATCACAAAATGTAGATGGACTCTTGCAAGTATTAACAGGGAGGACAGGGTCCACATGAACAATGGCCTGCATAGTTTGCTAGATGCTGCAAAAAAAAAAAAAAATTAAGCAGTAGCAAAGTTTTGAAGACAGTGAAAGACATTTTGAGGCAGTACAAGCACAGTGTAGAAGAGGCTGCTGTATTTGAGGATCTTTGTAAGAGAAGGCAGGGTCTTTGAGACAGCGCATGAAAGGGGACAGGGTCTTTGAGGCCCAGCATTAAACAGGTACAGGCTGTTTAGGGCACTTCCTTACAGAGCTGTGCCACTAGTGCATCCTGTTGAAAGAGCCGAGGTCTTTGAGGTAATACTCACAAGAAGACAGGGTCTTTGAGACACTGCATAATAGGATGTAGGGCCTTTAAAGAGCAGTGTAAAAAGGGGCCTCAGGCAGCAGATTCGTGGCTGCAGCCTGAATCTGACTCACGCCATTCGGTCTCAGGTTAGTCCACTGAGCCACCAGGTGGGTGACTTGAACTAGCACGGGAGCAGTGTGCAGCAGGAGAAGGAGCAAGAATAAGGCGACTCGCATGCATGTGAGGTCTGTAATGGGAGTGTTCACGCTGAAGCTAACAGAAGACAGCTGTAGTAGAGGTTGTTTTCATGTTCCGTTTCCAGGCTTATACAGTCTCCATCACGGAATACTGAAACTTTTTGAAGTTAATATCTTGTAACACTTAAAACAGTACAGTTAAATGCACACTTCCTTTGAGCATCTAAACAACCACACCATCCAAATACTGTAATTGTTACGATTTTAATTCATTTGCAGATTTTAGCTGTTTTGTTTTGTAAACTGTACTGTCTTATTGGCTTGTGCGACACACATTAGCAATATGTAATCCTAAACACTTTCCTTCTTCCTTCAGGGATTGTTTTAGTTAACAACCAGCTCAGTAAATATAACAGGTTACAGCTGTAGGTTCTGAAAGGAGGGATCTGTCTGAATGCGAGTACAAAGAAAACATATCATACTAAGTGGTACCATAAAATGATGACACATAATAAAGAAAACATACCTCAAGCTCAAATGCAGATCTTCATGCATGTATGGACTCTACATGTAGACATTAATGGACATTAATGTAGACCACACACATGTTATTACTGGACTATATTGCTAGTAAATTTAGCATTGCTGTAAGTGAGCAAACCTAACTCCGGTTCATTAATAAAGTTCTATCATTCAGTGGAAAAGTTCAAATATCAAGCAGCTAGTAAAGGTGCCTGTTTTGTCCTGCTTACACCGTTCCTCATTTCAAATTCAGATGATCTGCTGCTTTTACGATCTTAACCCGCCTGTCACTGAGGCTGATGAACACGTCCACTAACCGTGATGCAATCAGGAAGCCATTTCCTGAGCATCTATTAAACTTCCTTCGTCTCAGCCATAACAGATAGCAAATATACATTCACCAGATTTAAATTATTCAATCTTTTACTCTCCACGGAGAGTTTTAAGGAGAACAGGTCACCTAATTTGTTGCCACGATTAGCTAGCTGCTCTCTGCACTGAATGTAAATGTCTAAGAACTTAGCTGTTGATTATCCACAGCAAGACAGGAGAAACCCATTTATTCCAGCTTTTTAAGAAAGCCTTGAGGTGAAGGTCACAGCACTTCCACTCTTAAAGAACACAGTGAAACTGCCCTGGCCCAATTAGATAATGCAGGCAACACAGTCGAGTAACTGATAAAGAAAGTAAGCATTATGTTGCAGTTTCCAGCTACTTTATTCAAATTGCCTGAACACCAATTTCCAGCGTTAACAATGGATAAAATGGCACACGCAGCAAATCCCCATGGATGAAGGAGTGTGGTTAGCCTACAAATAATCACTGATATAAAGTGAGTGTCCTCCGAGTCAGAGCTGACCAAAGACAGTGTGAACAAGGGTCAGTAGGGTACAAAATATCACAGAAGCAGTAATTGCCCTTGTTAAGTTAAACTGTTATCTTAGACCATTTAATCATTGCTGTGCCTTTCCTGGTCCTAAATGATATTGGAGTAGGATGTCAAGTTAATGGCGATCCCTGACATGCTCAAGTAAAAAAAAAGCTGACTTAAAAGGTGCTCCTAATTAAGTTTTGGAGCAGCATTGTTTTTTCACAAAAGGGTTAATCAAGGTGGAGTCCCCCGGTTGTGAATAACAATCAATAACTGTGGTAATTTCAGTTTACAGTTTTTTTTTTTTTGGCAATATTTTTTCAGGGGGCCTGGTAGCTCAGTGGGTAGAACATCAGGCTAGGAAGCAGAAGTTTCTTGGTTTGAATCCCAACCCAGCCACCAGGTGTATCATTGAGCAAGACACCCTGCTCATAGTAACCCATATGTGAAATATAAGTCGCTTTGGATAAAAGCATCTGCCAAATGAATAAATGTAAATTTTAAATGCTCAACTCCAAAGTTTGCAAGCTACCACACCAAATGTGATATTTCTTGAGTGTTCATAGAGGGATTTGTCAGCTCAAAATACAAATTAGGCATATTAAACTAGTGGGGTCAGGAACAACAAAGAAAAAAGGAAAACGCTCAGCCAAGTGGTTAATGGTGAAGAACATTTGAGACCGGATCTCATTTTGTCCCCGTGTCTGGCAGAATGATGCCTGCTGAAGCTGGATGTGTTCACAACAGAAAAAGAGAAGTGCTGTATCAGGTACCAATATCAAGGGCACGCAGGGGCAGTCGCGTGTCCCGCTTCAATTGCCATGAACCAGGGCGTCCAAAATGGGCAGCTTCCTTCAGATGTTTTTAAAGTGTGAGCGCAAAAGGGAAAAGTCGCCGCACGTCCGAGGCAGCAGGCGGCTTTAAAGGGATCCTTTATCGCTTCCGGCTCAACGAGAACAGGCAAAAGGACAAAATAGCATGACTGCTAAGCCTTTTTTTGGATAACAGGCAGATTGGAGAGAGAGCCTGTTTGATGTGAACATTTTTCTGAACTTAAAGGACTGAGGCCAGAGCTTGGTGAGGGAAAGGCTCTAGCTTGTGATATAGTAAGCATAAAAGTATCCCCATTAAGACCCTCAGCCCTTGTACCCTAAAGCAAATTGCTCAGAACCAGCTGACTGGTGGGGACCTCCTCTAAAATGTGCTGGTGTTTGAGTAGAGTTTCAGTCCAATTAAGAGGCCTCCTGATTGGCCACTCTAAACAGTGGTCCGCCAGTCGTGCGCCACCACACCACTCAGACAACAAATTACATCTCTGCTGGACAGACTCGATTTGTCTCTGGCTCAGATGACGGTAATTATGTCTCACGTGCAATAGCAACATCCTTTATACGTTTAAGAGAAGGTCATTCATGTAACAGTTAAGATTGCATTGGCCCCTTTCTAGCTGTGCTCACTCTGGTGTATGGAAACCAGAAGTAATATTTTTCTGCATCTTAAAAAAACCTACAGTTTCAGTGTTTCTGTGTACTTCCCAGAGTCAGCAAATTTATGGTAGCAAATGTTTGTTTTGTAGGTGACAATGGTGGAAAAAGACAAGTCCAGAGTCAAAAGAACAGAAAGGGATATGAGTACAGTAGGCCTCTGTCGGATTACAATAGGGTTTTATGGCCTCTCCCAAAGATCTCTCTGCAATTCATTTTACAAGCAAGCAAAGTACAATATTGTGACACATCAACATCAAGGGAGAAACCTTTCTGACACGTAAAGTAATGCAATTTATGGCTTCAAGTCTCCACCAATGGGGTTCCATGCACACAGGCGAAGCTTTTAAGTTCAAATGGTGCACTCAATCACTTTTTACAAGGGGCCTACAATTTCATCTCATAGCCTTTAACGGGGTTGTCTGAGCAGCAGTTAATTGAAAGAGGGCGATGGAAGGGGGTGGGTGTTGCGCACTGGTTGGCTGCTGTATGGCTTACAAGGAGCTTTGCATTAGCACTGCTGACAGTGAACGGAGAGCCGTGCGACCATAATTACTGCAAGCGCTGCTGCTTGACTGCAGCACACAAAGGGAATGTTGAAATGATCTTTTTCAGGAAACGTGGCCGCATACCACATTAATATGTTGATGACGCTAAACCAGATAATTCACTTCTGCCATTTGTTATATAAATTCTGTATAATGTAAAAATCCATAATCCACGCTGCCATATGTCAGAATAGCAGGATTGCAGAAGGATGAGCAAATTAGGGCCCAAGTATGGCCTAGCTTATGCTCAGGGCAAGCACCTACACTTTCAGTTAGTAAAGTCAATCTGCAGTTTAACAACTGAACCCAAATGAGGCTGTTGTGGTTTTTCTCCCATGACACGACTCAGACTGGAGAACTTCTGATTTCAATAAAATTTTAAGCAAAGTATCAAAATAACACAACTTTTCACAGTTTGATCTGTACGTTGTCCAATTTAATCCTCAATAGCCAAAAAATAAAATCCCCCAACAACAATAATAGAAAGTTCCTAAAAATAAAAATTCCCCTCAAAGTCTGATATGAGCCTCTTTTTATGCTTTTCATTCTAAGGAGGCCCCGTAACCAATCACAGCTTCTCCACGTGTCACTAAACAAGGCACCCAGAAACCCCATTATCAATATTTCCTGTCAGCACTTTTCACTCTCTTTGTGTAGCCAATGGGTTGCCCTTTCCTGTCAGCACTTTTCACCTTCCGTCTGGAGGCTATAAGGTTGCTCCTGACGTTAATGTAGGGTCACAACAACAACTGTGTCATTAGCCTTAACAGTGAAAACTGCATACAAAGATTACACTATTTTCGCCAAACAGGAGCACAACACACAATACTGCCTGAGCTAATACTCAATAACATGGCATAGCATTGATTATGACCTTCATTAATAGGGTATATTACGTAATACTTGATTATACTTGGATATAGTCAAAAAACATAATTGAAAGATAAATATCATAGTAATTTAATATATAAAAACAACTAAATATTCGCAAGGCCTTTACAGAACACTGAGTAGCTCACAATGCCATCTCCCAATATTTCTCCATGCCTTTACATTCATTCATGCTTGCTGTGTACCTGTCTCGGTACACTGGCATCTCGTACCAGCAGTATGTCAGTCTTCATTCCTTTACCTTTGCTCAACATGTATAAGCAAATACTTTGCTAGAACAAATATTTGCATTTCCCTGTACAGTTGTAATTATGAACAGAAGCTTTGTTTTTGTGCTATGCACTATGAATTACTTTTTTTGTGCAGATGAGGATTGCTTTATCCAGTAAAAGTACACATCTTTTAAAATATTTGTCTAAAATGTTTATGAGAGGAAAGATATATCTAAGCGCAGGCTAACTAATAAAGCTGTGCAGATTAACTCGATTACCAAAAATACAGTGGCAACCTCGAGGGGAGTCTGCATGAAGATTAGCATTTAAACAAGACCTCGTCTCCCAGCAGGCTAGCTGGGGAGTGCAGTGCACCAATGTTCTGTTCATTCAGGTGTCTGAATAGGAGCTGACAAGTTCAGGTATCTCGCGTGATTAAAGTGAACATTGGACCTGACACCAAGCGCTGCAAAACATAAAATGAATACATGGCAATTAGGGGGTGGGTAATGCGAAATTCTGTCATCATATTGAGATTTTGTCCTCATGACAAATTTGTTTGTTTGGGTGCCATTATTGAGTTCTAAATATAGTGCAGATGAATACTCATTAGACAGTGGGTTCCCATCCATTTAAAGGTACACTATACAGTATTAGACAGTGGGTTCCCATCCATTTAAAGGTACACTATACAGTATTAGACAGTGGGTTCCCATCCATTTAAAGGTACACTATACAGTATTAGACAGTGGGTTCCCATCCATTTAAAGGTACACTATACAGTATATGCCATCAGCACGTACATATAAATTGTAATAAAGAACTTCTTTCAGCAAAGTTACACTACATCTGGTGAAATGAAGACCAGAACAGATCGATTTTCTAGTTCAGTTCCCAGGTGACCCTCACACACTTATGACAGACTATTGTCTGAGCATGAATGGTAAGCGGGGCTTGGACAGACCAGGTGATGAACTAGAGTGAATGACAGAAATGTGCTGTTGTAAACCTACAGCCTAATACGTGGTCCAGGTGAAACCCAGCAGTCTGGCACACCAGTCTGCTGAGAGCTGTAGAAGGGGTCAACAAGTGTCCTTTGTCTCATATGTACAAGTTCACAACACTTGGCTGTACACATGGACGTTATATCGCTGTCATTTAATCATTTTATGAAAGTAAAAACAGTTAATTTCTTCAGAGATAAAGTCAATTTACAAAAATGTGATACATTCCAATTTCAAAGATTGTGTTGTTATTAAACATTTAGCAGCAATTAATTTTCCAGCAGGAAAATTTAAAAATGGCTCAAAAGCATTTACATTTAAATGCGTATTTGTCCTCTAGGAAAGGGATATAGTAAATCTCGTAATTTATATGCTATCTATAAATAACTATAAATTAACCTACCATTAAATGCTGACTGTATCACTGTGTGGCTAAATTAAAATGTGTCAATAAAGTGTATTCTTGTTTTTATTGTAATTGGTTCCATTTAATTCATATATTGCACTTGTTAAAATCAGAAATAAAACAGAATGAAACTATGAATTTCAGTCATTAACACCAAAGCAAAGTGCTGACAGAGGGACTTACCTCGTTACTAGTAATTATAAATCAGTGCCATGTATAATTGGTACCAGGAAAGAAGTATGACTAATGGCATCCAAAGATAGGAGATGAAAGTGAAAAATTAGTTTTGGAATTTGTCATTTGAAACTGAACAATTTTGGCAGTCTGCGTGTCACATAATCTGTGACATTGTCACCCATGCCAGTTCTTGGTATAAGCAACATAAGCAGTGGACCCCTCCCCAGCCATGGAGAAATATACGCTAATACTAAAAATAAGCTGTTCAGACCCACTGTCTATGTCAGTACAAAACCATGATGATAAAGTTTTTTTAAACTTTTTAAAGCAAGCTACTACATGGAGTAGGACAGGAGTAGGCAACCCGTGGCTCTGGAGGCGCATGCGGCTCTTCCACCCCTCTGCAGTAGCATTCCCTGTAACGGAAGAGGAGCCAAAATGGCTCTTTTGGGGTGTTTTGATACTGTAAGTTGCGGACCCCTGGTTTAGGAGCAGCCTGTAATCACGCAAATTAACTCGTTCTAAAAGCTCATCACTGAGTGAGGTGACACTAGTGAACATGCGCCTCACCGTGGTAACCTGCTAATGCTCATCTGTCAAATGCAAGCACGCAACCCAGAACATAAGTAGGGGCTAACTTAACTCACAGATACATAAATTACATTGGACATGAACATGATATAAACACACACATTTAACATCGATCAGTCTTAAAATATACACTGACTGGCCTTTAGCTTTGATTACAGAATTTATTGTGGCATTACTTTGACAAGCTTATGCAACATCTCAACATCTATTTTCATCCAGCTCTGCATTAATTTTTCACCAAGATCTTGTTGTGATGACAGAGCCGAACCACTCTCTGAAGTCTTCTCCAGCACATGCTAAAGACTTCCAAGGGAGTTAAGGTCAGGACTCTGTGGTGGCCAGTTCATGTGTGTAAGTGATTCCTTGTGCTCCTTGAACCTGTTTCACAATTTCAGCCCGATGAATCTTGGCATTATTGGCCTGGAATATGTTCGTGTTGTCAGGGAAGGAAAAATCCACTGATACTCAGCTGACTTCATGTTTTTGCTGCATAACGTTGCTAAGCTTAGACCAGACCAGTTGAAGCAATATCAGGTAATAACACTGCCTCCAGGTGCACAACATGACTTTTTTTTGGCCATACTGTATGTTGTAACAAAATTTACCAAAAAAAAAACACACTAGATTGGCATCATATATCAGTAGGCCTTGTTTGCAGTTCTCTTTAGCATTTCTAATGCAACTTTGTACAAGGTTGGTGCATAACATACAATAACATACAAATACTGCATTCCTGATCAATAAAGAGGAACATATTCGTGAACTGATTTGAGGGGGACCACAAGTCAGATTCTGCAAAGGGGCCCCAAAAGGCTCGAACTAGCCCATATCTATATCCATTGAACCGGCCTCTTATCTGGTTCAAAACACACATCATGTGGTCAGCATGGTGCTTTAATTACAGCTGTAATCAGAGTGGATAGAACATCACCCTCAAAGGAACCCAGGTTTTACCATATGAATGAACATGTATGTTTTACCTGTACCTTTGTTTTAACATAATGTTCTTCATCGTTATCATCCCCACTCGCTTTGAAAGCTTGAGCATCGCCTCATGTTCGGCCATGCGCCCAATGCCACCATAGGGTGACCTAAGCCTCAGGCTATAACCCGTGCCACCAGCTTTGTGTGCCATCGCCTGCTCCTTGCATGCATCCTAGTCTCATGTAACTGTGCAACGAAAGGGGGTGAAGGCCATGCAGAGGTTGTTCCTACCAAAGAGAACACAGCAATAACCAGAAGAACATCCCTACCCACACATTCCCAAAAAGCCACATATGTTCAGATGCAGCTGAGTTTCTCACTTGCTCCGCCTTGCCTGGGCGTTGTCCCAGCAATACGCAGGGTAACGTACCCCAGACTCCCAGCAGGACAGTTCTCAGGTGCATGTCACCTGTGCTTCCGACTACGCAGGAATCGGTCGTCACTGATCGCACGTAATTAAGGTTTCGGTGTGTGCATGACGCTTTATTCATCTGCTAACTCAGTGGTGTCTCTCTGTAGTTATTACAGTTTTCTTCTGTGCTCTATGATTTATATATGCCCCCTCTGTGCTTAATTACCAGAATGCCTTTTCTTTTTTCTTATTATTATTATTTTAATAGCTGAAGACAAAGGACCATCTGCGTTGTCCTCCTTTCGTGACTGTGAGACCGAACATCAAGAACCCTCTGTAGTCACACTGTACACACCATTGATCTGTATTCTATGTTCACAGGGAACAATTCAATTACTTGACACAGTAAATGTACACAAGTTTTTTTGTAATTTCATTATACTCGAAGTCCATGGGACAATAATATAATAAAAATAAAGAAACATGGAACAATTGCGCATTTATTATTTAAATTTTTTTTTGCATTTTGTTCACATTCATAACAGTGGCATTTGAATGTCATTGTACTTTCAGATATGCTTTATCTTCATTCAAAGTGTCCACGGATTTTCCTCTGTTCAAGTCAGCCTTACAGCGGGCATGCGTTTCCTCTATCTGTTAAGATACATTAACATTGCTGTATCCTTTTTGTTAACATGGAAGATTAATACTATGCTGTAATAAAGCTAGTGGTTTGGAACCCTCAAGGTCAGTGGAATCCAGTACTGTACATGTACTTCTCCAATTTGGCTTTGTCAGTTTCAGTTGCTCTGGGAAAATTTATCGAGGTTTACATGCACATAAGCCCAAATAATTCCTATTGACTGTTTTGATTTTTGAAAAATACTTCCAGTGTTTAAGGTGCTATAATATTGTATATACTTTTATTTTTGTACATTAAAATGTGGACATTATATGGGTTTATTAGGAAAGCAAAAAGCACAGAAAGAGTTCAGAAAAGACTCGCATGTCCAAAATATTGCAGTCGTCCAGAGTGCCTTGATCACCACTAGAACAGCAGGCAGCCTGAGAGTTCTGCAAGTCCTAGAAGACTATTAAAACTTATTTTTCACAAAAACTTATAAACATTTTCTGTTGGTTCATAAAAAAAAACACAAATGAAGACTTCATATAAGTAATGCATAAGTGCGTTAGCTGCTCTATGTAAGTCTGAATTTCCCTGGACTTCAAGCAACAACCTGGGTAATGCAACCTTTAGTTTACTTCGGTAAGAAAAGTTTTTGCATAAATTACATTAACATATAAAACAATAAATACAGTTGTATGATATTTAATACAGTATACATCCATGCAATTCCTACAAAGTTTGAAAGAATGGTCTGGTTATGCTGTTAAAAATGCAATTAATTGCTATAGGAGAGCAGGGCTGAACATGTCCTCAGAACACTACTTAAAACGATGGCTAAGTTTGGAAACGTGACTGCATACAAAGCAATTTTTAATCCATAATTTATCTGAGAAGGCAAGCTGCTACAAACATCTGTCAATGTGTTCCACAGAGGAGAGTGAGTGTGTGTGTGTGTGTGTGTCTAGAATCATCATCCCGAAACCAGAACAGAACAGAGTTAACCGCCAGATCATTGTGTTGGGTCATGTGTCAGTGTACATGCGTCAAGGATCGGTTTCCTTGGCTGCAAAGGTATACATCTGCCTCACTCTAGACTGTTAGGACATTTCACTACACATCAGCAGATTAATACGTTTTATCTTATCCTGCCAATTAAGTATTTTTTAATTGCTCTTATGCATTGTCTCGTTTCATGGAATAACTTTTTTTTTTTTAAGCTCAAGGTTTTGACCAGCCTTCAGACATGAGACATATTGGTGGCTATAAATGGTGCCTGTGTGTGTGTGTGTGCGTGCGTGCGTGCGTGCATGTGTGTGTGTGAGAGAGAGATGTGTGAATCCTGCATTGCACAATGTGCCACCTGAAGTAAACTCAAATAAATACAGGTGATATGACACCTCATTCCAAATTGATGTGTATTTTCAGAGCTATTTGTAATTTTTTTGTTCTTGTTATTCTGTTGTGTCTTATATTTTAAAACATTTTTGCCCTCGTTTTTTATTTTCTTTGTTCTAAAGAAGCATTTTCATAATTTTTTAAGCATGCATGCATTTCCAACTCTTACTGCATTTATAATTTTTAGTGTGTGTTTGACCCAGGGCTACCACTGACGCAGTACACTGTGTTGTTTTCACCAGAATAATTGGCACATCCCACAGAAATAATGAAAATTACAACGAAATAAGGCATTAAATGGGGAAATGTGTAATATATTGACGATGACTCATGAAAAAAGAAATGCTTAATTTTTCACAGAGAGCTTCTGTTTTCCTCCCTTTGTTTTATCATTTCCATCCTGGATGCATACCGGTGTAGCCAATGTACAAGCGTAGTGACACTGTTTAAATCAGCAGCAAGTGTTTACTAAAGGGCAGCATCTATTGATTTCAACATAATTAATATTTACACAAGGGAATGACAAGATCTGCTTTCAATTATTACTCCAATATGCCAGGTCAGCATGACTACACTCCTGGTAGCAATGTGGATTTCACACACGCAAATCCAGATGATCTTTTAAATTCAGTTGTCTCTTTAATAATTTGTGTTTGTAAAGAAAAAGGGGGGAGGTTACATGTAATCTGCACATTGGTGTTTGTAAAACAATTTAAAATGCGCATATTTTTTTAAATCCCACATGCAAATTAGAAAGATGCCATTTGTTGTTTTTTGGCTATGATTTCTCAAACAGGTGTTTGACGAGTTAGCTTCAGACGGGACATGTACCACAATGGTAACGCTGCCATTTCACATCAAGAAAAGCAGGTCAATGTTCTTATTTACACAGAGGCTGGAAACAATCAATACTCACAAATAACATGATTTCACTGCAGTTTTTCAGTGATCTGAACTGCACTGAAATGAACTAAAATGGCTATGCTTTCAGGCAGAGCCACTTTCACGGCAAGATCTCTGCTAAGTACAATTCTGGGTAGCGTGTCTGGCGGGAAAATGCAGCTGGCATTCTTGTTGTAAATGTAAGGCAGTGTGTGTCAAAGTGTACTAATGTGTTTCAAATAGTCACGTTTGCTTACCCATAACTGACAGGTCCTTAGTAGTGTACTGATGAGGTGTGCTGATATATCAGTCATAATGAAAGTGAACCCTGAAACGTACACAGTACACATACTGTTTAAGATAGAAGAAACTTTATTATTATTATTATTATTATTATTAAGAATTGTATTTTCTGTGTCGGTAAAATGTTTTCTGTATGTCCAATATATTCAGCCAATATCTCATTGCACAAATATATTGACTTAACTTATTTCAACATAGATTGACGTGTTTATATATGGAACTCTGACAGTCCAGTAAGGAAATTAGCAGAATATATACCCCCTATTCCAACGGACTCTCTCTTCAAGAGACTGGCACGTGCTGTCAAAATATTGCTGCCACCCCCAATACTCAGCGGGGGGTCCTTTTGACAACGGGTGCAGTATTAGCCCTGTCCCACATTTAAGGGGACCTGAAATAGATTAGCCATGTAATTTATTCTGTCCAGGAAATTAATGTTTCTTGGAGTAATGAACTAGCAGTGTGTGTAAATATGCATGGCTGAATCCTTTACCGCTCTCCACAGAGGGCCGTTAGCACAGGTCTGCTAATAGGACATGCACCCTATTAATTGAGCAGGCTAGAGCAGGAATCACCCGTTCCCCTGGAAAATAAATTCACTGCGTACTAGAGCAGATGTTTTTCGTATGGGCTGAGATTTTTAAAAGCCTGTGCATTTTACTTATTTCTTTATTTATTTACTGACAGCAGCTGTTGCCTTTTAAAGTCCATAAAGGGAAGCGGTATCGAGGCAGCTGATGGTCAGGCGGCTTCCCGCCACACTCTGAGGCAGGCAAGCGTCTCCGTTTAAGGCTCCGAAGAGCACTTTAACAGTTGGCTTTCAGAGGCCAATACAGCACCAGGCATTGTTAAGGTTCAATTCAGCATTTAGCTTTGTACTGGCGGTCCTAAACCACCCTATCAGCTGAAAAAGGCAGCTTGCAAAATGTCGGGATCACAGGACACTGTCAAACACTACTCCACATCAATACCGAAGGTCATTAAACAGGCTGCCTGTGACTGAAATGGTGTGGTTTCATTTTAGTTTTGCCCTCTCTGCTGGAGACTCCATGAACCATAACAGAGTACAGTGTAAGAAATAATAATAATAAAAATCAATTTGCTATAATGGGGCAAGAGGGGCTTTTACATGGGCGTGCACAGGGGTCATGTTACCAGTGAATTATTCATCAGCAGAAAAGTCCAGCAGCAGCAGAGGAGTCAGAGAAATAAAAGCTCTCCTTATCGCGCGCTAATCTTGGTGTGGCTGCAACATCACGGCTCACGTGTGCTGCATGACAGTACGTCAGCAGTTTGTGGGCAGAAGTCGCTAACAGAAGCACAAAAAGATGCTCTGATGCTGGCAGCGCGTTGGAGAGCTGGGGGGGGAGGGTGGATATGGGAGGTGATTTCTCATTGCCTCGTATCTTGGTGGGGGCTCACAGCCCAGACGGAACATGCGGCTAACCTGGCATCCCCTAGGACTCTGGCGTGCAGTGATGCCTGGGTTTGACCTAGAAAACATCTGTACCCATGGATAAAATATACAGCGTGGAGCACCCCAGGCATCACAGTTTATTTTCTGTGCATGATCCTGTTGAGATGCAGCATCAAATACCAAGATTTCTTAAAAAAAATCACATACAAAACATGTCAGGTAAAAGCCCTATACATTAGCAACTAGACCATTAAGTACGTTTTCCATGCGGTACTTTTACTCAGAGGCTTTAAAGGGGTTGTGCCCCTTTAATGTGCAAGGCCTGAGCAAAGCCTTTGTGTAAACACCTTTGTAGCACGGGCCAGCTAGCAAGGCCCCGAATGCTAGTGCAGCACTCATAGCAGAACGGGCGGCGGGGTTCTTTGAACTGGCACTTTGCATCAGGGAGCTCCAACGCAGATGGCTTCCCTAAGGGAGATGCCTGAGGACAGGGCTCACAAGGTTGTTCCGCGTGCTGGTGATGCCTGTTTGATGAAGCTGCCAATCAAGCTTCCAGGGCGTCGGTGTAAAGCAGCAGGAATACGGCTGCCTCAGCTCGCCCCAGAAACTCGGCGGTCTGCAGCTTCGGGGAGCTAAGATTTCCTTATATCAACATTTCTATAAGCTGCCGTATTCATTCTGCGCTCCCTTAACGTGTTTTGCAAATGAGCAAGCCCCGTCCAGGAGTGGGGCGTGAAGCCTAGGTCGGCAGAACATGTCAGGACAAGTTTGAGCAACTTGTCCGTAGTTGGAGCATTGATTAAACCACTAGATGTGGAACTTGAGTGTCACAGGCTAGAGTGAGGTGAAAAAGCAGCACTGGATGGTTACTAATAATAAACGTTAATTAATTTTCACAACCGCTTGACCTTTCAAATGTCGTGGGCCACCTGACCCAGATAACACTGCACAATGAGTCATAGGGTACCAGTACATTTTAGAATACACGCACATACAGACAAAAAAAGCTACAGGGACAATCAAAAGATGTCAAGCTGCCTGAACCGCATTTCTTTGTGCAGAAATTAAAGCACCCAGATGAACATCACATACGTAGGTCAAAGGAGAGCGTACAGACTCCACATACACAAAACTGGGGCTGCAATCCATCCAGTACAAGGCAGCAATGCTGAACCTGGAGCCAAGGGGTTTAATCACAAAGGAGTCATGGCACAACTTTAACATGAAAATAATAACGTTAAAACCAGAGGAAATTCGTCTGAGATTTGACATAGGCATTGGCAACCAGTTTGCTTTTCAGTTCAGACTGTTGGTAAATTGATTAAGTAAATGGGCAGTAATTGGTAGAACAGCATCATTGCCTGATGGTCAAAAAATTGTTCTATAAGCAACCATATGGTATACAGCATAAGAGACAAGAGTGGTAACAGTACTGCCTCAGGATCTTATTACTGCATGTGCAACTTTTTCTACTGGCTAATTTTAAATATACCATGGAGGTCACTTTCTGTGACGTAGGTACAGCTTCCCGTTTTGCCATGCTGTAGTTGAAGAAAGGAGGTGATGATTGCCAGAAATGAGGGAAAGGGCATGTCAACAGGTGTCGTGGCAGAGTTTATCAATCAGGTTATGTCAATCAGATTATGTTGGAGAGTAAAGGCACAGCGTCGCTTCCCCAGCACAGCCAGGAAGGTGATGCCTTCCCAGCACATGACGACGCCACTGTCAGCTCTGAGCTGCACATCCAGCTCCACATATAAATTAGCCATGGGTTGGGGCTGACATGAATGGCAGGTCGTGGGTTATTTTAGAGACCTGCAGTGCTCCATTTTGATACGTAGTGAAGACTGGCAGCTAACACAGCGCATCGTTATGTTCCCAATTAAGATACCGGTCTTATCTGCTGCCGGAACACCGCTTCTCAGAGAGGAAGGGGAAACGCAGCGCTGTCCTGCATACTCTAACGGCAGCAAATCGCTCGTACCCTGCCTAGCATTGGAGACGCTTCTTACCAACGTCACAGAGATGCGCTGCGCGAGATCGGAAGTGCTGAGTGACACTTGAAAGTGGCAGTTACACGGGGCACCTCGTTATTATGGGACAGAATTGAGGCTTGAAAACTTTGGATTATCAGGGTCCGTAATGATTAACAGGGGCTGTCCAGTCACTGAGTTGCCTCCAGAGCTCTAAATTAGATTTCATAGGGCCGTACTTAATGCCTCAGCTGAAAGTAATTGGTTGGATCATCTGCGGTCCATTAGGTATTGCTGAGAACTGATCAGATAACAGGAGGGTATCTTTATTGTCCACTATTTCCTCTTCAGAAGTGTGTTTATTAAGAATAGGCAAAGAAAATGCTTTTAGAGGGAGAGAGATAACATGGCTTTCATGAACATTTAATGAGAACTACTTTAAAGAACAAAGAAAATAAAGGGAAAACTTCTGGCATTAATTTGAAGGTCAGCTCTCATTTTATAATCAAATTGTTCTTCATATGAGAATTAAAGGTGAACTCCCTTATCAAACGTTTCTGTGGGTGTTTCAGTGGTGCCAGTTTAAAGTAGGCTGCCAATATACATTAAAAGCCATTACACAAGCTGTGTATTTTGCTGTGTATTTTAATTTTCATATTTTAAGATATTAGTTGTACATTAACCATATTTTTTGCACTTGTTTGTTTTCAGTATTTTAACTATAGTTTTATGCAGTTTTATTTTAAATATAATACATATATATGTATTATATATAATATATAATAATTTAATAATATATAGTATAATATATACTAACAAAGCTGTGAGGACAGTCTCATCCTGCCCATACTAACAAAGCTGTGAGGACGTCGGGCGGGGGGGGGGGGGGGGGGGGGGGGGGGGGGGGGGGGGGGGGGGGGGGGGGGGGGGGGGGGGGGGGGGGGGGG
>JABJVR010000087.1:12880581-12916471 GCA_025773905.1 Chitala chitala | reverse complement strand
CCCGTACTAACAGAGCTGTGAGGACAGTCTCATCCTGCCTGTACTAACAGAGCTGTGAGGACAGTCTGGTTCCACCCGTACTAACAGAGCTGTGAGGACAGTCTCATCCTGCCTGTACTAACAGAGCTGTGAGGACAGTCTGGTTCCACCCATACTAACAGAGCTGTGAGGACAGTCTGGTTCCACCTGTACTAACAGAGCTGTGAGGACAGTCTAGAGGGGCATGTTGTGGATGTGTGTAGCAAAAGAGTTAGAGCCAGAGAAGGTATAGGGGACCCCAGTACAAACGTACACTGAGCTAATCACAAATAATAAAACACGAAGGAATAACCATTACAGAAACTGACAAAGACCAGTACTACCATAATACTGCAAACCAATGAATGATTAAAAATAGCACAAACAATGAAAAGCAGAAAATCCTTACAAGGACACAGAAATGCTGAAACTTTGCTGAGTGTTTGCTGAGTAGCTGACTGAGACGGAGCAGGATGTATGAAGACATGCGGTGTTTTAATTGTTGAGCTGAATCTCACACAGTCTCTCAACTGTCACTTGGGAAGATGCTCACATCCCTGCTCTGTTACACACTGATCTAATATTGGCCCATATTTCTTTCCATGGCCGGCGTGTCGTAAATCAGCCATTAGGAGCCTGTGCTGCAGTTCACTGATCTCTGTACTGTGTGTCTTTTGTTATAGTTTTTAAGGTTATAAAGAACAGTCTGTACAATGTGAAGACTGCCCCCTATCTGGTAAAATGTGTGCATCAGAGAACAGTCTCCTCCCAGGGAAAGGTGGCCTTATAATTTGAGTAATTAATGCTGATATCAGCATGCATAGCAATAGGTGGCTTTTTAAACCTTCTGCCCTGTGTGAGCACTGGCAGAAAGAAAGACAAACCTTCCCTTGGCTGGGAGTTTGAGCTCTCTCCTCCACCTGTGACGCTCCTTTGAAAGGTCGCGTGGCGGGGATCGGGAAGCCAGCTTGCCCAGGCTCACAGCAGCATCTCGGGACCCCCCCTCCACACATGCTCTGAGTGCCACACTTCCCTCCTTATTGACTTCCCACATTGCTTTACCCCTCTGTGTAGACGCTCCCCTGGATGTGTGCCAAGCAAGGCTGACGGAGACGGAAGGCCTCGATGTGTTCAGAGGGGTCAATGAGCCACTCAGACCCACGAGTACACACGTGCATGTACATGTGTGAGGGGGGACGCTGTGGCTGGTGGGAGGGGGTTCAGGACTAGTCTGCTTCTCTCAAAACAGGCAACTTTCTAATGACTTTTTCAAAAAGTAATTTCCTGCACTGAGACACTGCCCGTAAAATGAGATGATTTCTTCCACCCAGGGATAAATAACCATCCTAAAGGCCTCTCCACATTACTGCCTCCTGCTGCAGTATTTATAAGATGGTTATAAGCGAGCCAGTGGATGTGCGGTGCAACACCCATGCAGGGCAAGGCCTCAGTAGGCTTCGTTTTTAAAAATTGAATTTATTTATGGCTCTGCCATTATCGCCTTTTAATTATGGGACAGGGGAGGTGAGAGGTACATTAGTGCACCCAGAAGACTTTAGAGAATAAGTAAGGGTCCACGTAACAGCCCCTCATAACTGGGCCTGAACAGGAAATGTCCCGCTTCCAAAGGAGGGTCTCAGAGCTGGGTGCCTATGTCCTGCTCTGCAAGCCTGAGGAGCCAATGCAGAGGATCATTGCAATGTCACACCAGAATGTGTGCTGAGCTGTTGGCAAGGATGCCTGCAAATAGAAATGCTTTGGGCAGCGAGGTAATCAGAGACTCACAGGCTGCCACGTAGCTCTTTATTGTCTGATGAAACTGAGGATCAAGACTAGGTGAATGAGCACATGTCGATTCAAGAGAAGTAAAAAAGATGGCATTTCGAAGGTAGGGAGGCGAGTTGTGCTGGAATCCGTTAAACCTGCCTGACAAACTGACATACTGTAAAGGGTTACCAGTGAAAACAGCTTACTAGACAGTAGTCCGCTGGGATCTCAAAATCTGAAATTTACTGTGACACTAAAACCCAGAGATGAGCTGTTCTTGAAGTAACATAACATCAGTTTTGGTGAGGCTATCATTTTCTGCTTTTCATTAGCCAGGAAAAACCATCCCAGTTACCTAATATTGTTCTGTCATCATTTACTATGGTTGTCAGTTATATAATATATGTCCCTGTCTATCAAAGTCAAACATTTTGTGTGGGTCGACTGTCCTTTTCAGCTTATTCAAAGAATTACAGACTGTGAGACATTATTCAAGAAATGTCCTAGTCATCAAATCAACGGCCCCCTGTTAATTGTGAAAGCACCTTTGATGTTAAAACTTGGCTGACAACCAAGAACACACAGGACTTGTTGCAAGCATCTGTGCATCTACGTCAGACCAGAGGGGAGAGAAATCCAGACTCAGGCATACCTGTCCTTCTGATGGGTGGGGGGAGGAGGGTTAATTGCCTGTTGCTGGTGTCTACCTCTGGTCTCTGTGATGAGAGACAGGCCTGTGGGTAGCAGGCATGTCACACCCACTCCCCTCGTGAGCATCTGCTGAGATTAACTTCACCCAACTACTGCCCACCGTCACCAGCAAACAGTCTGTTGTATAGTCTCACGAGACCCGCATCTTCATTTTCCTCTTTACAGCATTGTAATGTTTATATTTTATTGTCTAATAAAACTACCAAATTCTCCTCCAGTTAAAAAATGCTGATGTGAACCAGGCCTGTCATCACTTAAAGTAACAGCTGTTTTATTTTTTTTCATTAACTCACCATACCATGTGAGCAGGCATTGGCTGAAGCACCAATGCTTGGTGCGTGCACAGTGTGCACGGACTTTACACGGAGCTTACACAGAGTTCACATGATGTACACAGAGGCCCAGAGCATGTGTCTGGTGGCACTACAGTGTTGTGACATCACTTAGAGAGAGCGGCGCCATCATTTACCGCTCTGGCACACAGGGCCACAGAATGCTGCCATCATCTTCATCTCCTGTGTGTGCATACAGTGTGGATGCACCCTCCCCTGCCACACACACACACACACACACACACAGAAAGACACTACCCAATTACAAAGAGGATACAGCCAACCGCCCCCCCCTCCTCCCCAAAAGCCTCCTGTGGATTTAATTAATGCTGATGCAAGAAGCGGTTGGTGCAGGTAGAAAGACGCTCTCTTTGATTCACACAAATGAGAGCAGAATGTAAAAGCAAATAAAATAAATCATTTTATTTTTCTAAATGTAAGACCCCAAAAGTTCTATTTCTTAGAGGAGAGCTCAAATCCACAATCATTGATGCTAGTTTAGTTTTCAAGGCTCCTACTAACCTGCGGCTTTCAGTACCGTGTTTTTTGGGAGTCATTACTGTTATATTCTCCTAAACATCTATCTCAGGGGCTTTGTGAAACCCCTCGCTGTTTTTATCAGAATTTACCCACAGCTGCCCGAGTTGGTTTCTGCTGAAACAAAGAGATGGAGTTTGAATTGGCCGTGTCATATTAAAGCCGCTCCTCGTGTTCTGCGTCCGATCGTCCTGTCTTTGCCAGTTGTAGAGGCAGATGGGACGTTAGTGGAGAAACTGCCCCCGAGGGAGCTCCAAGCGGAACAGGAGGTAGCGGCACTGCCCCAGCTTCAGACCCAGTCTGTAGCCCGGCGCAGTCCTGACCAGAACCAGCGTCACTGTGTCGCGGGGAAACAGGGAGCGTATGTCGACCGAGGTACTTTTGAATAGTGAAAATGCGCCACTCAGGGATGCGCCGGGCGCCTATAAGTTTCTCATTGCCTGGACTAAGTGGTCAACTATCCGGCACTATCTGTCTTATGCGGCGCCAGTTAGCTTGCAGCGTGATGAATCGCTATTGGCAAGAGTGTGTATTAAAAGTGCACACGCCCCCTATGGCCCTCAGGGCTCTCTGACACATTAGCACGTGCAGCACAGAGTTGGTGGGGGGGGGTAGTGGCAGCAGGTTGGTATGAGGAGCTGTTGCAGATATTCAATACTACATTTTGTTGGGAGCGCAGCAGGGGAGCAAGATAAGGAAATTGACTTGTGATCAGAAGCTTACTAGTCTGTGTGTTTGAAAAGCTGTTATGCCCATCAGCAGGGCTTTCACGTCACATTTGTTCGGCAAACATCCAACTAAGAGCTGCAATGGTCACTCTGGAGAAAACTGTCTTCTAAACAAACGAATTATGTAACGACAACGGCTTCTTCAGATTTCACTGCTCCCACCCACTAATCAAATAAAACCATCTATTTCCTGTGTACCACTTCACAGCTAGCAGGTGCCTGTGCAATCGATGGGGTCTCCTGTGTAATCGATGTGCTTTTATAGCCACCATCATGGGCTAGCCACACATTAAGTGTGGGGATTTACATTTATTATATGAAGAAATAATCATTTTAAGCAAACACCCTGGGCAGTCCTACACGCGCAGTGAGATGACAGCGGGGGGAGATAATACGACCACATCCGAAATGCTGCATCTGCATGGCATTCTTTGGCCTTCGAACATCGTTCTTGTAGCAGTGCACACCTAAACAGCCACAATCCTGTAGTGCTGTAAAGCACAGAAAACAGCCTTATAATATACTGGCATGCTTTACTAACAGGACTGTGTGAAGTCCTGCCTCATCATGGCTGGAAGTCTGTGTCTCTCTGACTGTTCCTTATTGTGGCAGCCTGACTTGCCCAGTGACAGAGACTAAATAAAGGCCACAGTGTTTGCTACCCTCACACCCGTCCCACGTCCTCGCAAAGAAACATGACTTTAATTAGCACCTTGTCCACCGGGACCTCAGCAAGTTAGCTGGACAGTGTCACAAGGCCCCGCTGATACGGTGCCCACGCACAGGAGCCTACCTCATTCTGCTCTGTGTTCTGCCCTCTCCTCCCCCCCCCGCCGGACATCAAGGACATTGTACTGCAGGTGATGGGCTGGGATGTACCACACAGTGGGGAAGGAAGGTGCTGCCCCAGCAGAGCCCCAGTAGGCCATGCTACCCAGGAGCTGATCACCTTACTCTGTTACTACAAAATGTGAGACCCCTTGTCTGAGCTTCTGTACAGCCCGTTATTGCGCAAATAAATAAAGTTTTACCACACATGTAAACCATTCTGGCTAATGAAATAAACACCCTTGGACTAATGAGAAAACATGGGAACAAGCCTGTACGTAAACGCACAAATGAACGTTAATGTGATTAGATTTCTGTGCAAGTTGTGCGCAATTACGGTTTGACACATGGAATTGCTGTAATTGATTTGGGTAGGCGGGGGCTTGGAGAGGTATCCCCTTTGTAGGCCACCACAAGCTCCATTTCATGGTTCGAAGGCTCCGTTATCCTTAGTGAGGAGGCAGTCTATCTGGAGGCTAAATGTGTTGGTAAGGCACTCATTAGCGGGCCCAGAATAAAAGCAGGTGAAGGCTGCTTCTCACTGATCTGGGGTATATTTTTGTTCCAAGTCTATACATTGATATCTGATCTAAAAAAATGAAAAAGAAACATATCATTCACAAAAAATATTATTAAATAAAAAATCAAATTTGCATGTATGGGCCTCTTTAACTCTTGCAGATCAGAGGGAAGTTCATGACTGAGTGTTTCACAGTCCTCCCTTTGTTCTTGGCTGGCTGATTTTGACTGCTTGATATCACTCCATGTTTGAAGAGCAGAATTGTTTGGTCACCAAATATTCTTGAAAGTTTCACACTTAGAAATGCCAAAATCTAAAAGGAAAGTTTTAAAACGTTTTCAAAATAAAAGTTACACAGGGTGTAGGACTTCAAGTATGTGGTCATCTTCTTTGACTTGTTGTAGTGTACCATCCAGGTCACATGCTAACAAGCTGAACAACACACTTTGATGAGCAGAAGAGAGCTGATGTCCTGTGCATGGCTTAGTTGGATTCCCACCTTGGGTCTGTGTGTGGAGTTTGCATGTTCTCCGAGTGCTTGGTGGGTGTTCTCTGGGTTCTCAGGTTTCCTCCCACAGTCCAAAGACATGCAGGTTAGGTTGATTGGTGTCTCCAAATTGCCTGTTGTGTGTGCTTGGGTGTGTATGTGTGTGCCCTGCAGTGAGTTGGCACCCTGCCCTGGGTGTCCCCTGCCCTGCGCCCTGTGTCTCCTGGGTTGGATTCCAGGCTTCCTGCAACCCTTAACAGGATAAGTGGTTTGGAACATGAATGAATGAATGATCCAGCAATTGTATTCAACATATGTGTTCTCCAAGTCCCACTTTGGAGATGTTTAAGTATTTTTTTTTATTTCAAGACAACACAATTACTTCTGTTTTTTCACATTAAATGAATTACAATATATGAAAGACCATGCAATCATACCATCCTCTACTGGAATATGAAAAGTACACTGAACAATGTCCAGTGGAAAGCTTTTCAATTCTACTAAACATTAATTTGGTTAGCCAAACTGTCTTCTGCCCTGTGTCACTCTGTCCTGGCCGCATGGGGAACGCAATTAATTTCCTCATTAATTTTCCGGTTGGCCGTCTTAAAAAGAGTGCGCTTTCTCAAATCCCACTCACTGTAATTATGGCTTATGGCGCAATGGAGGTAGAAAAGGAGAGAGACTCACTGCCGATTGAAACCACAAAGCAGACCAGCCTGTTCACACGCTTAACTTTACACAGGCAGTTTAGGCCCTTAAACCTTCACAAAAAGTATTAACGTTGCATAAAACCCAAAAGTGCTGGATGCTGTAAGGCATTAAACTTTTACGCAATCACAGGGTGAGCCTGGTGAGAGGCACAGATGAGAAGTAAAGAGCCCCGCATTTTATGACAGAGCAAAAGTCAAGATGGTGCAGTAAGTATCCTAACTCTGAAAATCCTTTTCTGATACCTCGATAATGGGAAGCCCTGGTTAATGGTGCCGCAGATGCAGGGGGTGGTGGCGGTACTAGAGCCTAGAGATGGTGGCTGTGGTGACACATCGTCCAAACTTTGCCATTATGGCCCTGCATTATCCACTTTTCACATTACCAATGACCTGTTCTTCTTGAGGGCTGGAAACGGCACACCTGGGACTGTAGTTGTGGTAATGAGGCATCGCACTAGCAGTTTCTGGGGTCATTCGGTGGATTGGTGTTCCCGGACGGAGGTGCTGCTTTTTTTAATGATTGCCACAGAACATATACATTATCCTCTCCTAGCCCATGTGTTTGTGTTATCGTCGCATTTTAAATTACAGCCAAAGCAATGCTCGCCAAGCATAATCCATTTCAAATGTACACAGTGATATTATTCCCACACTGTTTTCCGGGCTGCTGTGCCATTGACTGATTCGCCTGTCTGCACTGCATGCAAATGTTAATGGCCCTGCAGCGGAGCATGCGCAACGTTCTCCAAGTGTTTTCGAAAATGTGTGCCAGCCTGACCCGGGGCAATCTCATGCTTTTGTGACGGCTCATCCAAACGGGTCAGGTGACCAGGTAGGAAAAGCTGCCGGCTGCGTGGGTTAATCTGATCACCTGCACAGATGCCAGCCTGATCCATTAGCTCAACAACAGCTGCGAGCGTCCCTCTGCATCGTAAAAATCGTGCAACGTTATCAGGTCACATCTATGTTTGTGTCATTAAGGGATGTCGATGCCACAAACATTTCTGCTGTGCATTATGGTGTTTGAGCGTGAATAATAATGTGACTTTGTGTGTACAGTATGCTCTTGCTTTGGATAAATTAATAATTCATGTGTTAATGATTACTGCCCTGCTTTCTGCTACCGTCTACTTCACCCTACATTTGGATGCAGGAAATGTCCTTAAAGCACAGTACTGTACTTGCAGGAAAACACTGTTTGCTTCTCATTGCCCAGAAGTTAGGGTAGATGAACCATGTGCAAACTGTTAATCATGGGAAAAAGTAATTGCAGACTTTATGACGTCTCTTATTTGACTGAGACTATCACTGAACAGTTACGTAAATATATTATCTTAAACTTAAGACTTTAATCGATGGCCACAAAAGTATTGTCCACAAGTCAATCAAATCTTAGCAGACAGTAACAAAACAACATCACTGTAATACATTTCTAATTTCTCCAAAATGTGATTGCTTTGCGTCTAATTTTATCTTCACTCCATTGTTTTGGTGCCACACACAATATATAATTACTCATAATTATCAGAACGGAAAAAAATGCTATTCTCCCAGTTTGTTTGTTATATCGATTGACATATACTGTATGGAAACAAACAATACGAATGCAGTTAAGTGAGGAAAAAGGATTCTTACAGAGGAGTACAGAAACAGATCCAGGAAACAGACATTAACTTTAACATCACTAGCGTCAAATGCACATATTATTTTTGAGTCTGCAAGGAAAGATCCTATGGTACTCCAAAGTGTTAGGATGTTTGCACATTATCTGTTCTAGCTGTGAAAAACATTTTTTTCTTTCCTTCCAGCTGAGAAATGTCTTTCAAACCAGCTATAATTCTGTCTTTGATCTGACAAAACTCAGAATCATGCCGCTACTCCAGGCTTCCCATCCAGACAATTCAATTTACCTCACCTGTTCACTGTTGTACTGATATGCACCCCACACTTTATGTAGACACTCATCAGCATAAATATATGTAAAAACATTAAGGTCATTTGGGACAATAAGAAATATATATATTTCTTTAAATAAATTATATATATATATATATATATATAAACTCCTAAACCTCATATATATATATATATATATATATATATATATATATAAGAGGTTTAGGAGTTTGTCTGTAGGAATGTTTGACCATTCTTCCAGAAGTGCATTTGTGCGGTCAGGCACTGATGTTGAATGAGAAGGCCTGGCTCACAGTCTCTGCTCTAGTTCCCAAAGGTGTTCTGTCGGGTTGAGGTCAGGACTCTGTGCAGGCCAGTCAAGTTCCTCGAACCCCAAACTCTCTCATCCATGTCTTTATGGACCTTGCTTTTTGCACTGGTACACAGTCCTGTTGGAGCAGGAAGGGGCCATCCCCAAACTGTTCCCACAAAGTTGAGAGCATGAAATTGTCCAAAATGTCTAAGTATGCTGACACCTTAAGACTTCCCTTTACTGGAATTAAGGGGCCAAACCCAACCCCTGTAAAACAGCACCACACCATAATCCCCCCTCCACCAAACTTTACACTTGGCACAATGCAGTCAGGCAAGAACCGTTGTCCTGGCAACCGCCAAACCCAGACATGTCCATCGGATTGCCAGACAGAGAAGTGTGGTTTGTCACTCCAGAGAACACATATCCACTGCTCTAGAGTCCAGTTTATACCACTGCATCCAAAGCTTTGCATTGCACTTGGTGATGTAAGGTTTGGATGCAGCTGCTCGGCCATGGAAACCCATTCCATGAACCTCTTTACGCACTGTTGTTGTGCTAATCTGAAGGCCACATGAAGTTTGGAGGTCTGTTGCTATTGACTCTTCAGACAGTTGGTGACTTCTGTGCACTGTGTGCTTCAGCATGCGTTGACACCACTCTGTCATTTTACATGGCCTACCACTTCATGGCTGATTTGCTGTTGTTCCCAGTTGCTTCCACTTTGTTATAATACCACTAATAGTTCACCGTGGAATATTTAATAGCGAGTAAATTTCATGGATGGATTTATTGCACAGGTGGTAACCTATCACGGTACCATGCTTGAATTCACTGAGCTCCTGAGAGTGACCCATTCTTTCACAAATGTTTGTAGAATTAGACTACATGCCTAGGTGCTTGATTCTATACACCTGTGGCCATGGAGGAGATTGGAACACCTGAATCCAATGATTTGGAGGGGTGTCCCAATACTTTTGGCAATATAGTGTGTGTGTATATATATATATATATATATATATATATATATATATATAGCAAGCTGTTTCATCTGTGCAATTTACATGGTGTTACATGGATTTTGCAGAAATCAATCCTTTACTGTATGCACTGTGACTGCATTTTATGATTCTCTGGAAATTTCACTGTAATGCATTTTAATGGCAAAAAATCAGTGTATGGGTAGAGAGACAGGGAAGTGAAACAGGGCCCTGTGGTACAAGGCAATAAACCTGAAGAAATGGTGTCTGTCAAGGTTTATAATTATTAACCCAATAATCACATTGGTCTAGAGTAGAAGATATCCTGGTTCTGTAGTACAATATTCAGTTTCTTAGAAGCCCAAAAGGTTTAGAAATGTGATTAACTATGCATATATTTTATAACAAAGATATCCATGACATAGCAGCTGCCCATCCATCTATCAGTCCAGGTTGCACCCTGAATGGAGCACCAGCCTATTGGAGGGCACACAGGCACACACACTAACCAACCAACATGTGTTTGGGCTGTGGGAGGAAAGTGGCAAACTTGAAGGAACATGTGAACTGCGCACACAGGTGTCCCCAACCATGGGGACATGTGGCAACAACAGCTCAACCCAATAAGCCACCATGCTGCCCCCTACATAACAACTAGTGCAATTAAATTGTTTAGAAAGCTTAACACTCTATTAAACAAATGTATTACTATGGCCTGCTTCAAACAAGTAATTGCTGGTGTCACACTAATACATGTATTAACATTACAGATCTACAGAGATAATTGTGTTGTCTTAACTGACCAATATAATGAAACTGGGCATTCTGTCACAACAGGGCAGAAGATAAAAATTAGACTGTGAGTTTCTCTATTCCAATAAGTAAAAGGTATATTAATGTATGCTAATCATTCAGCCACATACCAAAGAAATTATTTAAAAACTCCTATCTTTTTTCACAAATAACAGCTTTCACAAAAATTCTGACCTAAGGGACATTTTAATACAGACAAATGTAATTCACAAATACTCTAGTGAAGACTGGTTACAGCACACTACTGGGTGTGAAATATGGAAATGCAACTACACCAAAATATGTATGTCTTAATTCTTCTCACACAAAAAACTGAGGTATTTTTGCAGTTCTACATGGTCATATTCTTTTTTTGGGAGCACTAAGCAAAATATTGTAAAAAAATAGACTCGGCGTCAACAGACTGAGCTATGTCAGTTCAGAGTGGACTTTGTCATCCAAAGTAAACAGCAAATACATAAAATGTCTGCCTTCATATGAAGAAAACAGGGATAAAGGATGATAAAGATTGAAAAAAACTGTGAATAACATGGTTTACACACTGTGATTGTTGATAAAAAGCCAAGTGGAAGTGGCTGTACCTAAGCAGCCATAAATGTCAAAAATGAAAGCTGGTTACTCACAGAGGCAGAAATGGGTGCTACACAGTGATTGGTTGTGTCTTTCTTTCCAGCTGGTGCACAGAGTCAATGTGTTCTTGGGGAATCAGTTACCATTACATGGTTTCCAGTCAGGTGATCCAGTGCTTCCAGAGAATTAGGCCTTTGGTGTTGATTATTAGCCAGTGCCTTCAATTTTAACTGACTTGCTTTTATTCTTGTCCTGTTGAACATCAAGGGTGGTCTGTTAGCTTTGACCATCATCAAGATAGTAGCAGAATAGATCTCTGGGAAGGGCCAATACCAAAGCTCAGTCACCACAGGAATGTTCCACCTCTTTTCCAGTACTTTAAGGTAGTGTCATGTATCAACCCTTTCCCTTATTTAGAGTCCATTTTAAAGATTGTAAAGCTTAACATGTTTAAATAGCATATTGCTATGGGAAACATGTCACATCTTCTGAGCCATTCAAGCATAGACATGTAAATATGTAAAGTGAACAAATTATGAAATTTTGCATCATTGTTTCCTTACACCTCTAGAGTTGTGAATTCAAAACTGCCTCTTGGTACTGTTTCGGTGAAGTTTGCATGTTTTCTCCATTCATATGTGCTTTGTCCATGTTGTCTGGTTTCCTCCCAGAGTCCTAAGATATGATGACAAGGTGGCTTACAAAACCTTAATTGATCTTAGTATGTATGCATTTACACTGTGATGGGTTGGCTATACCCTGCCTTGTGCCCTTAGCTGCCTGGGATAGGCTTCAGGCCACCTGTGATCCTGGAGAGGATAGGTGGCTGGACAATCAACGAATATGAAGAATTTAGAATGTACATTGTCCACAGCCAAGAGTCTTGGTGTGTTGTCTGGGTGGAGAGTAGCGTCTCAGAGTCACTTATCTGTCAATGTTTAAAAATCTGTCAGTCCAAGATTTCACGTTTGATGTATTCAAGTTGTGAGATATATGGTATGCTCCCTCCAGTTAAGGATTATCCTAAATTATAAATATTCAGAAAATATACCTGAAAGAAATTTCCAGAACCAGTCCGTTACCCCCTTCCATCTGATATACAATGTAATATATGTTTCATACAACACTGGCTCAAGGATGTACTCAGACCCTGTGTTGCTTGAGATAGAATGGAATGTTATGAGTATGACTTTGGGCTGTGCAAAAACTGTATATCTGGAACATGAATGGATAAAACACATCTCATTGTAGAAAGTCAAAGATCCTAGGTAAGTATGTAACGTATGTAGGCCATCGTGTAGAGAAACAACTTCAAGGATCATGACTATTTTTACCAGATTCGCCCAACACACACACACACACACAGGGAGAGAGAGAGAGAGAGAGAGAGAGAGAGAGAGAGAGAGAGAGTTAAGTAATGGCCATACATCAGTTTTTGAATTGTGTATATCTGCCCAATGTTGCTCTAGGATGATGGTGTCTTCCTGTTTTCTACCAGACTGACGTCACCTGAGAATATTTTGTGACACACTGATAATTTCCTCAGCCTTCATCACAGATGCACTTGCCAAGCGGGTACAGTGCCAGCAATTACACCCCTTTCTGCTCTGCTGAGGTGTTCCCTTCTAACCATGAGAGCTCACAGCGCAGCAAGTCAAGGCAGTGGATGCTTGTACAAGACAAAGATGTGGGGATGAATTTGGTGTGTCATCCAAGTGTTGAACACAGCCTCAAGTTTGCTTTTCTTTTTTTTTTTTAACTTAAAACTTTAGTTATTTAACTGACATACTTTACGCATTTACACTACAATGGAGTTATATTTTGATATATTCAAATAACAGCTTTGGTGGTTTTCAGATCCAGAAAGTTGGCATGTCTTGGAAGTTCAGAATGTTTTCTTTTTATTATAATCGTGTGGTATCGCTTTTCCATCACAGACAGCCTACATTACAAATGCTATAGTGTGTTAATCAAGCGTTCACCGCATTTCAGAATGTTCCCGTGAATCACACGATAATATGTGTGGGATGCTGTGGCAAGATTTGTGGTACGGAGGGTAAGGAGGGGGTTCCTGATTAATGTAAGTGCGGACACTTCTCCACGACGTGAGTCCGTATATGCCCGCACCCTGATTCTAGCAGAATAAACACTTTCTAATCAAAGGGCTGCTTAGCCAGCCCGGAAGCGCCTGCTAGCGCTTGTGCTCGGTGCTTTGTAATTGGTCTGGTCGAGAAAATAGGTTGACTAGAACTGTTCACTCGCAGAAAAGCCGATGCTTTACAGCGAATGAGCGCTTCAGCGTGGTAGTACCAGGAGCGCTCGCCAGCTGTGCGTGCGCTCCCGAGTCCCTGGATATCAGGGCTTCGTGAATTCAGATCGCCAGTTCTCCACGACACAGAGCTCACTGATATTTTTTAGGCTGTCGCTGTAATTTATGGGTGCATATTTTTCTTCACAGGTAAAATCGCAGCGTATTTTTGTTTTTGCACGTTGCGCTCCTTCAAGAAATTTGGAGTCAGAACGTTTAATTTAAACAGTGGCAGGATACAAGAAAAGGACGAGAAGTCTTACACCTGCTTGTATACCGGGACAAATAAAGTACAGATCAGGTAAGACAACGTTTTAGTTTTCTTACTTCTGTTTTTAATAGCGGTTCCCTTAACGTCCTGGTTGCTTGATCTCTGAATTTACTGGTTATATCCGAATTTATCTTTTAAATAATTTATGTCTCGTCGCCATTCAGCCTTCGTATGAAAATTGTTCACATCTTGCCAGGATCCATAAATGATGACCATTCAGTAAGGTAGTCAACCAATGGATTTATTACCTTACACTCCTGGTTTACAGTTGTCTAATGCAAAAAAAAATTCCCAATCAGAAATGCAAAATGTTATAAGTTTCTGTTCTACATGTTGCTGAGAAAGAAAAAGTACTTGGGGATATATTGCAAACGTTTCTGTGCGTTCAGCGCAACAGTGCATATGTACCTTGATTACTTCTTTAATTTATAAACTGTACCAAGGGTATGTATAATTTTTATCAAAGCTAAGGTATAGTTCGCTCTTTTTAAAATCGTGTGCAAGCGATTGCGTAATTTTAAGGCGAGCGGTACATCGGGTACATAGAGAACGCCGAGCTTGTTGCCGAGACATTTCTGCTACACTCGTGTCTTGTGATATGAATCTCTGTTATTTGAGTCGCAGTTCTTCTCGGTGTTATTTCTTTAATATTCTTCTTCCTTGGTGATAGTTGTTTACCCCAAGCTGTGTTTTGTAACCGCTTGCCTTTTTATTGCTGAATAAAAAAAACGGGGATTTAGAAGTAAACAGAACCAAACGCCGTAGTCTGCGTGATTAAATACGTGGTTTTGGTACGAGAATTAATGCGCAATCTGCATCCGTGCTCATAAATATAATCGTAGATATGTTAATGAAACTGCCGATGTTTCTTGCTGGATTCACCAGCACACATGAACTCGTTCATCATGCGTAAATGACTGGGGGGTCGGAGTTATTCCATGTGAACATCTGTGCTTTTCTCGGATTGCACTGTGCGCTGTCATCTGATCAGGCTGGCCGAAGCAGCAGATGCGCCCGGTGCGCACCAACTCGCCCGGTGCGCACCAACACGCGTCAGAACCTGGTGGAATTAACCGCAGCCGGTTGTTTTACGCGGTTGCATTGAAACAAAATGAGCTCCCGTACTTTACATGTGAATAAAGTTTAACGTGTCCTGTGTTGTAATAGGTTGATTATTTGTTAATTATTGAAGTGAATACTTTAAATTAGCATAAAGATCCATCTTCCCGGGTTATTGGGATGCATTTACTGGTTTTTGTTCAGGTCATAATGAATAAAGAACGATTTTAACTATAAAGGAGTAAGATCAAACGCGATGGTTTGATTTATACTGCTGCGTAAACCTTTAATACATCGTTTAAAACTGGCAGTTTGTATTTTGCACACGTTCTTGTATTAGCAGAAGTTTTTTTTCCTTAAAGCTCCTCTGTAGATTTTTTAATGACAAACTGACTTTTATGTTCTTTATAACGCGGTGGGGGAGGGGGCAGACTTGTCCTCACAGTGAAAATCAAGACTGTTCTTCGAATTAAAACTTCTCAGATAAACACTGATGTCTCAATAGATTTTTCAACTATTTGTATAATCAGTTGTGAAATAATGTATGAAAACACAGGAAATAATATTATTTTCGAGATGGTGGGCGGGGCAGACCGTCGCACCCTCGAACAAGTTTCCCTTTGGATTTACAAATACTAACATTATTTTAACTCCAGATTGAGCCTGAACGCACATTGTGTGTTATTTTTTTGTGTGTTTATTTCGGTGTTTCTAATATTATTCCCATGACTATATATTTGTCCCCACGTTTTAAACCCAGGTAGTAACATAATATATAAGAGATTATGTAGCGTCATATATACTGAATATATACAGCACAACACTGCATATAGCCAGTGAAAATAAAATAATTTCTGAAAAAATTTCTGAAATAGCTATATGGGGCATCATACATTTAGTTCTATGTGAAGTTTATTATTTAAGCCTGCTTTAAGAGCACACAGTGAATCATGAACGCTTGTTGGTGTTCTTCATTTTTAAATTAAAACATCTATCGAATACTAATTTAAATGCACACAGAGCGGCCTTTTAGTAGATTAATTTGAAATGTTTTTAAGGAAACTCAGTTTTCATGGTAAAATGTATTGTTCTTGTAATGTGCAACTACATCAGTGCAGGTGAGAAAAGACAATTTTTTTGTTGTTTTTATGAAATTATTTTATTTTATTATGATTAACCCTTATGATAAATGTGAATTTGGGCGGATGTACACGGCGCTTATCCGTAATATTGTCACCTCCATGGGATGTCACTAATCTTCAGAATTTGTGTATTCCTTTCCTCCTCCACCGATCAGCCCATGAGCCACCAGCAAGCCCCCACCCCCCTTCACCCCATTGCCTCTCGGCTTCCAACAAAAAAGCCTGTCCGCATGCTGCAGGCTGCTCAGTCTTGGTTCCCGGTCCTGGGGGGGGGGGGGGTTTCCAGGACAAACTCTGCCTCTGTGCCATGCGTGAGGGTCCACAGAACACTTCTGCTTGTTAGTATGAATGTTCTTGCAGCTGCTGCTGAGATCTGAGCCTGCTTCACTTTTACATGATAAAAAAGAGTAAATTTTTTTGCCTGTGAACCGTGCGGCCACAGCGTGGCTTTTCAAACACAATTACAGCCGATGTCCAGATGAAGACAGATGCGTGGCGGGCTTTTAGACGTACTTCAAGTAGAATGCTATCACCTAATAAAAGCCTTTTTAGTTTGTTTTAACCATATGACCAATCAAAATACGGAACACGAACCAAAGCAGTTACATTTAAATATTCATGCGCATGTGTTCTGGAAAGGTGTAGGCAGTGACGCACAGCAGGCGTACTGTAAAACAAGAAACATGTGATCACTGGTGATGAAATGGCACATAGTCCCAGGTGGTAGCTTCTGGAAATGCTCCACCCCTAAACCCCTGCACACATGTGCACACACACACGCACACACACCCACACACACACAGTTCACACTCTGGCAGAAGCAACAAAGAAAAACATTGTGAGGAACAGCAAAAGATGAAGATGACAGCAGAGTGTTTCTCTGTGAGGTGGAACGGCGTGTCTGTTTTCTGCTGCGCAGTAAAGAATGCATTGTGATTTTTCAAACCGTTGTTACAAGAGGAAGGGGGTGGCTGAGCCTGTACAGCCTCAAAAAGAGGTAGAAAATTCACACCAAAATACCTGTTTCCCTCCAGTGCCTCTAAGGATTGTCAGGGCTTATTCTGGGAGCTGTTGGTAGGGAGCCACGTCGTGTTGGAGCTGACACGCGTAGTGCTACGCCCGCGGGATGCATGCTGGGACCTTGGCTCTATTTGTTTCGTCGCCAAAAGCTGCTGAAGTGAGGGAGCCTCAGAGCGGGCCTCAGACTCTTTGGAATTGATGGCAAGGGCTGACAGGACACCTGGGCATTTCCCAGAAAAAGCAAGCCAAGCAGCAAATGGTGAATTATGCTAAATGGATCAGATATCCATTGCTTTCGCTTTCATGTGTCGTACTCTACGTGTTTTATGGAGAAGGTCTCGAAATCACACGGAAAGGTGTGCTGTGTTTATGAATCAAACTGCCTTCGCTCAGAAAGTGACGTGTTCTTTTCAATGGCTTGGACACAAGGACCCCGTTTAACATTCAAATAAAACGGGGGCCTGCAAAGCACAGATGTCTGTGCACAAAAGAAAAATCAGTGTGCGCCTCAAACTCTCCCAGGCGTGACCTTGCGACATGGTTTCGTACAAATGGGTTGTCAGTATGGCATTATGTTTTATTCCGTGTTCTCGCAAAGGCACATGAGGCTGGTGATGGTGCTGGAGGGGGGGGGGGGTTGGTAGTGGGAGGTGGTTGATGAGACCTGTGATGTTATTTTCATGCAGCAACACTTTTGTCAAAAGGGATTTTAAACTACCAACGGGAACTACTAACAACCATGCAGCTTCTTAGGTGGAAGCCTTGATGGCGAGGCTGTCTCTAGATGTTGTGAAGTCATTTGGGAGACGTACTGTAAAATATGCAGGCAGTCTGTCCATTTTTTCCTGCTCTAAGCTGGACAGGACTGGAGCTCATCTTATTCATGATTCAAGACTTGGGAGAAGCTGCTCATGGATTTCGTGTGAATTCTTTCACGCAACCGTCCACGCAGCCGGGACAAGAAGTACTGCTCTATTAATACAGTCTTCTTGAAAAATTGATGTGGTGCGAGAGAGAATGGTGGAACGTCGGGGTAAACTAGAAGCCGTCACTGTCAGCCCGCTGTATTTTCCCCCACAGCGTGATGATCTCAAGTGGTGTCATGGCAGGGCGGCTCAAAACTGAAAGGCAGGGAACGGAGAGCAGGCAAGTGGCGGGTAGGGGCAGGTGAGTGGAAAGTGCAGCTGGAAGCAAACATGTCCACTTCGTTTCTCTTCAATACAGACCACATCCTTGTTACATCAGCAATGTCATGACAGTTTGAATATTTTGGGAACAGTATAATATTTTAAAATTTTCGCCTACACTTGTTATCTCAGCACAGTCTGTCCTCTGTCAATAAATGAATGAGTGGTATAATGAAAGTAGGAGCAAAATTAAAAGTTATCAAAGGAATTCTGAGTATCCATTTTTCTAAGCGAATAAAACTGTGATGGATTAGCTCACTAATAACAGCTAATCAATTGTTAATCCACGACATCAGCTGATGTATAAAACAAACTGAGCTGCAGATGCTGTGGAGGATTTTTATCTCTCTTGTGTTGTGTATGCTGCAGGTTTCATTTTAGAGTGTCTTGTAGCTCATCTTACTCGTTTTAATGAGGAGGTACAAGCATGAATTAAAAAGTAGTTTTGCCAGGTAACGTACTGTTGTTTACTTAGCCCCATGTTAACAACACCCGGTTCATCTCTCTCTTATTCGGTACAAAGCCCTTCTGGGTAACGTTACATGTAAATTTGTCCCACGCTGAAAACAGTCAACTTTTCTAGAAGCTTTGCAATCAGAAGGCACATTTTATTTATCCCAATGTAAATAAAGACGAGAAAATGTGTGATTTTTTTTAAGAGGAAAACATTATTCCCCAGAGGAGTTATTTGTGGTTTTGGGCACAGCCCAGGTTGGCAGCTCTCTGTCGCTGGTCAGCTGGTCCTTGGAAGCTCCAGAGCTGAAAGGAGTTCCTCGTAGATGACCGGATGCCCTGTGGAAGCAATGGCTTGACCGGCCCACATGGACAAGTCTCTGAGGGCAGCAGAATGGGAAAGGAAATGTAGGAACATAATAATAGTGCACTGATTCTCAGGGCAGCCTTTGGCCTCCTCTGGGAGTCCACACAGGCAAGTACACAAGTAAGGGCTGAGACCGAGGGGGCATCATGGCCTTTGAGGCATAATACCAAATCTGGCAGCAAAGACTGGGGGGAGGGAGGAGGAGGAGGAGGAGGGTGACAGAGGAGTGCGAACATTAGCAGGCAGGTCTTTCGTAAATTACTGTTGTAGGCTACGTATGGGGCAGCCTTTGCGGGGCGCCTTTGACCGAGGAGTTTAAAAGCAGCGACTGAGAGAACAGTCTGAGCGCGTGCAGCTGTTCAATAAAGACCAGTCTACATTATAACACAGCAGTGCCAAAATTACATTTTTAATGATTAGCAGCATCGTTGTTTCATTGTCCAGCATTGCCCTTAATCAAGGCTCTTACATATTGTGTAAGGCAACTCGATTTACAGTACAGGCCGCTCAGATAGCACAAACATCAGCAAATCTACACAGATATCAGGGGCTGCAGTTGCCCCAGAGAGAAGTTGAGAGACAGGTTTTTCTCATCACAAAACAGGGAAACAAACACGGTAGTGCGGGAATAGCCTTCGTTATTATTCTTCCACACTCATTGTAACAGTGATATCACCAGGGATAAGCCTTCACTCCAGAGCTGTTTTCAAAAAGAACTCTGTGAATTTCCCACTGAGCTGAGAACTGAGAGAGACACCCTGTAGTCTTGTTTCATTTATTAAAATATGTTACATATTTACACAGCCACAAGCCATGTTATTCGAGAAAGCACAGAAGCAAAAACTCACCTACATCTATGCAAAGACATATGCTTATGCAAAAGCAGCCTCTGAATATTTTTATTCGCTTTCGGACTGCATAGTGAATAAACCAAAAACTTGCCAAATATGAATTGGTGTTTATGCTGAATTGGCAGAGAGCCAAGAACCTTTTTTTTTTGCTTTACAAAAAAATGTCAGTACAACAGGGTCATATTAATATGCATCACAATATGTACATTTTTTATTCATTATTTTGTTAGTGTATATATTCTAGCTGGTCCTTTCTACATATACATGAAGTTACGCTGACTCAACATTTTAAAAATAGGTACAGTATTTTGCATTACTTGTTGAATGGCTAAGATTGGAAATGTGGACAGTCCATAGACATTGGCATTGTATTATATTGTAATGCCTACTTTTGGCATTATTTTAATATGTCTTTATTCTACACCATGTCATAGTACAACAGCCATCATCAGGTTGTAACACAAGCTACCTCTGGTCCACTCCATGTCATCACAGTCTTCCTGTGACCTACCTTAGAGCTTCATCGGTCCTCTCCATTTCATCATACTGCCTTCCTGTGGTCCTGCTTTGGAGCATCATCAGTCCTGTCCTTATCATGGTACTGAATTCCAGTGGTTCTACCTTAGTGCTATATTGTTCTGCTCCATGTCATTATGCTAACGTCCAGTGGTTCTACCTTAGAGCTTCATTGTTCTGCTCCATGTCAGTATGCTAACGTCCAGTGGTTCTACCTTAGTGCTTCATTGTTCCTCTCCATGTCAGCATGCTAACGTCCAGTGGTTCTGCCTTAGAGCTTCATTGTTCCTCTCCATGTCAGTATGCTAACTTCCAGTGGTGCTACCTTAGAGCTTCATTATTCCTCTCCATGTCATAATACTAACTTCCAGTGGTTCTACCTTAGAGCTTCATTGTTCCTCTCCATGTCAGTATGCTAACGTCCATTGGTTCTACCTTAGAGCTTCATTGTTCTGCTCCATGTCATAATACTAACGTCCAGTGGTTCTACCTTAGAGCTTCATTGTTCTGCTCCATGTCATAATACTAACTTCCAGTGGTTCTACCTTAGTGCTATATTGTTCCGGTCCTTGTCAGTATGCTAACGTCCAGTGGTTCTACCTTAGAGCTTCATTATTCCTCTCCATGTCAGTATGCTAACGTCCAGTGGTTCTACCTTCGTTGTTTCAAACCATGTCAGAGTACTGCCCTCCTTTTCATCCTGGCATAGGGCCTACTCATTCTAACAGTGTCAGACAAGTTTGCAGTTTATGCATCTCAGGAGACAAGAAGGGTATAAAGATTGTGATTTCATATGTAATAGCTACAAGCATACTCTTTTAATTTACAGTGTACCGATGGTAAAACAGCCCCTGACTGCTTGTAAAACATAAATGGAAATGCATTTTCATATCCTTACTGGTAGTGGCAAGTAAGCCTGTAAATTCTGTTTACTGGGTGCTAAATACTTATTTCCCAGTACATCCATTAAGTGCACTGCGGCACTTATAAAAGATATTAAAAAGCAGCATTTGACAGGTATTTGCTTAATGCATTTAAGAAAGACCAACTGTGTACTTGACTCATTGTTTTTAAAAGAATTTAAATATTCTCGATTGATTATAAAGCCCAGTTTACAGAATACATGTTTAACTGTGGTCTAATTAAGTATCATGCAGAGGATCCTTTCATTTTCACCGACACCCAAGCAGCTGTGAGGAGTAGTAATTAAGAACTTGGAATTTAACGTTTGACCATTAGCTTACAGTCTCAGAGTCTGAGAGGAAATCTGGTAAGCAAAACTCACAAACTGTGACGTTTCAACCAGTTTAAAGATGCATAGTTTATTTTTAAACACATGATTATTGGTTGGTTTTACTCTTGGTAAATTGAGTCTTGGTAAATTTGAGCAATATGCATGTTGCATATGGGAAGGAAAGTGTAAATACTTTAGACAATTAATGTAGCTTCAAATTTCTTTAACAGTGTCTAAACTGTTAGCTTAATTGTCAAAGGTTAATATGAAACCAGACTGAATTCTCCCTTGCTGTGCTCTGCTTATTTTCCTGTAAACATCCTTTGAATTAACCTTGTGGTGCTGTAAAGGATTACACACCAAGGACTTTTGACCAAGGCACGAGTCCTGTCATCAGCACCGCTGTTTTTCAGCTTGTTATTTTTTTATGATTTTTTTAGGCTCATTTCTATTATTACCCTTCATTAAAATCATAACAACAACAAAAGGAAACAGAAGCCGGAACCGTATTTTCAAACCACGTCTGCGTGTGAAAATTCAGCTCCATCAGTGTCGGCCTGTTTCCAAACTCACGCGGTTCAGGACATGCAGACTGAGCCGCTTTAGCTCTGATCTCTGGAGCTTTCCGCAAAATGTCAGTAACATTGTTCTGTTTAATTGATCCAGAGCAGGCCTCATAATTATTCTCTCACAGGCTGCGCATAAACACTGGCTTATTACAGTGCTGTAGAAAGGGATTTGAGTTCTGTGTGTTTTATTTCCTTTTTTTTTAATGTGAACCATCCCTGTCTCCAACTTGCCACTCATTATGGTGGCTGTAGTGTACAAAAAGCCCAGATAAGACAACAGATTCTAGCCGGTCTTAGTAATGGGATTTAAAAAGAAAAAAATGTTTCATCCATGAAGGTTATATTATATGCAGTGAGCAGAGTGGTATAAAATAGGGCAGAGGTTTTTTTTTTCCCCACAATGCCACATTGCTCATCAGAGAAGTAAAGGAAATCCTTTTTTTGATGTACTTAGAGACCAAAGGCTGACATAAATTCTAAATCCTTTTGGTCCTGCACACGGTTCTGCCCCTGTCGTTCTCCATCAGAATTACAGTCAGGGCCGGCTATTTGCTGCCTGGATGCCAGGGACCTCAGAACTGTGTGTCGGTTCTGTAAGCTATTGTACCATATTCCCTCAATGTGTCACCTTAAAACTGGTGGGACATATTCATTTTTCCTTTTCCTGTTGTGCCCTAACAGGTGCTGGAAGTGGGCTCGACAAGTTATCCTTACCAGTCCCGTTAATAGGGAAAATTTTCTGTTGAAGAACCAAAAGAAATATTTCAAACACATCTGATTTAGTGCAGCTTGAAGTAATGGTCACATACAATGAGACTATGGAAATGTGCAATCTTTTAAGAGTAAATTTTATACATTTCAGCTTATTTACTATGTAGTGCTTGTATCAAAGCGCTTAGCTCAAAGTGATTCGTGTGTCTCTAGTAGAAAGTAACAGGATAAGCAGTTGATACAAACAGCATTTAATGATGTACGAAAATAAACTGTAAGCCATAATAAGCAATATTTAAAAATACAAGTAGGAAAAAATAGAGAACAGAGCAATCTAAAATAATTCAAGACATTCAAGGACATTCTAACAAAAGAAAGAATGTAAGTGTCTAGTGTTGTTACCACTAAAGGTTTTTGAATGGTGGGATTCCTTTATGCCTTCTATTAGGATACAGCCAGCAATGCCCAGGAGGTCAGCTTGGGGGGGTCAGGGTCACATCATTCTGTCAGGTGTGTCCAGCACATTCTTCATTTTTATCTTCAAGCTCATTCTCAGTTGGTTATTGCCTCAGTGTAATACTGGGCCTGGCGGAGAGGAAATTAATACTTGTCAGTTACACATTTATGTCAGTGTATCATTGTAAAACTGATAAAACTATACATTAGGACACACATAGGAACAGACCATACATGCGTACGTCAGCAAGCATAGAGGTATCAGCAGTGTCAAAGGTGGCAAAACTGAGGAAGGCTAGAGTGCATAAGCCCTGTAAATGAATAGTGCCATTTTAGAGGGCTTCTTTTACATTGCTTAGAAAACATCGTTCACAGACCAGGAGCCCTATACCTTAAGATTTTAAAGTTAAAACTGTGTTTTATGTATAACATGAGTTGTCTGAAACTCCTGTGGTCTGTGCCTTTTGGATTGGTCTTATTCACCAGATCCCTGAAATTAGCAGGAGTCAGACCTTCTGTTGATATGGTTTTGCTAAGGGCTTCCACAAACTCAAACAGTGTCTGCCTTGGTATGGTTTAGTGGTTAAATTGCTGTGAGAATACTGTTTAATTGATTAACACCATGCTTGACTGGCCCAAGGATTACTAAGGAAATGGATGCAAAACCTTAAATAAAAAGGAAGTCTTGCAAACTTGTCTTTTTTTGAATGAAATATAAAGGCTTGGGAACCGGAACACTCATGCAGTGTAAGTAGTCATCCAGGATACGTATAATACAGCGGGATGCCCGTATCTGCTGATCCCGTATCTGCTGATTCACTTAACCACACCCAACAGTGGGGAAAAACATTTTAAAATTAAATATAAAAATTATAAAAATATGAGGTTTATAATGTTTAGACCACACACCATTCAAGTGCGTAATGTACAGGCAAGTGTAAACATGATGAAGAGGACACGCCAGGCGACATCAGCACTGATTCATCTCCTTGGGTAACGGCGGAAGCCGATGGGGACTCCGCAGAGTGCTTGTGGGAAACTGTAGCGTGGAGTAAATAGTAATGAGGACAAATTTTCGCAGTGAAAAAGTTATATTTACAAGTGAGTCAAAAGTATATGATGGACAAGCAATAGTGCACACAAAGGCTAACATACAAATGAACAAATAAGGAGGAAGAGAGGATGGGGACAAAAAGGAAGCCAAAGCAAAGAAAGAAATAAAACAAAATATAGAAAATAAATATTCACCACTGACTAACTACATCAAGACCGTAAAACAAAACGTACACCTAAATACACTAACGTGACTCAAAGCAAAAATACAAAATGGCATTCGTTTATAAACCAAATGTGGTAGACAACAAAAACAGCCTACGAGTGTAGTACGAATGTGGATAGTGCCCCAAACCTGTCCCCAAATTCTAAATCAAAATGTAACAAACACAGTAAGAGTATTTACAAAAAGACACAGAGGGGAAATTAGTAATGACAAACTCCTCTCTCATTTGAAATATTTCTCTCCTAACTCTTGTAGCAACAACACAACCACATCTTCCAGGCAGTCACTTTTAAACTCTTTTAAATTCCCAAACCGGAGACTTCCTGCCAACATCTTGGCTCTTCATTCGTTCGTGGGCCAATGATTGGCGTTCCAGAGAACAATGGGCACTGTTCACCTTTGTTAGTCCTGCAAATTTAAAGAAACAGCAGAAAATGCAAATATGTCCAGGGACGTAACAGTAACAAAGGGTTATATAAGGTAACTCTTGAATCTAGAATCTGTTGTTCTAACCAACAACAGTAGAGCCTGGAACGTAATACCCATAAATTCGGTGGTCCTACTGTACACCCATTCCTCATTTAGCCCCCAATACAGCAATAAGAGAAAAATAAAGTTTTCCAAGCAACGTGAGCATTTACAACCAAATTTCGTTACAACTCGAGAGATCTTTGAAGCAGAATGTACAACATGCTGTTAAAAACGTCCTCCTAATGAAGAATAAGTCATAAAAGAAACTGGCTGAAATAAAGTTTTAAGCACAGTTGTGGTCACACTTATATGGTACTGGTTGGTTTTCGCTTAGTTACCATAGGGGCTACAGTAATTTGAATGGAGCTCAGTCTCTAAACAAGGAGTCCGTGTATAAATGCCCAGCTTCCGTTTGGTATGTAAAGACTGGGATTTAGGTGATGTGCACATACTACAGGAATGAAACCGTTCCAACAGCAGTTGCACAGCAGGCGGTATTTCATTTGACGGCGCTGGTTCCTCCACTTTCAGACTGTGTTGGGAAGATGTTGTAAAGACGTCATGGGCGCCTTTTAGCTGGATTGTTTGTTCCTCGGTCACTCCAGCAACAGTAATGACAAAGGCCGTAACTGTTTGTGAAATTTCAGAAGAAACTGCAGCAGCCGAGCGTGATTCTCCTGATTTGTAAATCATTGCATCAAAAAGTAGATGATGTTGTGTGAAGTTCTGGTCAGGTACACGGTGTCCTAACCCAGCATGTTACCTGACCCAGCATCCACCTGCTGTTTGGTAGCCTCTCTCCAAACAGCCCCAGCTGGATCCTGTCTCGTTAACAAGAGGCAGGATGGGAGCCCACTGTGGCACCCTGCAGAGGGAGAACGAGGCCCTGTGCTGCCTGACACATCAGAGGAGTCGTGGTTCAAATCCCTTTTTGTCTAATTTGCTCATCAAGAGTCTCTTGTTCCTGCAATGCACAAACCTCATTTCATGTTTTCGCTTATCCTTCTCACGATTGCCAGAACACTTATTTCGAAATAACTTATGTTTTGTGCTCATAGCCAGCATCTGCCTGCAAATAGTGGGGAACACCAGGGTGGAATATAGCCTATGTCAATGGAGAGAGAATTGCGCATACGCGTCAACCTGGCAGTATACAGATACAAGGGGAGTCAGTCTTTTTTGTGATACATACGTAATGTTTTAACACATTAGAATAAGTGAAAGAGCATTATGGCATGCTGTTACAATTCTGACGTCCCCTCTACTAGCAATAGAAGCCTTTAATTTGGCCCCTAGGGTCATTACTCCACCACCCACCAACTTTGTAACCCCACCCCTTGCTGGAGCTACACACCCAAAGCTCTTCTCCTTTAATGCAAAACAGTTTAAAACGAGAGATGGTAATGTGGAGGGATTATATTATCTGAAATTCTAAGGGCATCATATTAAAAGGTTCAGAGACACCAGTCCTGTAGACCCCCATGGTGGGGGCTCCCTGTTGCTTCCTTCAGAAGAGGCAGCTTGGACACCCCCCCCCCCCCCAGATCACACAGTGCTCACTAGGAAGACCTGAGATTAGACCTCAGCTGTCGTGCTGAGAAGATAGCCTCACTAGAGCATCCCCTCTACTCTCCATTTTTCTCTGGATATTTTTGCTGATATTAGTTTCAATATACCTTCATTTTATATTGAAAGCTTTATACATTATTTCTGTCGTCTAAATGGGCTAAATGAATTTGGGATCACTAGGGCCTGGAGTGTAATCCAGGCAACAAAGGACACGAGGAAAGGTGCACCATCAATAAGGCACCAGCTCAACACAGGACATAACTACACACACACACACACACACACACACACACACACACACACACACAAAACAGAATTTAGAGTTGCTAGCTCACATTAATTTCAGGCCATTAAAATGTAGTCAGTATGCATTTCACATCCAGGGTACCTGTCACTAATCACTGCAAGGTGCATGCTATGTGGCTTATAACATCTTGTAACATAAACGTTTTTATAGCAGAATTCCTAGAAAGAGGTTTGTGGTTCATTGTGTTATCCGCACTGTATATTTCCATTGAATGTATTGTACCATCAAATGAACTGCGCTGCCTCTTCTATTCATAGCACACAAGGCACAGTGGTACTTAAGAATTAAAACTATTGGGAAGTACAGATTTTTATGTCTACAAATGAAGAATTTCACTGTTTATGAATGTTTTAAAACCTCAGTTTGGTGACTGACAGCAACATACCACAGATTCTGCAGTCTATAAACTGATAGCACAAATGGAAAACCAGTGTCTTTTGAGGAGGTGAAGTACACTTTCAAAAAAAACGGGTACATTTCCCTGAACACGTGACCCGAACTGTGAGCCGAGCGGCACGGCTGGATGGTTGAGTGTTGACTGAGCTTCACGATCAAAGTCTGTCAGTCATCTGTCATATTTGTGCAAGTATAAATAATACTAATAATACTACATATGAGCTCATTTTGGCATTGAGGTCCATCTTAAAGTACTTTGTATTCTAACATATAGGTACATGGTTTGTGAATCAAACCTGTGAAAGGGCAGTGGGCCGTTGAAAGCACCCTTTAGAGATCCCTCTGTTTCCAATGACTTTCAACCTCTAGCATTCTAATACAGGTAATAAATACACTGTTGCTTTTATAGAATATTATTTTGCTGTTGCCTGTTTTATATGCATAACCCATTTTCCCAGTTAATAAAGCAGCATAGGGTAGTTATTAAGTGTAGAGTTTGTGCTTTTTAATGTAGAATAGACTTAACCACGCCAACTGGAGGTTTCTTTGTAAGCACATATTTGGAAGTGGCATGGATGTTATTTGCAGATATGGGGCTCCTGCTGTGATCTCTCCAAAATGGTTTGGAGGACGGGTGAAAAGAAAAAAGGATTTATTGAACCATGTGGAAGTCAAGTCTATTTTAAATATAGATTTTTTAACCTAATTGGCTTTCTTTTTTCAAATGTGGCTGTTATCCTGAGCTCTCGTATTAACTGTTAAAGCAGCAGAATCTGCTTTTCTGGCACATCGTAGCTCTCTCCAAGCTGGCTCCAACACCACTATTTCTTTGTGTGTTTTGAGAGCTGCTAAAAGCAGTTTTGCTGTAGGTGCGACAGATACGCAACAAGCAAGCAGGACACAGCGTCAGAAGGAAAGGTTAAATAACAATAATAAATCCTGTGAGATGGGACATTGTGTTTAATTGCTCTGCGATAAATAATAAATGCCTTTCAGATACTGTGGATTCTTAAAAAATTTAGTTTAATGAACACAGGTGGTCTACAAGGAGTTTCGTTGGGTTTTAAACGCAGACAAATTGATTGTTTAAGCCTATTCTGATGCTGCGGCTTCAGTTATGTTGAATTAGTTTGTCAGCACCAGTCGTGCTGCAAGTCACCTCTCAACGCTGCCACGCATTTGGGGACTCGTTTGGAATGAAACATGCATTTTAAACATGTCAGCTGTGGAGTTAATTTAAAAATGAATGTGATGTGCATAGTGAGGCCGTGGTTGCCATGTAGTTCAGGTTTGAGGTTTAAGTTCAGGTTTACGTTTGGCATTAAAGTCACAGCATCGGATTTAGGAGAGAAGTTCGACGGAATTATAATCAATCTTCGCTTTAGTTCAACCGTGAAGGTGAAAGAGAAGTATTTAAAATGTCGTAACCTGTTTTTTTTTTTTTCCTTTTTTTTTTAAGTTGTTCTTAACCAAAGCACCCTGTTTCTTAAGCAAAGTTACTCAAATAAGAGAGCCTCTCCACAAAAGCCACGTGTTGATGTAGAGTCATAGTGTTCAGACTGCCATCGCTGTCCCCTGCGGGCTCTTATATCACCTGTGTCTTACACCAGCTTTCTTTTACAGGTCAGCTTCAGCTGCAGTTACCGAGGCTCTCACTGTCTCCATTTTTCTGCCCCTGCCTTTTACGTGTCCACAGCCCTGTTTGTGCTGTTCCCCATAATCTTTACTCCCCCACTGCTAAGTGTCTCTCAGCAACCGTGAGCCCCGCCCCCTCTGCATCCCTTCCACCTGCCTGCTCTGCAATGTCTTTCTCTGCCTGAGGGGCAAGGCGGTGACAGCAGAGCTGCTTCCTCACTGCTGGGCACAGTCTCCAGACCCACTCTGCTGTACCATATTTGTACAATTACAGGGTAGAGATTAGAAAACAGTTCCTTAAAAGGCTGAGCACTTTACTTTTTTTTCTGTAGCAGTACCAACAGTGTTAGTTTTTTACAGTTTCCTCTGAATGTGTGTTGTTCTTTTGTATTTTGCTAGCTGAGAACACTTAGTTGATCTGAACTTTATTATGCAAAACAAGACAAGCTGTGGTTGCTGTACTTCCTGTTTCTCAGATGTTGTAAGATGCATGGGCTTTAAGTCAATTAAAGACTACCTAAACTATATTTATGTAGTACACGTAAAGAACGTTCTGTCATCTTGCTATTGTAAAAAAGAAAAAAAACTGGTTTAAGTAACTCAGATGTTTTTAGCTGGCCTTTAAAAAGTGCTGTTAGTGAGCTTACTCCACAGGGGAAAACAATAAGCCAGTTTCTTAAAAGCAATGCTTTGGGACTTGGCTTCAAAATGGCATTGATTTTCACCTCTTTGTTGCTCTGTGTGTGACCTGAAGCACAAGGAAAATTACTGTCTGGGTGACACAAATGAGTAGTCTCAGCCTGGGTGCTAATTTCAAGCAGAAACTTCTAAGAGAAAAGAGGAAAACACTCTCCCACAGTGGAACTGAACAATGTGTGTATGCGTGTGTGTGTGTGTGTGTGTGTGTGTTGTTTTATTTCAGCTGCATATGTAACTGTCTGTTGTGCCATATGTGGAGATATGACTGCAGAAAGGAGTGTAAACCTTCACAATATGTTTCGTAATGAACAGCACATGGACCAAGTGTTGGTGTTTGTAAAGCGCAATAATTATCGCAGGTCTTGGCCCGGCAGATGTTAACGGGCACCACAGGTGAAATCAGTTTCTTTGTGGGTGTGATGTTCTCCACGCTTCTCTCCGTGTAGTCAGACCCACTGTGTACGTCTCAGCTGAGTGACATGACTAACAGTTTTCCCAATATAAATTAAAGAATGAATGACTTGGTGCCTCACGGGGTCTTCTCTCTCTTTTCAACTCAGACGAGGGCTTAAGGACGTGCAAACAGGATTCCACACACTACACGTTGGATGTGAGGACACTTTGACCCCAAACAATGAAGATGACGTTGCTATGGAAACTATTGGTGGTGCTGCAACCATTCGTGTACTGCCTTGTTGGTAAGTGCCCTAATGATAAATAATAATTAATAAAGCAGTTATTATAAACATGTAAGCACCAAATGATTTTTAAATTTTTTTTTCCATCCTTGAGTATTTTTTTATTTATTCAGGGCAGGTTAGATTTTTTTAAGATGAAATGCTCAAGAAAAGTATTTCTTTCTGACGACGCTAAAGATGTCTTTTTAAAACCCCAGCACTTCCTTAATATGAGCAACCCCCTTACCCACTATACATTTAGTTGCTGACACCTTAATCCATAATGACTTAAATTTGTTACTTATCCATACAGCTGGATATTTTACTTGAGAGATTAGAGGTTATGTCTGCAGCTCAAGGGAACCTTGAGGCTAACACTACTTAAATAGTGAAGATTAATTCTCACTCACTTGCCAAAAGTCTTATCTAAACTGATTTTCAATTTTTCCCAGTTTAAACAAAGCACCTCTGGGCTTGTTTATTTATTTCTTTATATAATTTTATATAGAGGAAACCATATTAACACCTTTGTTTTGGCACTTGTATGAGAGCCCGTGGCTGGACTAGATCTACAGTGAGCTCACACTCATTACAACGCGAGACACACCGGGCTTTTTTTTTAAATGAAAAGCTGTTCTAAACCTCTTTTTAACTGGCTTAGAGGCTATCTTTGTCCTAGTCATTTCCTGTCTAACGCCAGCTAATTGGGACCAGCCTACGCAGATGTCAGTACTCTTTGTTTTTTATTCTTCGTGGAAAAAAAAAATCACCAGAAGACTTAATCCTTAATTAACAAAAGGCAAAAAGGGAAGGGAGGTTACAAGTATGGAAAGAAACCCTTATCTGGGACTTGAAGAAACCATCATTAATTTACAGGGAGGCTTCATTGATATCCGCGCTGAAGCGGTGGATGTGTTACAAGGGACCTATCATTGATTGTGTTTGATGAAGCGGTTTAATTTTTCTCACTTACAAAGCAGCAGGGTCAAACTTGAACAAGAGTCCGATTGCTGTAAGTGTTTGATAAACGGGGCATTATCCTTATTGAGCTACTGAGATGAAGAAGGGAAAATTAATGAGCAATGTCTCCCAAATGTTACAGCCGGAAAGATTTTTTGCCTTCATTTGCCGCAAAGACAAAGGCCCATCGTAGCCACATTTATTCTGTTACAAGAACGCTTGTTTGCACAGAAGTGCAGCGACACGCTTGTATGCTTCGGGGGGGCTGGTGTTCGGCAGATCCTGAGCAGTCTCAGACTTGCACTGTGTTCACCCGCTGCTGCTTTATACACAGTGTCTCAATTTTGACCTACTTCTGATGAAAAGGGTTGAAATTAAAGAGGTTGAAACATGTAATTTTATAAATGACTTTATCAAAATTGCGCTTCTGATAATGTGTCTAGGCTGGTGGTGCAATGTGTTTGTCTTTAAAAGTGACAATATTGCCTGACAGTCAGTGAAGTCAAATGAAGCCTGATGCTGTTGTGGAAAACACACTGAACCTGGTCAGCTGAAGCATGTGGCTCTGTGGAAAACACACTGAACCTGGTCAGCTGAAGCATGTGGCTCTGTGGAAAACACACTAAACCTGGTCAGCTGAAGCATGTGGCTCTGTGGAAAACACACTGAACCTGGTCAACTTAAGTTTATGGTGTTGTGAAAAATCCACTGATCTTTGTCAGCTGAAGCCTGTGGTGTTGTGAAAAAGGCTATGCCCTTGGTGAGATTTCATATTTCAGAGAGGCCCGGTGTGTGTACTTTGCTGACAAAAGAACTACATGAATTGTATTTAATACAGTAACTTTCTACCAAGTTATCAGATGGGCGTTTCACTTTAATGGCTAGTAATTTCTTATGCCAGACTGAAACACAAAATAAAATGACCACATTGGCTACGACATTAAAATGTATCCCCAGAATCTTTATCAGAAATGGATACTACAGCTGGATGATAAATCGCTTTTTTTTATTAAATCAGGTTTTTAATTTAGAATGATGTGTAAAAGTGAAAATCTCAACTTGCTTTAACCTGGGTAATTTACAGCAAGCTAGACATGCTCACTCTCAAACCACCCTGCCCCTCTAACGGAACTCAGAGCTCAGTTAAAAAAAAAAAACTCATAAACCACTGGTGGTTTTTCAGTTATAATAAAACAGGAAGTGTTTTTAAAGTAATTTCTAAATGGTTTGATTACGTCCAACGTCGAACAAACCATCATCGCTCGTAAAGTCTGTGGCAGCAGTGTTTCCCCTATAATGGTACAGGCACGGTGGGCCAACATGCCAGTGAGACCCCCCACCATGCCTACTGAATTGTTTTAGCAAGATACACTGGTTTTGTGAAATGTCGAGAAAATTTAACGTTATAATACAAAGTGCTGCTTTTCTGTTATAACACAAATTGTTTCTCATTAAAACACAAGTGTAGGGTGGTTATTATATGTCAACTTCATGTGCTAACAGAAAACTGACCCTGGTTTTGAAATAACAAGAGAGTTCCACGTTAAAACAGAAAGTGCTGATTTTGTGTTAAAATGCAAAAACTTTATTTATTATAAAAACACAATATTTGGTATCTCGTTAAAATGTAAAAGTTTCTCGTTGTAACTCAAAACTATCATTGAAAAAGCAAAATGTTTCAGCTATCTTCATTTATTCTTCATTCAGGTTTCGCCAAGTTACTGTAAGTTTGTGATTTTTAATATTTTCTCATGGAACTGCAATGTCACTGTATTTGTCTTTTGTCAACACAGTAACGATATGTCAGAAATCAGTGTCATTATAATAGTTTAACAACATAATTAATGACTAAGTAATCATCTGGGTTGTAAAGAAGTTTGAGTAGACACGAGATTTCCCATATCGCAACTAACATTAGTAAAACGCAAGTTATTTTGCTGCTGTTAATGCTGAAGTAAGCATGGCACCACCTAATGCCTTTGTTAGTGTAATGGATGTGAAAATGTTGCCGTGTGAATCCCCCAGTAGTCAGGACAAGAATGCGATTGGGCCGCATACTGTGGGTCTTTAGCTCAGCGGACTAATTGTCTTGGCTGGTAACTCTGTGCAGGCTGTGAGGTCATATGTTTGATCCCTGGTCACCCCAATAACATTATGGGTCACACGCAAGCTGTAGGAAAACCAGCGCATAGAAACAAGCAAAGAACATCTGAATGGGACCCAAAGTTTTGAATTGCTGAGCAGTTCAAATTGCGGTTTGCATGCACTTGGCAGTTTATTGTAGCTTGATATTTCATCGTATGGATTTTATCTTTACATATATTTTTATAAATTTTTCTTGATTGTTTTAACTTCTTCAATTGTGAAGTAATTAGTAGCTCTGACGGTTATTTGTGTACAATAAATACTCTGCTTGTTTTATTTAAATTACTAACCGAACGTCTTTTATTGCACGAGAAATAAATAACCAAAAATTTTACTGCATGTGCGTAAAACCTCTATTGTCCTCTAGCCGCCGTGCCTGAAAAATTTTCTAGGGGAAACACTGGTGTAATTGTGTGGTTCTGTGAGATGCACAAACTAGCAGTAGCCCCACAATGCCTATTAAAAAGCAGGTAACAATAGCAGAACCATAGTCCCTTTATATGCCATTTAATAAGAAGGGGCCACAGTGGAAAGGAATTAAATGGTTTACATCACCAAAGATATGGTGCCTGTATATACAGCAGAAAAGCCTGGGTTTGTCCAAATGCTGAATACAGTCAACCACAGATATGAGCTGCTAAACCAAAAGTATTTTGCCCAAGTATCCATGCCTTACTTAAATACATAAATTCTTTGTAGAAATAAATAAATTCTTTCCACAAATAAATAATGCCTTAATTTTAATTTATCTTTTTTTAACTTAGAAAAAAGAAATGAATTTAAATTGTAAACTGGTGAAAAATACTATGATTTTTAGGCCATATCACCCAGCCCTAGTGGGCACTAATTCTAAAAAACAGTTTCTATAGGTTTTACTGAAAAAATTAAGGGAGAAACAGGGCAGGATGCCAGGAGGAATGCCACATTATAGGACATGTACTCCCATTTTCACCTGTACTCATGTGTATGAACAGAGTGGGTTTGCAGTAATTAGTACGTATATTATTTTCTCAGCAATGAGTGGCAATAAACAGCTCAGTTGCTGGCAGTTCTAGGGCTGTTTCAGTGCTTCAGTAACATGTCATTTTACAAGGTGACACCAAGCAACATAACTTAAGCTATGATACGCACTTAGTAACAGATCTTTTAACTTTTAATATATACATCATGTATAAGCTGAAACTAAAAGTCAAGAGTTCTTTTGAGCAATTTGTACCAATTTTCCAGTGTATGACAGCCATTCTTTTCACTGAATATTGCTATTACACACATTTTCAGGTTAAAGGCCCACAAATTCGAAGTGACAACACACTACACAGTGCTTAAACCACTCATTCATCTTCCATCCGTAGCACTTCTGATTTAAAAATACTGCGTTCATTCACTCAAAGGTGCTTTGACGAGTACGATGAATAGGGATAGGCATAGACAGTGTTTTTCCTTTGGTATTCAAAAATCAACGTCGTTCATCATCAACGCTTTCGCGTGGTAAATATCTCATACCTCCCGCACTTCACGGGGGAATAATTGGCCGTGTTCCCGCTCGTGTATCGTTTGCGCTAATCTTAATTGAATTTTTCTCGCTGCCATCATCCCAGCCTCAGCGCTACACCACCTGAATATTAGTCTATTCCTAGTCGGTGGGATCCCCAGAGCCATGTGATTCGTTCTTAATAAGGATCCACCGTGTTTGATTTGTTTCGGAACGGTTTAGCGCAAATAGTCCAGAAGACAGCAGAAATAAGATTCCCTTTCTTATAACCTCATGAACGGCGAGCAGTGCTTGGACATCCGCACAGTTAAAGCATGATAGATGCTAGTATTAGTGCTGTCCACAGCAACCTGCAGCTGACAGATTACCTCCCAGGCAAAGCAGTAGTGGAGTATGGAGCTGTATTACAACAATTAAATGACAAATGGCGTCCTCGCAAAAGTATGCTTTCGGCTTTGAGTTATTCTGTTTTGGAAATAGATTTTTGTACGTGGGCCTCCCAGGCCACTGTCTTCAGATTGTGAGATTAGCGCTTCTCTATTTATTTTCAGCACATTGAGGTGATAAACAGGATAATCAGAGACACTCTTTTCTACGTCTCTTCTCTGGATGTGTACCTAAGGATGAGCTGTCTTATTAGCGTACAGCATGTAATTTTATTGTAAAGCACGCCCCCAGGACGGCAGCTGCAATTAACCACTGTTGTATCAGCAGCCTTCTTGCAATGATTGCCTGTTTTAAAATGAGAAGTTCAGTTCATGCTGCAGGTATTTGTGGTCTGTGAGTATTTTAAGGGTTTTGGAAACAAAATATTACAGTTTAAAAATGTGCAAAATTTTACCATCACTATATACAGATTGAAGAAGATTCATGGTAAGATAAGGTCATTGCCCTTGGAAATAT
>JABJVR010000087.1:12862930-12877579 GCA_025773905.1 Chitala chitala | reverse complement strand
ATATATTTTTTTTTTTTCCCTCCAGTAATTTCTTGAATAAATCACATAAATGCACACTCCATCTGCACATATACTGAAGTTATAGCTGTGTGAGACAATTAAGCTGTTTATTATCACATTTCTGTGATGTCACGTGCCGCCTCTTTATGGGGGGAGGGAGCTGGGGGGATTTATTTGCGTCACTCCAGGTGACATTTCACCCATTCCTGTGTGATAAAGATCTGCATAAATAATCATTAGGAAGACAATGGGAACTCATCTTCCAGCTCTAAGCTTTACAAAAAGCGCAGTAAGGAGCCTAGTGGTGGGTGAAATGATGAAAATTTATCAAGACCGGTTGCAATTCTGTGCACAATACACGATTAAGAGTTATCTCAAGAACTGTGACACAACTCTGTACTTAGGTTTTTTTACACTCATCCCTTTGCATCTGCAAGGTTAGGGGTGGAAGACAGAAATGTAGTAACCAAATATTTTCCACAAACTTGTGTCAGCACTCAAATGTGCAAAAGTCTGCTTTTGAGTGTGCACAGATTCTGTTCTTATGTAAGATCAAATCCCAAATAAAAAAAATATTGCTGGAGATCAGAATCTTTGTGGAAACTGCAAGTAGGTTTTAAGAACAGTTAGTGAATGAGCTCCATGGGTGGCACGGTGGCGTGGTGGTTAGCACTGTCGCCTCACATCTCCAGGTCTGAGGTTATGAAAAGCCTGTGGTCTGTGTGCGTGGAGTTTGCATGTTGTCCCCGTGCTTGGTGGGTTTTCTCTGGGTTCTCTGGTTTCCTCCCACAATCCAAAGACATGCAGGTTAGGTTAATTGGTGTTTCCAAATTGCCCTTTGTGTGTGTGGTGCGATGCATCGGTTGGTAATCCTTCAGCCACATCGGGGGCAGTGTCTCTGCCGTCTGGCAGACCCTGCACTTTGTGCGGGACAAACGCTAGGTGGTAGTAGTGAACGAGATCCATAGTATGTGGTTACACTAACACGTTAAATAATATTTGTATATGATTTCGTTATATAAGTAATTTTCAGTATTGTTTGGAAACCGTGAAGGTCAAATTCACAAATGTGGAGGAGCGACTGTAACTACTTAACAAAGTGGGAAGGACCAATCACGCAATCCCTGCACGTTTGGAGGCCACAAACAGAGCTACAACAGAAACAGTTCAATGTAAAACAAAGCAGTCCAACACGTGAGAATCATTGCATCCTCTCCCACAAATTCTCAGTTAACCAAACAGAAGCAAAATTTTCTTACTGACTGAATTAGCAAATTAGTAAATACTAAAAAACACTTTTGCTATATTGACTCGGTTTTTAATGTTTTTCGTGGTTCCGATTGTGATACTACCAGAAATATATTTTGTCCATATTACCCACTCCTATAAGGAGTCCAGTTGCAGTTTCATGCAAAAAAGTAAAAGGTGGTTTTTTGGGACCCTTATCAATTACCAGATGTATAGATATAACAAAACTACTTTTGTGTGAAATACAGTATATTTTTACAGTGAAAACATTTGCACAGTGTCAGAATAGAGTGTGCAGTCTACTGACTGTAAGTTATTCTGCAAGAATAATATGCATAATGGCAGTTATGTACTTACACAGTTCTAAGAAGGACAGCATAATTTTAACTGGAGGCAAACTTGAATGTGAGTTAGGTGGTTTTTTTGACGGATTTAGATTACCTCTGTCTGTGTGGCAAGTAACAAGATTGATTTAATCTTCTTTCTATGAACAGCAGCTGATGCTGTAATGGCAGATATATCACTAAGGTGACAGCCACGGCTCTGTTGCAGCAGGGTGCAAAGGGAGTTTTTTTTCTTCTGTGTGTGTGTGTGCATGTGCGTGTGTAGATGTATGTTAGTAGCGTGTATGGTCATGTGTTTGGACAGCTTTGTCTGTGTGCAAGCACGCCCTGCTGTTTTTGCTGTAAGTGTGTTCTTTGCACACGTCCGCGCGGAGCCAATATGTTTGTTTGCACACACACGCTTTTGATAAGCAACATTTTACTTTTAAATCACGTCTGACTCGAAACTGTTTCTGTCTCAGCAGCATCGACGATACTTGTCGTTTTGCTGATGCAACCCAAACATGTTCAGCATCTGGGGAATTGTTACGCTTTTTTTTTTTTCCTCGTGAACAGAATTGCATAAGCACATTTTCCTCGTCTTCTTCAATGAACCAGAAATACAGAGTAAGGTGAGCCTCACTATCCCGTATAAAACTGCACTGCAATTTGAAGAAAAAAAAAAGTTATATGTGTACATCGATGTTGTTTTGGCTGTTTCCTTTTCCTACGGCATGCAATGCCCTTGCTTCAGCAGTGGGGGCCTTGTGAGACCTATGGGAGGTTTTTGTACCCCCCCACCAGAGCCAGAGAGCAGAACATGAAGGTCTGCTGCTCACTCTGCAGCATGAGAGGTATAATTGCACCTCGTTAATATGAGCCCCCCTGTTCTGAGTGCCCGGCTCCCCTCCCCGTGACTTTTAATAAGAGGCATTTCATTGTGATACGAGCAGAAGCGTAGAGTTCAAGAACACAGCAGGGATCAAAAGACAGGACACACCAGCGGGTCCTGCTGCACTACCTTTTAATGTGTTTTTGTCCCTGTTTCTGCTCTAAAAGGATTTTATGTCTTTGATTCCTGTATACTGCATCCATTTCTTTTACCTGTTAAGGACAAATACCTGTATATGTGAATATAATAGATGTTTGCGAGCTGTTAGCTGCAGTAGCTTCCTTGAAACTTGAGTGATAATAGTGATTTCCCCAGTTCTGTCAACCTGAGCCCCATGCTGGCTGCTTATTTAACAGGCTTTTTATTTCATTCAGTAAACTGTGCAGCAGTATTCTGTTCTGTGGATTTATGTTTGAGTTTGGCCTAATGTCAACTGTTCATGTTGTTCTGTAAAGGTAATAGGAGAACATCTTCCCTGAGAGACAGGGTTTGGTGTGGAGGGGGTTTCTGAAGTAGATCCCCACTGGATGCTTAACTGGTGCTGTGCAAAAGGCATTAGCCCCCATCATCTGAGAGAGCAGAGGGTAAACTCTTGTGGTTCCTCTAGATGGGATTTCCTGTTAGGCTGCTGGGGACAAGGGACTAACGGCATGTTTGATGTGATGATGACCCACAGCATGCTGACTTGCGAATGCAAAATGGACAGGTCATCAAGGCCCGCTGCGCTCTTTCCAGATGCCTTCCCTCCATGTTGGTCACCTTCTTCGCTTTTTTTCTGCTACATTTCACTCCCTGTAAGAGAAGGTCAGTGAATTCATTTGCCACTGTTGAATTTGAGATCTGCTTTCATTTCAGCTTCAAGGAACTGTCGTACTACCGCCCTGCTTGTTGTGAGGTGGGGGGTGGGACTCTGAAGCCAAGCTGAGTGCCAAGCATTACTGTGTGGCAGCTTGGAGATCCCACAGTCTTAGAGCTGCCTTTCTCGGGAGATTCTGTGTGGCAAACGCCCCTTCTAGTATGCCAAAAGAGAACTTTGTGCAGGCTGTTTGAAGGAGCACACCAGCATGAGATCACTCTGGAGCTGGTCAGTATCACTTCCTCACAGAGCCTGAGTCCACTTGAGTGTGCGGGAGAAATCTGTAAAATCAGTTTTAGGTGTGGGGTTCAGTTTTTAACAGACTGCATATTGCTTATTATGTAACCAAGTGGTTTATTGGCTGCATACTGTACCGTTGGCTTCTAATTACTCACCGTAGTAAAGACTTAAATTTTTATGTTTTTTTTCCCCCCTCCTCAAATAAAATGCTTTCTTTGCAGAACAAAGCCATACCACACGACCACATTGAAGTATTAACAAGCCACAATTAATCATGGCTGATTTTATACTCATCACTTTAATTGTTTTTATTGTAAAACTTTCTGTTCCCTGCCACATTAACGCTGAAGAATAAATGGCAGGATGTTGTTTATTTACATTCAGCTCATGCTGTCAGGTTGAGCTGGTTGTTTCCTCCATATGCCCTGTGTCTATAGAGGAGGTGTAGCAAGCATAAGCTTGCTTTGCACACGTTAGCTGTGCAGTAGAGGAGGGAGACTAGGAGACTAAACCTTAGTCACAGTCCTGAGAGAGATGTGCAGATTCACTTGGTTGTAATTAATGTGCTGGAAGTTGTGCTGTTTGTAGACTGTAGGCTCAGTGTACCTGGCAGTGTGAGCGTGATACACATTGGGTCGTAGATACACATGGGGTGGTCTGCCGGGCTAGATTTGAACTGAATTGTCAGTATTGGTGAGGCGTTGCACGATGTTTGTGTTGTTGACTCAGTGCGTTCGGGACTGATGTCCCACGGGTTATATTACAAAACTGTCTTCTAAACGAGAACTGAGAGGTTTTTTTAGGTCTACAGATATGCTTTTTTTCCCTTTTCCATCAATAAATCCTTCTGAATACATGGCCCTTTCGGGCAGCTAGGAACTCCAGGTGTTCATACTGGGGAGTAGGCCAGGCTGGGCTGAAAAGTTGGGGTCCCTGGCTGGAGACATTTTCGATCCTGCCTCTTGTCCCAAACAAATGGTTTAAGGCAGCAGCCAGCTCCTGTGAGTTCTCTGAGAACATCGATCTGCGGGCTCAAAGCCTGAAGAGGGAGAAGAAAGGTTAGATGCTTAATTGCTCCTTGCTGGAGGCCAGCGGTGTCCAGAGGAACCACTTGATCTAAACAATCCCTCAGTAAGTCTCAGAAAAGAAAGCACATGATGTGAGTTTGGCTTGCACCCTAATCATTTCACCTAAAGGGAGAGCAGGTGGGAACCGCTGTGACACAGTGGAGCACTGCTGGAGATGACACCCCAGGCCATGCTAGGCAAGGTTTTAAAACAACCAATCATTGAATCTTCATTAGCAGCTCAGGTTGTACAGCATACGGCTATGAGTGCCAACGAGTAAATGAGAGGCCTAATTTCATAGCACTTGCGTCATTGTGGTGGACCTGCAGGAGCCACCGGGGGGCTCCATCTTGGCTCATTATACCATGTTTAGTGCATTGGCTTCCCTGTTCTGTTAAAAAACACACAGCCTTAGCATGACCGGAGCAGCCGCTAATGCTCTCCAATTGTGCCTATTAAGCAGGTTATTAAAAAAAAAAAGAAAACGGAAAGACACCATGTAATCTCTCATTAACAGGACACAAGCGGGACATGCTCACTGTGTTTCAGCCACGGTCAGACAAGATTATCTACCTTGTTAACCTTGATGTTCTGTGAATTAGGATTTAATTATTTTAATTGTCTTCCCTCACCCCAACCTACGCACGGCAGCATTCGAATTTTCCAAAAACACTCGGCACAGGGACAGACAGGAGCCGAAACAGGTGGACCTGCTGTATTTTCAGAAGCTGCTGATGAAACACGTTTGTCTAGATGGATGGTAACACACTACGGGTTGGACACGTGGCCTATATTCATCTCCCTACTGTTCAGCTGTGCTTTCATTTTGACTAATGGCTGCGTGGTCGTTTGGTACTCTGGCAGGAAGAACATCGTAAACCGTCACATTGAATTATTTTATAGAGGTTTTACTTACACATTCATACTGTGTTTTGACTTATAGTTTGAGGGTATAGGCATAGCAAAGCTGAACACAGTGTTCTTTAAACCGAAGAGTACCCTCATGACTGGAGAGTCTGTATCGTCTCCTTAAAGGTCTCCATAAGCAGGGAGCATGCAAACTAGAGTAAATCTTATTCTGCTCATGTTACAGTAGGAAAAAGCTATCATGTCACTAGCTCAGTTGTTTAATACTGCAGCAAGGCTTTTTCTATTCATGCTTTCATTAGGATAAATTCATTATATAACAGGGAGTGCGTGTCATTGTTGCACTGAGTAAAACGTGGAATAAAACTAAAAATCTCTCAGTGCATTCATCCTTTATGTTTAGGAATAATGGGGTTGCAATATGTGTGTGAAACTATGGATGCTAAACTAAACAGTTAAATTTTTTTACCGGGAACCCTTCCATCCGTAGTCCAGTGGCACCTGTGTGTTCTTCATCCTGGAACTAAAATCTTCAAGCCCATGTATGTGGGGAAGCATAATGGCATGGCACATGGATTGACAGGTTCTGAAACCAAGTGCATGCTGATGGAAACCTAACCTGAAGAGCTTGTTCACAAGATGACAAGTGCCAACATCACAAAACATATAGCACTTCACTACATTAAAGTAGAGCCTTAAGGATATAATCTTTTCTGCACAGTATGATATCAGTCAGCTTTGAAGTAAAGTTTTATGGCCTGCAAAGCCAAATGAGGTCCAAGTGCCTATTAAAATAAATTACTTTAGTTAAAAAAGTAATTTGCCACCTTCACTCACTGTACACACATGCTTTACTTTATATTAGCTTTGCATTCATGCATATCTCATCTGAATAATTTTAATACTACCTCTACCTCTTGTTATCAGAATGTTGGAAACTGTTTAACATGTATTGTAATTAAGAAATAAGATGTAATACAAAGGAGCACAGTATTGAATCACTGCAGTGAAATGAAAACAGTTTTTTTTTTCTGAACAATTGATAAAATCGCCCATTGTTGCTCCTACAATAGGTGTGCTTTGAAAGGCAGGGTCCCCTTTTATTGGGTACCCTCTTCCTCTTTGATGCTTTTCATTTTGCCAGAGCCAGCCACGGAGCCAGTTGAGTGGTACAGTAAAGTGTGTGTGCGTTTGTGTGATAACCTTTCTTGTCACAGACCCCTCCCCCACCCTGTTCGGCGCCTTCCCAGGTAGATGACAAATTTCCGTCCGGCTCAAAAAAGCATGATTAAGTGGTATGGGCGATGTCGAAATGTACGCCTACGAAGACAGAAGTGTAATTGCAGTGGAAATGGGAAAGACGTAAACTCAGCTTCCGAAAAATAACAAAACATATTGGAATAAAAGTGTTTTTCACGCAGGCATGTGGTGACAGCACACCCTGTTAGGTTAATAAAACATTGTAATGGGTGTTTACAGTGGGATTTCGATGGCATGCACACCAGTTATGTCATTACTTAGAAAGTCTTGGTACAACTGACAATGTTAATGCCAGCTCTTACAGGAAATCAGTGTGGTTTTCTAGCACATTCCATGGACTCCACTGTCTCATTTCTCCTTTAACCTTATCATCCCACTTTACACAGTGAGCTAAAACAAAAATGGAGCAGATATTATTGTAAACGCAATTCGTACTGGACTTCATTAAAGGCTAAACTGTAGCCAAAGGGACTTTTTTAATAAAAGCCAATCTTAAGTATATAAATATTTCAAGTGATTTTCAGAAGAATAAAAGTAGAGTTTTCCCGTATCCACAACCACATAGCGGTGCACACACATGCAGGCATGCAAACATACATGCGCTCAAAAATGTGCAAGTGCACAGTACTTTAGCCCTTTGCATATGCATATGCATTTTTTCTTTGCTAATTCTAAACTTGATCATTTGAAGCCAAATGCATAGTTTTTTAAGTTCTACGGTTTAGTTCTTGGCCAATAGGACTCTCTGTGTGTTTACGAAATATCATTTATCAGAGTGTCACAGATAAGATCTGTCAGGATGCTTCGTAAACACCTGAGGGAAGGAAAGAGAAACATCATATGTGCCAATTGGTTGTCAGTCCCCACATGATCTTGTGCTTTGCCTGCACTTTTCCCTTGCCAAGGGGAGGGAAGGCATGCAAAGGGCAAAAATGTGTCGGTCAGAGAGGACGATGTGTTCAGCTCTCTGACGGATGAAGTCAGTGCAGGTGTCCGCTTTCTTTTCACTACCACGAAAGACTGAGACAAGAACTCTCTTGCGGCTGCTCTTAGGCAACCTGATTGGCTTGGCTGCAGTTGGCTCCGCCCCACACTTGACATCATCACCACAAACTGAGTCTGCCACCGTTGTGGATAAACATAAAACTAGCGCAGACATACTGGCTGGACAAATAAATAAATAAAAGAGTTTGAGCCCAGACCACCAGAGGAGTCTTTTTATCTGCCTGCATTAAAAATGCGTCAATCATGTTCAAAGTGCCGCACTACAGCTTCTATATAAATGCAAAATGCAGGTGTAGGCAGGGTGGGATACAGGAAAGGACCCCAGTGGGGCTTCTATGCCAAAGCCAGAAGGGTTTTACAGTAGTAAATGCACCAACAAACAATTGTGCAAAGAATTATATTGTACTGAACAGCAAGGAAGTTGTCTGAAGAGCCTCCACTGGATCAATTAAATGGGCCGACAGTGCAATCTGTCACATTATCTCAGTGCCCTGCCTCTGCAGTGAGCCCACGTTGTAGAATCAGGGGAAACTGAAAGGGTAATCAATGTAGTACGGGCATCTCCCAGACGCCACACAAGTCCTTTAAAACCACAACGCAGGTGACCACACTCTTTAGTTTTTTTTTCTGACAAAAAGTTCTTGAAGTGTGACATTTAGTAGTGCTCTGTGTAACGAACCGCTTGACTCGGTTCACTGTTCCACAGTGACGAACCGCTTGACTCGGTTCACTGTTCCACAGTGACGAACCGCTTGACTCGGTTCACTGTTCCACAGTGAGCTCTTTCATCCCCTGTCCTCAGCTGTTTGGTTGAGACAAAGCAGCACTTTGAATGATGCAAATGATATATATTTTTTTCCAATGCTTTGTTATTTTGTTTAGTGCCCATTGATGCTCCCCGCTATCAAAACCCAATTGCTAATGCTATGCTGAATAAGAATAAGTGGCCGGCAGTGATCACATGAAACCCCATCAAACAGTCAAGCCTTTGTTCACAAAACATAACTGCTCTTTAAGTGTTTAGAGGAGAGAAAGAGTCATGCATTTTACTGGCAGGCTAAGATAATTGCGTAACGTTTTGATGGCGGTGGCTGATACGTTACCCCTGGGTCTGAACTGCGTGGTTTTGGTGTTTTTCTTAATGAGCCTTTAACTAAGAGTAATTTGAAAGTTAATTGTATTAATTCAAAGCAGGTGCTTAGAGTAAGTCAAATCAGTAAGTCAGATGTGTACGCATCACACGCACGTTTGTGTGTGTGTATGCGTGTGTGCATGTGCGCGCCTGCCTGCCTGCCTGCCTGCCTGCCTGCCTGCGCCTGCCTGCCTGCCTGCCTGCCTGCCTGCCTGCGCCTGCCTGTCATTGTGAGGATATGACGACACTGGCAAAGTCAGGTTTCTGTCAGTTTAGCTGTCAGGTGCCGTAAAACGTGTAATTATGTGTTATGGTACTATTATGGCTTTAGATATCAATGTGGTGTGTGTAATGTCACATGTTTTGTGTTTTCTGACTGCTGTTTTTTTGCAATAGCTCAGAAGGAGTTGCATTGCATTTCTGTAAGGCATTATACTATTTTGCAGTGTGTGAATTAGCTGTAGAAAACACACTGTGTGAAACACGCATGGAGGTAATGCCACTATGCAAGTCTCAGGTTAAGCAATTGCACTGGCTTAAGCACTAGATTGATATATGGGCCCAAATGTTGCAGCCAATGTGCTGTAAATCCACAATCCATTCTGACAGGGTCCAAGGACAAAGGTAAAGAAATCACTAAATCTGCCCGTTAACCTCCTTTCCACCCCACCCCCCTCCTGAGGGGCCTTCGGAGGTTTCTTCTAAATGATGCAGAGTGACCCTGTGAGTGGGTGCTCCTTGGACCAGTGGAGGCACAGCTTGTGCCATTTCCTCGACAAACGCGTGACGCAGCTGAGGGATGGCGAAGGTCGTGGCTAATTTCCCACGCGGTGCTTGTTTGACTGCGGTCAAACCTCGGGCACCGCTGGGCAGCCAGAGAACCGTAGTGGGGAAGAAAAAAGAAAAACTGGAAAATTCAAATGCTGCAACCTGCACTGCAGAATATAAATCAGGGGAACCCTCGTCACAGGTTAAAAAGCACCTCAAAGAAACCTTACAGCCATGATATCTCTGTGTTGAGCTTGACATTTTTTTTTTTTTTTTGGGGGGAGGGTTCCTGTCACACTGACAAGTTGCTGAAATGGTGATGTTTTTCACCAGTGACTAATTGTCTATTTCTTGGACAGATGTCACACTCCAGACCAACTAAATCACATGCTCTCCTAATGCCCCCCCCCCTACAGAGAGCAGCCTCCTCCGGGGGCCGTCGTTCACCAAGCAGCCGGGCAGCATCGTGTTTCCCCTGCGCTCCTCGGACTCCAGCCAGGAGGTGGTGTTCAGCTGCGAGGCCCAGGGCAGCCCGCCTCCCTCCTACAGGTGAGTCTACACACCCTTGCACCCCCCCCAAAAAAAAAGCAGCATTTGCACCCTTGACCCCAGAGGGCCCTGACAGTCTTGTCTCCGCCCGTTCAAGGGCAGCGGTAAGTGTTCAGAGACAGGCGGGTATTAATCCACCTGCGCCAGGCAGGGCAGTTCTACGCCTCTTTCCATCACAAGCTCATCATTTCCAAGGTCGCCAGCACAAGATCCGCTGCTCTCTTTCCTGCTGCTCAATCTCATTTACGAGAATTGCGCTGGACCTCTTCCACTTCTCCTATGCTGTTCCATACATAATGTGCTCCAAACAGAGCCTAAAACCACATCCTTCGCTCTCTGCAAATTGTCAGCTAATTTGTTTTGTAATCCAATCTTCCTCTGTGTATTGCTGTCACTACAGATGTATCCATATCAATTCCATTAGCAGCTAAATTAATAACAGCTGACAAATTAGAATTGTCTTAGACAAATTGTAGCAAGTCCCTTGTTTTTGTGCGTTCAATTAAGTTTCACTTTTATCATTATCGCTCAACTTTACCCGAAGTAACAAATCCGTCATTTAATATACCGTGAGATTAACTCGTGTTTTACTGTGGCTCAGCTACTGCTCTAATGGATTGAAGTGTTTTTGTGTGCCTGCGTTTTACTCGTTCGTTTTCTCTAACTGCTTATTCAGTATGTGGTTATGGGGGGGGGGGGTTATCAGGCAACACTGAGCACAGGAAAGGGTACGCCGTGCTGGATCAGCCCCACAAAGGGCACATGCGCCCACACATACACACAAAATTTTTACAATCACCAATTCACATAAGACCAATTCACAATTAAGTACTTGTAATGCAAAACATCCTTGTTTTATACTTTCCGTTTTTCCTCAAATTCTTCTGTGTACATATAAACACAGCAACATATGAATTGACCCTTGGTGCTGGGCAGAGTATTGACTGGTAGTATTGACTGTGGATTGCCTGCTAATCATAGCATATCACTTGCATAATCACAGTATATAATTTGTTGTGGTCACACGTGGATTTCCTATTAGGATATGTATTGCAGAAGGGTCAGAGTCAGTGTTATCCCATAGCCTGAGATTTTGTAACCTGTATGTTTTATTTTTGTCTCACACATCTTTTTAAGACAGTCTCCATACCCCAAACGTATGGAGACCATTTATTCCTTCTATTATTATGCTATTAAAATCGGAGATGGAAATGTTTTTGTGTTGCCGTAGGGTTAAAAGCGGATACCTTTTAATACCTTGAGGAACATGAAACCTGTGCTGTAACCAAATCCCTTCACCTGTATCAGTTTCACCTTGTACCCTTGTCATTGAAGGTGGTTTGCATGTGTTTCAAAAACACACCTAAACAAGAGAGTCAGAGTTAACTACAACAGTAGCAGTTGTGGCTGAGTTCACCATAACACAAGTATTGTTTCCGTGGCGTCCATATGCTGTAGTTATTCCACCAGTTCCTGTGCAGTTTTTCATTCTTAATGAATCCCATTGGTCAAATCCTTTTAATGTTTTTTTTTTTTTGGGTGGGAGACGATGAGCTAAATATCACATGATGAACTGAAGATCACATGATGAGCTAAAGATCACATGATGAGCTGAAGATCACAGCCTTAAATCTTCTGTGGCATCATTGTAGCAGTTAACCTGGGTTGTTACAGTAATCTCCCAGAAGCAGTATGAATTTTATAAACTCATAAACCTTGATACCGTGTGGGATTTCAGTTCCATAACTGAGATGGTGTCTTTGAGTATTTATTTAAACAGATTGCATTTAGAACATGTGTGAGACTATTATATAAAAAATCAAGACAGTCCAATTTGGTACCTTTCCATACTTTAATAATATAATGTAACAAATAATACAATATAGCCATTTAATATGGGCTAAATTTGTGAAAGTTCACAAAGACCTTCAAGCACTAGATCTCTCATCGCATCTTGGTTTGAGTCTTCTTCGTTATTTTGTCAGTAGCTTGCTGTGTCACTTCACAGTTTAAATTGATTGTGTTTTGCACATGCAACGCACCAAGATGAGATGTTAGAGAGCTGGCACATTTAAAAAGAGAAATATCTTCCTTCTCTGAGCAAAAGGAATCCACAGAGCAAGTCTGTTTACCAGACCAGCTTGGATGCAGGCCTTCAGAATCACACTATTTTTCGTTTTGAACTCTCTCCTGGCCAGTCGCTGCATCACATGCAAATGTAGAAACCGAAAACAGGTCTGTGCATCAAAGCACACAAGCACTTGTATCTGAGCATGTGCGCACATGTGAACATGCACACACACTTTCACACTGTAGCATGAGGCACGGTCCACACTTCCTGTGGACCTGTTTTGAGACTTCACCAGAGCTGAAAACATAGGAGTAGGGAGGAGTACGGTGATTATCAGAGAGTTAATTCACTTTGAAAATGGCGGTATAACTTCCAACATGAATTGTTCACCTCCATGTGAGTTTTTTTTTTTAACTCTTTGAGGTAAAGTTATAACGTTGGACAAACTATACTGCTACAACTGCAGCTTTATGCCCATTATTCATCACTGGTGTGAAGCGCTTGTTAATCGGTTTCTGTTTAATTCACTCACGGTCACAGCAAACAGCACCAAGGAAAAGTTTGGGATGAGGCACAAAAATTAACATTAGTTCTGTAGTAAAATTGAGTATATTCAGCAGAGAGAATGTGGGTAATGAGACCGGGACAGAAAGGCGAGAACCGAGGGTAGTGGTATGATAATGAGTCATATCGGATTTGCTCCGTGAAGGACGATGAGCAGACCAGTTGGCTGCATTAATGGTCATGTTGACATATTCCACTTCGCAGTGAAACTGGACCTCGGGCTGTTGAATAGCCAGAGAGCCACCAGAAATAAAAAGATTCCTCTATGGTGATAATGTGGGGGGTCTTAAGATTGTCATCTAAGGTCACAGCTTCCTCTCTGGCGTCGGATGGCTTTCCCTGTTTGGGCTCCAATATTTGTGAAGCCACAGCACTCTGTATGTGTGTATGTGTGGGTGGGTGGGTGAGTGGGTGCAGGAATACATGACTGAGTCAGTGCATGTGTACGTGTATGTCTGTACGTGCGTGTGCGCGTGTTTGCTTGCGTGTGTGTCCATGTATGTATTCTATTTTGAAGCTGAAGACAGTGTCCTCCACGAGCCAAGTCATTGTGAACAGCCAACTTTAAATCCTGTGTCCTTTACCATGGACAAATACATCCTGCAAAGTTTGCTCCGGGGTGGGGTCACGGTCACATGAGTCACACGGACCGTTAAGCGCCTTGAGGCCCCTGACCTGGCTGCTGTAATTTGATAGCATGGATGTAGGCACATCTCCTGCATCGCTCATATGTCAGACAGTGCCTTGAGTCAGCAGTAACTGTCTCAGTGGGGGGCTTTTTGCCATAACTTCAGCATGCAGTCAGATTTTGAACGCGATGTTGTCTGAACATCACTGGTCTGTCAACAGACTAGCCTGCATTGCATCAATGTACACGTCTCAGTCTCATTATGGTGATATAGGTATGACAAAATGGTTAGAAACTAAACATCTCTTTTGTGACTATAAATCTGTCCCAAGCCTCTAAGCCATTTTGACTTTCCGTAGCCTTAACACAAGTCAGCTATATGTAAGTTTATCGCTGTGCTGTTGGAACACAGCTAGAACAGTAGCCCATGTACACCGTCATGCCGTGGCTGCCTTCAGTGCTAGGCATGCACTAAACTGACCGAGATTGCCACCACTGACATGGCCAGCACTGGCATGCACTTTCCATATACCTGCCACCGTGTTCCAAAAGTGAAGTCTATATCCCTTGTTGCTAGGTAACTCGCACAGAGGATTCTGGCCAAAAAAAGAGTTGTCAGCTAAAGCTGCAGTATGAACTAGTATATCATCTGCAAAGCTTGGGGAGTGTGGCAGCTCACCATGTGTAGACTGAGTGCCTGACTGCATTGACAAAAGAACTTCAGCCATTCCTGCCTTTGTGGGTAGGATATCACAGATGTTTCCTCTCTACAGAACCAGAGCAAAAACCTAACAGCTTCTAATGTATTTATTATGATTATACAGTCATCCAAATCCAATGTAATACTTACACCAAGGAGAATAGGTGAAATATCTATTTAGGTAAGGTAGTATGTGTCAAGTGCATGGTCCTCTCCTGTCTAGTCATGCATATTTCTATGGTTCTTGTCCGGTCTAGTCTATGTGAGCTCTATGTTCTAGTATCTCCCTCTGATTGCATTAGTGAGTACACCTGGTTTTGCTGCGCATCATGTGCTATTTAAGCTCTGTCTCTCTTACTTCCCTCATTGCTTGTTATATGTCTGTATCATGCTTAGTAGTCCAGTCCAGTCCAGTCCAGTCCAGTCCAGTCCAGTCCAGTCCAGTCCATGGTTAGTATTGTATTTAGCAGACCTGTTCT
>JABJVR010000087.1:12850754-12862830 GCA_025773905.1 Chitala chitala | reverse complement strand
AGTCCAGTCCAGTCCAGTCCAGTCCAGTCCAGTCCAGTCCAGTCCATGGTTAGTATTGTATTTAGCAGACCTGTTCTGTTATTTGTGTTTTCACCCCGATTCTAGACCTGTTGGCTGTTTTCCCTAAAGGTATACAAGCAGTGGTCATTTTTAACGTTTAACAACATGTTTCGTGAGACCCTGTAGACTGAAGTTTTAACCAAGCCTGAAAGGTTAAGTGTACGGTACATGTCTTGCAGGACAAAAGGAACTTTTTCTAACATCCAAAGACTCAAATTTTTAAAAATCCTGTCAGACCGGAAACATTGCCAGATGGAATCTAGGAGGAATTTTCAAGTGTAGTTTAGGTCATCCTTTTCATTAATACTCATATTATTGATCAGAATTTATTAAGGGCATTACAAAATGGCTGTAATAAAATGTGCATAGAATCATTATTTAGTGGCACTTACCGTTTTACTGTTTTATTTCATTTTAGATTCATTTGCATTCCAGTTTCACCTCCAACAAATTTGTTTGAGAGCATGTGTTCCATCTGTGTAGCAGGGAGCAATTAAAATAATTTTGATGGACTGTAATTAGTGAGCGGTAGGCAGTCACCAGGTGGTATGTATGAGTATTATAACAGCTCTGTCACTCTTCTTACTGAAAGACATAACATTTATCGGGAAATCTGAGGGGTCAAGTGACTTCAAACACATTTTTTAACCAAACAAAACAAGGCTAAGGCTTTGTGGTTTCAGCGTATAAAAACAAATTAATTTATTTGCACCATACACATGCTCGTTAACACATGAACACACACACACAGTCCGGTGTCAATATATCGAGCGTCTCTTGATTCATTTGATTGGACGAGTTCTGCGGGCCGCAGTTACTCACAAAATCGGCCCAATCAGGCAGCTCTTGGCTAAGCGCTGCTTTCCTGAAGTGACCCCTCATTGTATGTCCTCAGCTGTCACATCCTCTTAGAAGAAACGAACAACTGTTTTACCTCAGGGTCACTTTACACACAAATGATAGCATACATTTCACTTGCTAAACTAAATACACTTTTTTTACTCCTATCTGTTAAAGGTGTGTATAAATGAGGCCTTTGCTTCCATGCTGTCTGGAGCTTTAACCGTATCTCCACCCCTTTGGGCGGAGGTCCTGTTTCATTTTCTTTTGCAGCAAGACAGTGATTTAGAATCAGTACTTCACCTCCACGGTGTGTCTTCAGATTGCGTGGCGAAATCGGAGTACCGGAGTGCCACCCGGGGGGAGGGGGGGGCGCCACGTTGAACCGCAAGGCGACAGCGCTGTCCACCGAGACGCCCTGCTCCCCTCTCGAATCAGAGGCTGTCACAATTAATTTCATACAGCAATTAGCCTTCCCTGCCTCTGACACGGAACATCTCTTCCTCCAGCTCCGATGGCACAAGCAATTCACCTCACATCCCTGTTGAGGTTGAAGAACAAGCAAGGCCTCAGTGAAACAGCAGTAAATTGTCTATATTTCTCCCGGGCAGGTGAGCCATCCCTTGGCCCGGTCCTTGTCACCGTTCCCGCTCAACATGTCAGGGGCAAAACGTGGGTGGCTGACAGATTCACCCATCTCGCCACAGAAGCTGTAACAAGTTTGTCTTTCCATTGTCTAAGTAAGCACCCGCATGAAACGCGTGTACAGATCTCAGGATGATCTGAAGGAGACAGCGGAGTAGTGTTCCAGGAAAATCTCTTACCTCCGAGTGCTGTCCTCATTTCGCATATTGTGTATCGAGGTAACTGATATGTCCAAATCAATGGAGACCAAATGCAAGTGGGAAGGGAAAGCCGCTTCATAAACCTGCGTATTTCCTGCCACGATCATAATTATCCCCACTGTGGTTTTGTGGCATGGCTTCTCTATTGTGGGGGATGTTCTTAAAGACCAGGGTCATGATGAACACATCTGCTCAGCCTTGTGTCTTTGGTAACATTCTAACATGCTCAAACAGACCATAACCGCTGCTAAACACTGCCAGTAATGTGTCATCCAGGGATAGTGCAGAAATTCTTTCATTATAATAAAGTCAGTTTCCTTCTGCTAAATCCAGCAGTCAACATGAAAACTATGGCATGCTCATTAGACACAATTGCATTTGAATCCATGAATTTTCTTCAATTGTTTCTGTTTATTACCAGTAATTTTTTGCATTTTTTACATTTATGTGTTTCTGGCTTTTATAGAAAAGGAGTTCACCTGCTCATTAAAGGGCTCTAAATCTTTTTTTATATATAAAACAAAGGGGCAGAGAATATCATCACATACTACAATTATTTTTTTCCAGACCGACAACTGAATCAAAACATCATGCCACGTTTGAGGGAGTTTTGTCTACATGTCACCCCATAATAATTGACACATTCCAAATTCATTCTTGGATACCTTCTTTCCTTAGAGGGAAATGTTTAATTTCCCATTGATTAACATTTTTCGTCTTGTATTGTACCCATATGCATGCAAAGCACACCTTAAATCATCATCCCCTTTTCCTGTGATCTCCCTTTGTTTAACAGCACCTCCCACAATCCCCTCAGAATTAAGTATTAAGCATTTACGAGACACAGATTTCACTCAGTCTCCTTCTGGCCTGCATTTCTCACCGTTCATTTGTTAACATAATATGCTTTATTTGTTTGCCAGCGAACTTTATCTAGGTCACCCTGTGAAAAGTACGACAAAACTTGAATCTATGAATACACTCTGTGCCTGTTTCCTGAATTCCAGCCCATAAATGTGTTTGCCCTATAGGGAATTTCACACGAGGAACATTAGACACAATATGTACACAGTATGGATATATGCAACCACACTACAGCTGTGGATGAGTGTTTTATTAACTTGATGGATAGGTAAACATGCAGCTGTACTATTAAGAAATGATCATGTGCCACTAGGCCACACAGGAGCTGCGTGTAAGAGCCAGAGTAAACCACAGTTAAGTATTCCCGCCGTTCATGAGGTTGACTTTCCTATTTACATGGGCATTTAGTGCCAAGGGAATATATACATATTCGTTTACATCTTTGAAATAAGGGCTGATGAATAGGAATTTAAAATGTGTGTTTTTTTACTTTTTTAGTGCTCAGCAGGAAATTGTATCATCTCATTAAAAATAAGACCCATCCAATACACTGAGAACTAGGCCATGTGTTGTGCTTTTCCCGCCACCGCTACTGGTTTATCCGCCTTCTGCTGGAATAGATCGTCCCACACCTCATGCGTTTAGCCTGGAATTAGAGCGATTCAGCTTCACTTTCCTCTGATCGCTATCGCTTAGGCGCTCTTCAGATCTTATCAATATCAGCCACAATGACACTCCATGTAATATGAGTTATCGTGTCAATACAGAAATCATTTCTCTGCGTTTGTTTAAAAGTCAAGTGCTTCTGTGACTTAAGCATTGAGCTGAAGGTAGCAGGTGGTCCCTGTGGCCCTCCTGGTTTGTGATCTTCTCAGTGCAGGTGCGCTGGCGGCTGTCAGACTCACTGTCCTGGTACAATGCGACCAGGCACCACTGTTCTGCAGCCGCCTGCTTGACGGGTACGCCCTGCGACCGTGCACTCAGTCGACCCTACGACCTGCAGAACAAAGCCAGCGCCACCTCTTAGCCCCCTGCTTTACCAGCTGAGCTCTAAGCATCTGCCATCCTCTCTGGATTAAGTGCAGATCCCAAATTTTAATTCACAGCACATACAGGACTGCCATGCCTGAGGGAACAATAGTAAGATAATAGAATGCAATCAACAATTTTGTTACACAGAGCATAAACAAACATAAACGCAAACACACAGTAGTACAAAGGCACTGATGTGGGAGAGGCTATTGACGCACTCTCCCAGCGCGTTTCAAGCCCTTGTCTAAAGTACCGCGGCAGCTCGGCGCCTCGTACAAAAGCTCAGTTCAAAATGAAAAGTGCGCTGACGGAGCGTACTCTAAATGCGTAGAGATGAGCTGTCCTGCGAGCGTGGAAATAAACTGAATCTTTTGGGCATTTGAAGGCTGCCGTTGCTGCAATTGCTTTTTCCAATCAGCAGCCAACGGGACGCCTTGAGCAGACAGGAAAAGCAGGGAAACAGGTGCCGTCTTGCATGATGGTAAATATAGGTGCAGTGACAGCGAAATGAGTGTTGTGGGAACACCTGGATGAGGCACAATAAAGGATGATTGCACGCAGGCACATCTGCAGTAAACAGCGTTTTGGCATGTTTTTCGATGGGGGAGTCCAAAAGGACACATCTATATTAGATGTTGTACATTACAATAAGAACATTTCTCTTGGAAAAATCACCTGTCTCTATACAACAGGCATCTTACATGGAACTGTTAAACCCTATACTGGATAAATGTAAAAAAACAAAGTACATGCCTCTGACAGTGCTATTGCTGTTTCTCTTCACCTGAGGTGTCACCGCTGATAACCTGTGATAAGAAAGCAAAGAGCCTTCGGGATTTTATACCCTCTATGATATGAAAGCTGGCATTTTGTAAGGAAAACACCATTAACTCTTATGGTTATTTCATGAGAAAGTGTCTTTGCAATTTACTTTGACGCCCTAGAGAAAAGCTTCACTACTCAGTGGCACCAATTTCATACTCTGTTTATACCTCTTCAGTCAGGTCGTCTTCTGACCTATGGTGTGGTCATGCTGCCAGCAAAAAAATTCTGTTTCTGCCTTTGGGAGTTGACAACTCAAAGCACCAAAGCTATTTGAGTGCTTATTATATGTCATTATTGCACTATTATTATGTTATTATTACGTTTTTCATTCTCAGCTTGCCAATGGGCTGTGGCAGTAACCTTGTAGTTTGCATTGCCTTGGTATCAGGTACTAAATACCACTGCGTGGTGACATTTACATTTGTTAATTAGCTACGATGTGCATGCGATTTCCATATAGTTTCACTGGCATGCAAACTTCGACCGCAGGGCCCTCCAAGCGAGGGGGGAGGAGCAGCCGACGGCTGAGAGTCAGTTCAAAGCCATGACCCCGCCACTCAGTGGGCGCATTTTAATTTTATCCCGTTTTGTCGGATTTTTCACGCGTGGGCGTGGGGGAGGGGGGTGCTCGAGTTCGAACAAAAGAGAGCAGGAGGAAGTCGTTCAGAAGTCGGTATTTGATGAAAGGCTTCTGTGCACAGCATTGAGTCGCTGTCTAAAGGCAGACAGCGACTCAATGTGCCCTGAGGGCTTAATGAGGGACTAATCAGAACTGGCCCAATCATGACAGGTAATGGCTTTCTGCCACCAAATGGAACAAAAACCCTATAACCAGCTTGCCCACCTATTTCATGTCTCCTCACCTAGTTTGGATTTGGACTCTTCCGGGCTCCATTTATTTTTTGCATAAATGTTTTTGCTTCCCTTAAGAGGACAGAGCAACAAGATTTATGGTCTCAAAACTCATCTTTTTTTGTGGCAGGTGTTAAGATGGGTGCCAGAAATGCAGTAAGTGGAGAGAATTGCCATGGTCATATATGAATAATACTTCGCTCTGATTAACGCCAACATCAATAACGATCCCATTGTAGAGCGCAGCACACACAGGCTGTGGCCATTTGTTTTAATTACGGCTGCTGAGTAATGAAGGGGCCCAGTTGTTCCGTTATAATTACGACTTTTACAGTGATGAAAGTGTGTGATTATGCTGCTCGACTGGACTGATTGCAAGACTGATGGGGCCAGAGATGTGTGGCGTCCCGTGGATGGTAAGATTAGCTACATATGTTCTGTAGTCTTGGACGAAATCCTCCAGTTTCACCGCTTGATGCCACAGGATGCGGTTTGGGAAGACGGTAATGATTACGTAATTCAGCGGGACAGCAGCGATGAAGATGCTGCATGGAAAGACATTTATTGTAAATAGGTTCTTACAGCAGAGAAATCTAGATGTGTCTAAAGTAGTAACAATAGAGAGGGAGTAACGGTGTTGGGATTCTAGGGCAGTGGTCTGTTTGGATGACAGTGGACTTTGAGAACGTGGGATCAGGCTGAAGGTGGTGTGGTGGTCAGTGCCATTGCCTTGCACCTCCAGGCCCGGGGTTTCATTCCCATCTCAAGTCTGTGTGGAGTTTGCATGCTCTCCCCATGCTTGGTGGGTTTTCTTATGGGTTCTCTGGCTTCCTCCCACAGTCCAAGAACATGCAGGTTAGGTTGATTGGTGTTTGAAAATTGCCCATAATGTGTGTGTGTGTGTGTGTGTGTGTGTGTGTGTGAACCCTATGGTGGGTTGGTGCCCTTCCAGGGTGTCCCCTGCCCTGTGCTTCCTGGGATGGGCTCCAGGCTGTTGCAGAACTGTGGTTCAGAAGTCCATTTTCAGAATGCTTTCTTTACATTCTTCCTGGGAATGTGTGCGTGTTTAGCTTGTGTTGCAGATCTGTTTGACCTAACGAATACAACCGGAGCACTGACAGGGCATGGTCTTGCGCCTGATCTGTCGCTCTTGTGTCATGAAAATGACCTTTGTGATTACGCTTACACAACCCAACAGACCTTGAAATGAGAAAACTGTCAGACTGAGCCAGAGACTTCCAAACGGGTCCAGTATGTAAAAACCAGCTCAAAGTTTAATCGAAGTCACTGCGCATGAAAGGGTCACGTCTTTAAGCGCTGTTACTGTTTTACAGGTGGAAGCTGAACGGCACCGTCATCACTGCCAAAGCAGGCTCCCGCTACAGTTTCATTGGGGGCAACTTGAAAATCAGTCACCTGGTTAAAGAGGAGGACGTGGGAACGTACCAGTGCCTTGCTACCAATTCATTTGGGACCATCGTCAGCCGAAAGGCAAAGCTGACCATCGCATGTAAGTCAGTCAGAGCCGCCGGCATTTAGTCAGCAAGCAGTAAACATGTTGTTAAAATGGTATGATGAACAAAGCAGTGACAAAACGACCACTTATGGGAGGATGCAGAACAAAAAAAAACTAACAAGTCTGTTTGTTGGCAGTACTCCAGGATGTAGTTTGGAAAAGTGATAGGAGTGCTGAAGTGCTTTAACACACATATGATGATGGCACAGCCTTCAGATGGCTGCAAGGCTGCAGGCGATGATGTGGTTGTGACTTTGCCCCCCCACCCCACCCCCCAGTGGCCTGCCCAATACTCCCAAATTTAGACTGGGGTACAGAGGATTCTACAGGTGAAAAAGCAGCTGTGATTACAGCAGTCAGAGCCTTTGCGGTGACCACATAACCAAGGGTTTACAGTCTTCATTTAGTGGTTTTACGAGTCTAATTTAAGAGAATTTCCGAAGGCAAGGTGAGCCGGGGCTTCGGGCTGTGATGGGCTGTCTTCCAAACGGCTGCATTGGCAGCTGATGACTTATAGCCAAGTCAGATTGAAATCTGACGACTGCCCTGGCTTTCCAAATGAGGCTGTCATCTCCTTGAAACCGTTTGTTCAGGACCACCACTGCCCCCACCCCACTGACGCAGTGACAATCTAGTTATTGAACAGAAGTGATCCAGATCCCTTAGGGAGCAACACTGTCATGAGGTCCTCATAGAGTGTCAATTGATTAGTCCTATCAATTGCTCAGGTCTGTCTGTTGCCATATGTCATATTGATTACTCCTATCAACTGCTCAGGTCTCATCAGTACTGTATGTCACATCGATTAATCCTATCATTTACTGATATCTGACCTTGGCAGCTCCTGGTTGTTGTCACATCACTGATAATATGCCATCTGTTGCATCGATAACCCTCAGTGTAACTTAATTAACTGAGAGATTTACATAAGATGCAGAGTTTAGCTGGTCATTTATAGTGACGCTGGTGTTATTAGTCCATGTCTGTTAATTTGTTTGAGTAGCAAAATCCCTTCGAAACCTTCAGAGGGATTCAGTGTGATTGCTTAGGCTCTTGGTCTGGATGGTTTGATTAGTGTTGTTTTTACCATTGCAACCAAAACAATGCAAATTTTTCAAAATGGCAGCTGCTTTATTTTTACCAAGGCAACCATTATGTATGCGACAGCTAGCCTTGTAGGCACTGACAATCGAGAGATGTCGTAAACAAACAGGGTCAAAAAACATGAAGGAGCGTGTCGATTTTCTAAATGCATGACTGGCATATCAGCGCATACATTTCATTCAAAAAAAACATCTTCATAATTCATGAAAGTAATGAAAGCTGTGATGTCTATTGATGGCACATAATTAGGAAACAGCACCAGCCACTGATTATAGAGTAAAATGAATCGTTCAATCCGGAAGTTTCTTTCTGCCAATAACTACACAGCAGGCCACTCTACACATTTCCCTTGCATGTTAAATGAATGCGGCCTCAAGTCAATCAAAACACAACCATATCTGGTAAAACTATTTTCATGCACAGAAGAAATGACAGGAAACAATGTAACTTTCAGACAGAAATTTGAGGTTTGAAATTAAGGAAATACATTTAAGGAAACAAATTCATCGTAATCCAAAATGTCGGTTTATTTGGTCAACATGGTTTTGAGGATATTTTCTGTTGGAAGACCTGTCTCTATTGACACAAAATAGACAATGAGTTTTTCTTCGACCTGTTTTGTTGTTTACTTTTTTAGGTGGGGATCTCCTTCTTTTCCCATATTGCATTTCTACCGTTCACTGGTGGTTGCCTTTTGGAAACCTTTTGGAAATGCATGGACTCTGTTGACAATGAAATGTGTTTGGACACAGGTCCGTGACGTACGGGTGCAATCTGAAACGAAACGAGAGCATCATTTAGTCATGGATAATCATGCACATCCATCATGGCGTGATTTTAACCAAAATGGTTTTCAATTTTAAAATAAATATTAGCATTTGTTATATACAAAATTTGCTTTACAAGCTCAAAAAGAAAAACACGTAAGTCAGCGCTTAATGTGGGAAAAAAAAACTGGAAAAGTGGGGACTGAAAAAGTGTTTACACTCTTTGCTGTGCCAGACCTAAATCGGTTTAGATGAGAGTGTTTTCTTGGTGCAAATAGTGAATTTAAAAGGAACACTCAACCATAAAGACCAAGAAGCTTTCAAGGCAAGTCAAGAATAAAGTAATTTAAAAGCACAGAGCCAGAGAAGGTTACAAAAAAGACTGTCTTTAAATTTACCTTTGCACTCAGGGATAAGTTTCTGAATATTCCTGTGAGCACAGTTTACTTTATTGCCAGGAAGTCTACACCATTCTGATTCTCCAGATGATGCAGCTGATCCACAAGGAACCTAGTGAGGAACTCTGAGGTTTTCAGCACATTTGGTAGGTAAGCAGAAAAGATGCATTAGAGATGGGGCGAAGATGTGCATTAGTTACCAAGGAAGACATTACTAAAAATAATCTCAAAATGAGCACACGGACTTTCCATCCGTGCATGTGAGTGATCCCACAAACCGTGCTGTGGTCAGATAAAACATAACAGGAACACTTTCCTCTTGATAATTGTTATGTTTGGTGCAAGACCAGAACGGTGGCTTCATCTCCAAGCTGGGTAGCAGCAATGAAGTAATATTTGAGTGTCTCTTTCTCAAAGGGTCTGTAAAATCAGTGCGAAAACACAAAAATGCAGAACTCTTAAGAAGAGAACATCATTAGTCTGTGAAAGACATAAGCATGGCTGTCGACAGAAGCTTTACAAACAGACAGACAGGATTTGCTTATATGAATAAATTGAAAGGAACGCCCATTGAATCGGCACTCTCAATCATTTACCATATATGGAGTTTATAAAAATTTATGCATGCAAGATATATTTTGTCTCTTCATTTTTTCATGGAAGCATACATATCTTAAAGTTCGTATAGCTTTAATAAAATATTAACTTTAATATACAGTAGAAGCATGCATAATTTTATAATTTTACAAGATGAGACAGCGCAGCTAGGGTCCAAAACTTATTTGGATAAACTGAATAAATTCAGAATACATTTTAAATAATAAAAGTATGCCATCTTATCAAGAAATTGTTTAGAAAGATATTCAAATATATGTGAAGCAAAGAGCAGCTTCATAAGAACTAATAACGAAAGCCAATAAGTGTGAAGGATGACAGGTCAGTAACACAGATGTAAGTATCTAACCTTCCCACGAATTTCACTGCTGCGTACGTTTATCCAGGCCCTGAGCACAACTGCTTTTTATTATAACAGAATATAAAGTGTGAAGGATATAATTTGTGTACAATTATTGTATTTTTGGTTTCAAAGATAAAAGTGTTTAGATCTTGGTTTTTCCCCCATTAACCAGAAGCTCAGAATATGATGGGGGTCTGCAGCACCGCTCTATGCTGATCAAAGAATCTTGTGCAAACCAGTGACATTCCAAAGTATGTTTTGTTTATTTTTTTATTTTTACATTTATGAATAATAAATATTTATTTTAAGTAATACAGCTTTGGGCTAAGACAAGTCTCTGAAATGCACTTTGATTTTGTAAATACTGTAAATGATAAAGTATATTGATTTCACAAGAGAAGAAGTGCCTTTCTGTGTAAGAACCGTGACGTTCAGCTCGCGAGCCACACCGTTTTAGCATGCAGGTCCAGCTCTGTTTTCAGACTGCCACTTCCTGGGTCCCTTTGGATGACCTGCTGCGAGTCTTTGCATGTAAACCTCTTTGTTCTGTTTGTGACCATCAAATTTTTTTTCTTAATTAATTTTTAAAAGATCTGTTGTGTGTTTCGCAAATGTTAAAGCATGCTTTTTAATTGTCACAGTATTTCACTGCACAATTATTAGCTCTGTATTTTGTGTGCTACAAAGTAATCAGTATAAACTGTATACATAAAAATGTATTTCTGAAGAGATTGATCTTAGGCTGCACATCTCTCCACGCCCCTACACAATATGGATGGATGGATGGATGGTTAGCATTATTGTTCTGTAAATACATCTTCTCTCCGTCCTCTGAGAGTGATGGTGTATATTTTACATTTTGAATATTTGGAAACTTGCTTACAAAGAGTAACTCAGTTTCAACATGCGGAACATTGTGATAAAACCAAAATGTTTATCTTCTCAGCAATTAAACCCGAAGTTAATACAATTTAGACAACTAAAATATTTTAAGCATGACATTTTTTCATTATGTCACGAACCTTTGCTTATAATTGCCACAAACCTCAAACAGATAGAATATCATGATATACAGTACCACACGAAATGCCTTCAAGGAATGTTATCATTGTTTCCAATTTGTCCCTAATTGCTCTGTAAATCTTCATTCACATTACCTCCAGTCAAGATGGTGAAAAGAGCGTTCAGTCCTGTGGACATTAGCACAACCCCATTAGCTTATGTGAATGGTTGGAAGGGGTAAGGGAGGGGGCACTGACACAGGCTACGGTATTGGGGGGTCGGAGGGTGCAGGTTAGAACAAAAAGGCGCTAAAGGTTAACCTAAAGGATGCTGTTTTCACCCAGAACAGCTAATCAAAGTACTGTGGCACAGATGATGAATGACCTTTAGGTGGGAAGGCGCTGAGATGGATGGGGAAGTGGTGCCAGGCGGAGCCCCTGTGGCCCTGCCATCACTATTACCTGGCCTGTGGCAAATTTAATAATTGCTGCTTAGAAATACACTCAATCAATAGCCTGCAAGGAAGCATCACTGAAAGATCTCTTCATTGTTTCTGAGCATTGGTGCTTAGAGCACAAGCAATCCTACGGGTTGAAGACAAGAAGGCTGGTGTATCTTTTTGGGCTGTGGACAGGAAAGCTAGTATATCATTCAGGTGTGGAGAGTAACGGTGGCGTATCACTCTGAGGTATGGAGAATAAGGGTGGCATATCACTCTGAGGTGTGGAGAGTAAGGGTGTATTACTCTGAGGTGTGGAGAGTAAGGGTGGTGTATCACTCTGAGGTGTGGAGAGTAAGGGTGACGTATCACTCAGGTGTGGAGAGTAAGGGTATGTATCACTCTAAGGTATGGCGGAAAGGGCTGGTGTTTCATTCTGAGGTACGGCAGAAAAGGCTGGTGTATCACTCTGAGGTATGGCAGAAAGGGCTGGTGTATCACTCTGAGGTATGGCAGAAAGGGCTGGTGTATCATTCTGAGGTATGGCAGAAAAGGCTGGTGTATCACACTGAAG
>JABJVR010000087.1:12803720-12841657 GCA_025773905.1 Chitala chitala | reverse complement strand
GCAGCCCTGTGAGTTAGCTGAGTTGCAGCCCTGTGAGTTAGCTGAGTTGCAGCCCTGTGAGTAAACTGAGTTGCAGCCCTGTGAGTTAGCTGAGTTGCAGCCCTGTGAGTTAGCTGAGTTGCAGCCCTGTGAGTTAGCTGAACACAAAGGATATGTAAAATCCTCAGACTGAAAGTATCAACAGGGAGGCAAAGATTAGGAAAACATGTTTTTTAAAGTAAGGAATGGTAGACGTGTTCCACTGCTGCTAAAATAAGAAGGCACTACATAAACATCAACGTGCTCATTCAACAGAATGTTTGAGGGAAACAAAATTAATGTGTGATATTTGTGGGATAATTCCAGGCCCTGCCCCATGATGAGCGGTATGGAAAATGGATGGGTGTGTGGTGTTTGTATAATGAAGCCCAAATTGTGCCCACATATTTGTCTGCATTTAGTCGCACATAAAGAATTTCTTTGCTGCTGCCAAAAATACAGGCTATAAATAGTCTAAACACTAAAACACCTGTGTTGTCACCTCTTAATTGCAAATCACAAAGTCCTTGATGATTTGTTGTTTGTACAAACACCATAACAATACATGAATTTTTTTTAAAACCACAAAATATTTTAGAACTATATTTTTCTTAACTGAGACACCAGCGTACACCGATGTTAAATACCTTGTTGTTGACATGTACTAACTAGCTTGTTTGTGTGTTGTCTGTCGTACATTTTGTTCAAATGTGATTTGATCAAAACACTCCGCAGTCGTATAAAGAAAATCTTTGTTTTTGGGGTTTTGTTTTTGTGAAAACGTATTTTGTCACAGGCAAACGGTACAATTAGCATCCACGTTATAAAGTGTGTGTCAATATTTCTTCACAATAGGGTTCAAAATAAAAATGTAAAAAATGTCTTTTAATAAATGAGAGCTATCTCATTTGAAAAACTCTAAAAACTATTGTACTCACTATGCAACTTTCCTATTGCTTGTGGTAAGGATAAATACATCGCGATGCAGAGGAACTATTCAGCCCAGCCATTATGATGCTGGAAGAGGTGACCGGTTGTATTTTAGCAGTTTCACTGTTCTGCGATCTGCTCTTGGCAGCTGTGGACCCATTCATTTAAAAGAAAAATCGAAGATGACTTAGCCGTGTGGCTAGTCCTTTTCTGAGGTAATTTTGGCAGCACACAATCCCAACAAATGTGTTTTTTTTTGTAGCTGTTGTCCAAACACATTTGGAGTCCCATATATGTTTTCGATGCAGCTGCAGCTGATCGCTTTATATCAGCTCAGTAACACATCGTGCTAGTTTAAGGGTGTTGTTCAAATATATTTTCTCTTCTCCCAACTTTTGGAAGGGCTGGGTGAGTTTTTTATATATATCGGGGTCTGTTGCCATGGCGGCAGCAGAAGTCATTTATCACAGGGAAGGCTACGAGGCCTCGGGCCTACCCGTACGCCTGGGTCTGCCTAATCTGCCCTCTGAGACAGCGCTGTTTGTGCCTGTCAGTCTGTGCGCTGCCGATGTGCGCTCGCCTGAGAAATTGCTGCGGATGGCCGCTATCCTGCAGTGGGCCTCATTATCGCCAGGCTCACGCGGAGGTGGGAGGGCCCGCTAATCCCTTACGCCACTTTACGAGTCGCCCGCAATCGTGGCTGCTTGGCCCTCGGGGAGCTGGTCTTCAGGACGGCTGCTCTGGCACGAATGGACGTGACGGCTTCTCAAAATGTGGACTTAATAAAGCCAAGGAATTATGCTGAGTTGACTTACTTAGCATCTCCATGCATTCAGCGTTGACGGCTTTGACCTAAAGCACTGCAATGAGCGACTGGGCAGCTGTGAACTGCAGATTAAAAAATGTAAAAAGCGTGTTGCCAGGTGAACTCAGCTGGATCCAGCACCAAAGCAGAAGTTTGCCAAGCATGTGTTCCCTAGTGCCATAAGGAATATGGGGGGAGAACTCGTAGTCAGCTTTGCAGGGATAGCTGATGAGACTTTTTTTTACATGTAGGATTCCACTCTGTATCTTCCTCCATCCAGGCTCTCATGGGGCCACAAGACTGACTTCACCCTGCCATTTTCAATGATGAAACATGACCAGGCGACGGGTGGCACGCCGATTTATTTAACACCTGTGCTCGTTACTTCAGCCTGACCCAGAGCCAGGCTCCGGGGCCTGGGCAAAGCCACCATTAGGAATTCAGAGTGGCAGCTTCATCTGGCGACGAGGCTATCATCACGCCTGCCTGCTGCAGCTGCTCTCTATGGAACGTTGGGAATTTACAAATCACGTCGCTCAGAAGCAGCGCGTGCCGCATCGCATCGAAATCCTGACCGGCCAGCGTCGGCGTGGTGAAAGGACTGCGTTTATTATTGCACTGTGGGCCGCTGAATATAAAAGACTGAATATTATCACAACGAGGCATACCTTAAACATTTTACACTAATGTTTACTGTATTGTGCAAACCTGAGAAGGAGTTGATTGGGTTTCAATAACCCTTTCTCAAAAATCCAAGAAATGTTTCTGTAAATTTACAACCACAGTCAGTGAATATTTGTAATTTGTGAATATTTGTTAGGAGAATGTTGTTTTGTTGTTGTTGTTCAAGCGTGGCTTTCCCGTACAACCTTGTGTGAGTGTACTGGCTGCTCACACTTAATGTGACTGCAGGCCTACAGCATGGATTTGTGGTGTATTTATCAAGTTGTGTAACAAGGTTTCTCCCAGAAATGAACTAGTGACCGCTAGCCAATGGCGTTTCTCTCTCCTTGCCCAGTTGTTTTAATACACCAGTAAATTCTGCTTGCTAACCAAATCCACCTTGACCTGGTAGCATAACTTCCATGCCTCTAGGCCATGAGACAGGACCTTGCACCGTGTTCAGTGTGTGTTCAGCGATCCACCAATGATGCTAATATTCTTTAATCTAAGAGTTCAGCGGGTTTCATGCAGTGCCTCAAGGACAGCGTAAAAGGTTTGCTGATTGTGTTCCAAAGCTTTTCCAAGACCAAATAAATAAATAAAGCAGCAGCTTGAGCATAAAACCTGGTTTCGGTGCAGCTTGCATCAGCACAGGAACAGCCAATTTACAACAGCTGTGTTTGCATCGTTTCTTATCGGCGCGGGCGAGTTGCAGCTGTTAACCTGCATAAAGCCTACATCTCACCCAAAGATATTTGTGGCTCTGGAGCCCCCGTCCGCTTGTTTGCGCTTCGTACAAGCAGAAGTGATTTAGACATAGATTTGCGACTTCTTGGTGCCAGTTGAGAGTGAGTGAGTGAGTGAGTGAGTGTGTGTGTGTGTGTGTGTGTGTGTGTGTGTGTGTGTGTGTGTGTGTGGGTGGGGCCGGGGTTACTGCGCCTGTTACTGGCATTGATGCGCCTTTGCTTCCTGATGTCTTGTTCGGGTGGGTAATTACAGGCGGCGGCTGCGTTTATTTTAAGGGAGCTGTTAAAAGCTCATGCTGCCTCATGTGCCTTCATAACCTTTCCTCATATGTAATATATTCATTTAATTTCCCTGTGGTGGAAACTGCAGCAGGCCTTGCTGTTTCAAGGGAAAATTAGCAATCAAATTTGGCAATAATACAGTCTGAGGTACTTAGCCTAGTGGAGCATCACCTTGTGAAAATTTCACGTCTACCTTTACTTCAGGTTTCATTCATTCTTTTTTTTTCTTTTCTTATTTTGAATGGTTTTAAAAATGTCCTTTATTCTTACTGTCTGGTTTCCTTTACAAAGTTTGTAATGGGTGTGAAAATTTTTGTAAACTTGCATTTTTTTTTAATTAAATACGCAATTCATTGTTCCATTCTAGTATTCCAAGTATATATAAATATACGCACATTATAAGTGTATATATACAGGATACAGTTGACCCTTGAATGATGCAGAGATTTGGGACATCGCCCCACTGTGCGCACTATGACTCCACAAAAACTTAATAACTAATATCATACTATTGACTGGAAGCCTTTCTGATAACATACAGTTAATTAACGTATTTTGTATATGTGCTTTATATGCAGTATTCTTAAATATAAGGTAAGCTAGCAAAAAAAAAAAAACGTTAAGAAAACCATAAAGAAGAGAAAATACATTCACAGAACTGTACTGTATTTATCAATATCATAAGTTTGCTTCGATTGTTTGCAAGATGAGTCATCTGTGTAAGTCAGTATTGTTTTGTCTATGATAGTTAAAACATCCTGCATGAGAATTTACATATGATGTTTGGACACACCACTAATGAAGTACACGCTCACATGTTTTGTTGCTCTGCTGCGTAGCATACGTCTTGCTGCAGGCGTGCTCACTGAGAATGCATAGGGGAAAGAACATGAGTTAAAGTGGCCTTTGGCAGGAGTGTTTTATTGTCAGGAAGTTGGAAGCACAGTTTTGGAACACCTGAGTGAATTTTATTCACCATTTGATTCTCAACATTTGCTGTAGATTCAGTGAGACAACTCAGTTTGGGAGGAGGGAGAGGTGGACTTCTTTTGTTTCACTATCAAGGCTGAAAGTTAAAGTTCACCCTCATCTGTCCTCTCTGTTCCTTGGACCACTGCGCTGCACTGTTCCTTCTTGCCCCTGATTCGCTTGTGAGGAAGTAAGTGTGCGTCGCTGGGTCAGCCGCGCGCGCAGCTCTGAGCAGCAGCGGCCCGATGAGCGGTAATTAGTGGGACGGCCGTATGTTTCTACAGCTGCGGGTTCCGGGGCACATCTCCCTTAGCGTGTCTCTTGCAGGGCATGTGGCCACACTGACAGGCAGCAATTACCAGGCTGTAACACTCCGTGTCACCCGTCCGGTGCACCTCCCTTTGGAGCTAAAAAAAAAAATTAAGTGAACAAAGCACAAAGGCTGCTCTCCTTGTGCATCAGGCCTCCAGGCTTGAAAACTGGCGCTGGGTAAGAAACACACTTTTGATTTTGCGTCCTTGACTAGGGTGCCCAGGGGACTGGCTGAGAAACTGTGAAGGTCTGCTTGGCCGTCTTTCCTGGCTGAGTAGAGGGTAGCGTTCCTGTGAGACGAAGACACTCCACACAGCCTCGGTGTTTTGACTTTTAACACTTCTGCAGGCACCTTCCCTTGTGTTTTTTTGCCAGCAGCAGGTAGGCATAAGGTGAATAATGGAAAAAGATGGCCTCGTTTGGGTTTAGGAAGGAGAGGAGAAGCGGGGCGTCGGTATGGGACCGGGTCGTCCCAGAGGCCCGTCCTGTTCTCTCTCGCCAACACCCGCGCGCGTCATCGTGCCGAGCTCCTGTGACCTAGCAGACAAACACAAATCCTCACTGCGGCCCTGGGGGCTCTCGCCCATGGGAACAGCATGTCAGCTGCTGGAAAGAGAACAAATGAAACAGTGGAACGTGGGGCGGGATTTTGCTGCAGACACCTTTGGTACACCAGGATGCGCTGTACAGTTTTTTTTCTCCTCGACTGTACTTAAAACAATATCCATATTAGAAAAAGACTCGTTTTCTAGTTCCAGCTGCCATCATAAAAGGGCGCCAGTGATCAGGTGTTGCCGTTAAACTCGTGACTGGCTAATTCCCCAATGAGTCAACTGTGTTGCTGGGGGGGGCAAAGCAATGATGTGGTGGGGGGGGGATAAGTGCCCTTTGGGAACATGAAGTGGAAAACATAACTGCATGGACTGAGAGCAGCCTGCCATTCGTTAATCTGTTTTCCCAGCGCATGTCATGGGAACAGTTTGTATTTAATAACCGTAATACTGTATAGACACAAATTAAAGTTTCTTTTTTGAAAACACACATAGCGCTGCGACCAGCATGCTTACACACACCTCTGTCATGTAATTCCTGGCAGAACATAATCGCTGCATAATCATCCGTCAATGAAAGGACGGAGTGGGGGGGGTGTGCTTTGTACTTATGTGTTGTGATCAATTCTAACAGTTCTCACGGGAGGTTGTGCAGGGGTGTAATGATTAATTTCACATGGGATCAGACAAGCTGTTGTATTAACAGGAGTGAGTGGAGGCAAGGCTGAGGGCTAACTGCTCTGCTAAGTGTACCCTGAATCACGGGGGGGGCTTGAACTCTTTTTCACTTGAGATCTACACTAAATCTTCTGGAGGCCAGAGAGAAAACAACAGCCAATAACTGCTCAGAATCCAAGTTTATTGTGCACCGTGCCATAAAATAGAAGTTTGTTTTCATAAAGGTTTATGGACTTATACCTGCAGATGTATTGTATCACACAGATCATTTTCCTTCTTTGTCTCTTTACAAGCCACACTCTGTAGTATAAGAAGCACGCTCAGTGTGCAGGGTATTCTGCATTGTTATGTTTTTTGATCACATTGTATTCTGCTTCTTGTGACGGTTTTTTTCCCATGTGTGGAATCCCTAATCAGGTGACTAATGCTCGTTCTTGCCTTATGATATGGCCAATTACATTGTGCTTCTTTTCTTCCTTTTATTTCATGCGTGGAATTATGGATGTTCAGTGTGGGCATTTGGAACTGGCGGTACAATTGCACGCCTGCATGTAGGCCGGTGTACAGAGAACTAGGCTGGTGACCTGTAAGGGAGTCTCCAAACTGATGGCCCACCGGTGACCATCCAGCTCTATAAATGGTAAAATATATGGGCCAGATGATCTCACGGGCATCTGCTCAGCAAATCAATAATCGCAATCTCCAGAAGAAGGCTGTAATTAAAACGGCCGATGGTGCCAGCAGGCTTCTGAGAGCGCATGTCTCAAGAGACTGGGTCAAAATGTACCCAAGCCCGACAGCAATGTGAGGTAGCCATCCTAAGCAGGTCGGAGAACCGTCTGCCCCATCTGCTGGTTCTGAGGTTACAACGCTAAAGTCCATTTGAAATGGCATACTGCTGAACCATATTCATTTTCTCATACATTTACTGGCTGATTTACTAACATACTGATACATTGATAGAATGGTGCTACGGTAACTTGTCGCAGTGTCCCGGTGATGCAGTTATGCAGTAATGCAATGACACAGCGGTGTGATAATGCACCATGTTGGAACCAGTCAAATGAGTCCGAGCCTGCGAGTGACGGTACGGTTTCACAGAGATGTACATATTCAAGATCTCACCATCACCATTGAGTCTGTGGTCATTCATTCCCTTGGCATTTTTGTATTTGCAATAGCATGAGAACCGTTCCCAAAGTTTTAAATACAGCTGTCTGATCTGAGACAAGAGACCTCAAAGGGACTCAGGAAGCTGTAGCAGCTAATTAGTCTTGACTTGAAATTAAATGTCATGAGAAGGTACACTGAGTTGTGCTTGTCCACAAATTTATTACAACCTTTGAGGCTCAAAGATTTTCCCTAAGCACTCGCAGGCATGCTGCTCTGCCAGGTTTGAGAATTTAATGCCAGATTTTTCACTTATGTTAAGTAAGGAGAACATGCTTTCTGACTGTCAGAGATTATCGTTTTAAAAAGTCCCACCAGCTGCAGTCATGACAACACAATCATTGCGCAGTTGGGATTTAGTTGTGCTCCACTATCATCCTCTGGCATGTATTAGATCTGTTAATAAATCGAAGATCCTGTGGCTCAATGGGTAGAACATCAGGCTGGGATGCTGAAGGCTCCCGGTTCAAATCCCAGCCCTGTCATCAGGTGCATCCTCGAGCAAAACACCCAGCGCCAGCTCACCGTAACCTGCATGTGAAATGTATGTTGCTTGGGATAAAAATGCCTGCCAAATGGAACGCTTTCCTCTCCTTGGACAAGACAAATGAAGAGCCATGATGTCCTGTTAGGATGTTTTATAAGCAGTAAAATTAAAAGCACCAAAAAAGGTAAATTATTAGGCAAATGTGTTAATGTAAAAATTGCTTTTACAGTATGCAACCCTTTTTTAAAGGGTTTAAAAAAATTGCATTCACCCTTTATTAAAACTTTGAGAGATGATAAAACCCGGGTGTTGCGATCCCAGTGGATGGGCAATCCTTGCTCACTCCTTGGTACGTTTCCAGACAGAAAATTTTGGAATGTCAAAAGTCAAGTAACTCACCACTTTTAACTTGATCAAAGGCCCTTTTTAATTTTAAAAAGGCCCTTGTAATTTAAAGGGATTGATCATTCTGATGCTGGATGAGATGGAAGCCAAACCCCAGCACACACAGCACTTTTACACAGAACGGTTTCTCAGCCGTGACACCTGACAATGGCCAAACTGCGGAGGCCGATGGCGACCCATGCCTGGTTCACACTCCATAAACCTGATCTCATGGTGCTCAGCCTTCCCAACTGCTGGTGAAATGTGCTCTTGATGAACATGTTTTGATACACGCTGGAATGTAAAACATTTTCTCAATAATGAAACACTAATATTGGCATTGGATCTTAGTTCTGTTCCTGACTCCAGCTTCTGGGTTAGTTGCTTAGTGACTTTTTACTATACAGTCATAAAAACATAAGGTGTTGAAAGGTATTATTATTGCTTTTTCTGCGTGTGTCTGTGTGTTTACATACGTGTAATATGCATACAGTAATTCAGATTAATTTCAGGTCTGATGTTTAAGTGTGATTCCTAGGTAGCACTATTACTGTCTGAATGTAATACAGCCCTACATGGAGGAAAAACTTTTTAATGACTTATAGTGTGATGTAGACTTTTATAACAGAGTCATTCAATAACATAAACAGAGCAGATGGCTAATAAGGAGTCAGCGAGGCAGAATGATGCTGGAAAATGGTCGAGCATGTTCTGTAAGCCACTCGCAGAAAATCCCTCAGGGCTTTTTTTGTGGAACTTAGTGTACATTAAAAACAAGCTATAGCCTGTGGACAAATAAACACTTAATAGCTCTTCTGTAACATATTACTTCTAAAGTAAGAATATTAAAAAGTTGTGGGTGTGGTGGAAATTCTTGAGTCATAATGCAGCCATATATGTAGTATCAGCAACCTGTCCCAGTGTTAGATAAAATAGGATTTTATTTCATCTGGAGAAATCTTTACTCTCCACCCAGTTTTGACATATATATCCATCCATCTGTCACCCAACCACTTATCTGGATGACGGCTGGGAAACTCTCCCAGGCAGCCTATAGTTCAAGGCAGGGTACAGCCTGGACAGGGCGCCAACCAATCACAAGGAGTTTTGAAATAATGCCTTAAAAAATTAAGACCCTGTTTATTCATTTAAGTGTTGCTTGTTACTTGCGTTTTTATAGTATGAAAGTCAATTCAAATTCAAATCTGAGTATGGAAAATAAGCACCATGAGCCTCGCTGCTGTCCTCAGCTTGGTTTTTGGGTGGATGCTGATTAGCTGCATGGTGGAGGTAACTCTGTGATGATATTGCGTGTGCCTGCATGCTCATGGAGTGGAGAACTGCTTGATTCCAGGGCCCATCTATGTGCTTTTGTTTTCTGTGATCTTGATTTCAGAAGTGCCTTGTAGCTCCAAACCCACAAACACACACACACACCGTCCTTCACTTCGTCAAGTGCTTCCAGGTTTGATTCTGATTGCTTCCTCCCACTCAGTGTCAAACTGTCTTCCTTCTGCTCCAACCTCTTCTCATCCTCAACAACGTAATTTTCACTCATCCTGGAATACTTTAATCAGCCGCCAGACAAACTCTTTTTTCCCCTCCTCTTCACACTCACATAATTAATAAGTGGAGCAACAATTAGAGAGCTGATTGGAAGCTTGGGGTCGCCTGTGTCTTAGTCTGGGTGATCTCATGGCACCTTTCCGCCCTACCTAGGGTGCTGGTCTTCACTGATGTTTATGCAGTTCAGTGCACATCAACAAGCAAAGCACCACGGATGTATTTATACACATTAGCAGGGTCTTATTGTGGCATTAAGGCACTTTCTCCTTAGCCTTGTTTTCTCGGTGTGTCCTTCTATGTGTGTAGAGGAGGCTGAGTGGCAACTTAGCTGATCATGCCAGTTTCGTCTCTGGGCATGCGTTTCTTCTGTTCTGCCCTCTGTCCTGCATGCACTCGGGGTCGTGAAGCTGTCATTCTGTGTCCAATGCGATCGCTGGCCCTTCTATGAACCCCGCCGTGGGTCCTTGTGTCTGTCCATTACTGGGGTCTGGTCCTGGACCTAAAGCAGCCGACCTGAATTTTTAAACGCCATTTCAGCATCCTGTGACCAGAATTCTGTTATTAATGTTACCTCCCACTCAAAAACACAAATAACCTGAATATTTTACTTATCATCTGTCTCTAGTATTATACTGTTTTAAATGCCTTGAGGCTTTCATGTCTCCTACGGTTTTATGAAACATAGGAGAGGGAGAACACTGTTGTTTTACAACGTGCTCTGAGATTTTATTGCATCATGGAAACCTGGTTATCATGCACATGGTGTACCAAACAGCAGCGGATATACCTGTGGTGTTTCTAGCCAGCGTAAATTGTGAGAAGGAGGGCACATTGCCAGTCACAAACTGTCCTGATAAGAGATTGCCCAATGGAGCCAATTACAGATGTTCTAAGACCCATTATGGTATGGTGTTGCTGGGCAGTGACAGTTTCTGACATGTATCTCTAACTTTGTATTAGTTCTTGCACTGGGATGGGGTTATTCAGAACCTGTGAGACATGCTGCTCCAGACAGCAGCATGACAAGGCAGGTCTGTGGGCACATTTTCTTTGGTGTACATATCTGGGCATGGTCACCATGGGGCCGTGGCCTGCTGAGCACTGTGTTTGACTCTTTGGTATTGGTTGGAGGCAGACATGGTGGTCATGTGGTAGCTATAGGGCCATATATATAAGGATGGTGTGACTTACAAACACGGTTACAAACTAAAACCCAGGCCTCTGTCCAGAAAGTAAAACAGTGGCCTTCAGCAAGTCTTGTTCAGCTTCTTTCTGCTTAGCACTAGCGTTTTTTTCCTCAACAAAATCGATGAAAATGTTCCTTTCTTATCAAGACTGCTAGAAGAAAAAGTCTTTGGGTTTTGTCTTTCTTTAAACAGTGATCCATACCGATCAACTATCTCTCACACCAATCGGGCCCCTAAAGAGAGCCATTGTACAGCAATGTTTTATCAGAGACTTGCAGTCGAGTTATTAAAACCAGATCAGTCTATGGGTAACCTTTTCATTCTTGTTTTTTTTTTGTCTTCTCCCTGGAAGGAGGCTGTTATGAAAGATGCTGTTAAAAATGCACGTCGCAGTTAGAATGAGTATAAAATGTATTATTTATGTGGAATGATTAGGCAACAGCATCATTAAAATTTATTGTGGCGATGACATTATTAACACAAGTCACAGCTGGTGATTTCACTCATGATGATATTGTCTCTCTCTTGTTGCCTCTGATTCTGATCCTCCGTTTGTGCCCCCCCCCCAGCTCTGTTTTGTTAGGCGTAGCTACTGAATCGCATTCCACACCTCATGGTAATTACTGAGCACCACTGAAAATAGAAGCGGAACCTTAGGAGGGTGGAGGATTGTGGGATGGAGCCCTGGTGTGCAGAGACGGAGGTTCTGTTCCCAGAAGTGATTTTCATCCTGAATCCCCCCCACCTGTCAGCAGCGCGTTACTACACTGTGACACACAAGTCACCCCAAACGACAGCATACACTGACTGACCCGTGCGAAATTTGATCCGTTTTTGTACAGGTCGTTCTGTGTCTTAGAGTGAGTTCCGCACTTTGGACCTCTCCCTTTGCTTTCAGATGGGCATCCTGCTGTCTGAATCACATAGCCGACTCCCTGCCAGTTTCACAGCTGGTTTTCTGATTGAGGAAGGAAGGCCGTCTTGTGTCCACCCTTTTATTTAATCCCGTTACGAACCGCGAGCCCCATTTTAATTGTTGGCTTGGTTCAGGAGACATTAAAAATGTGATTCTCTTTTGTGAGTGCTCGCTGAGGTCTTGGTTATTCATGGCGCTCTGGAGAATGCAGTGGATTCCACCAAGCATGGACCGTGGCCTCAACACTTTAAACTGAATAATGAACCGGATACCGAGCCTGACAGTGTTAATTTCAACAAGCCGCTTGCACTGTGATGTGTGCTAGAGCTCTGAAGGGTACTAGTGTCCTGTTTGAACATGATGGATGGCCTATAAATGTGCTTTTGGAGTTTGAGCACAGTATCAGGAATATTTAAGGACACCCTGAAATATGCAACAGACAAAGCCTTGCAGGAAAAGTCGCATGGTTAACCACTATTCCCAGTGCTGGACCATTATCATTTTAACATGTCTGGCAAACAGGTACAAATTGCTTGCGGGACAGGGATACCACAAGCTTCAGAGCAATCTATTCTTGCATTAGATATGGCAAAAAATCCTATTTCATCCCATTTCAGGCAGTGATTGGGCGAGTGTTTTGTGTCAGTTAAGTCTGGCGGATCGTCTTTTCAGCATTCATCATTTTTTCGTTTTCAGAAATCCCTCCGGTGAGCTTTTTTCCCCCTCAGTACATTTCCCATAATGCATTCATTTTCCTTTGACCTCCCACGAATAGCTTTGCCACTCGTTCAGTTGGGAAGAGTTGCAGAGCTTTCACGTTCAACGTCTGATGTCCAGTGGTTTCCCTTGGGTTTTCTTTTTCCCAGTAATCCCTGTGCCCCTCCTAGTTATACCTAAATTGAGGAGGGGGGGGCAATCATTTTACCAGTTCTCCTGCTGTACTTTGTTTACATACGTGGTGGGAAGTAGCATGCATGCATGGGCTGAGAGTTGATAGATTTTGCTCTAATGCCCCTCTAAGGTCTGCCATTTAAAGGACTGGAATGCCCCCCCATGCCTCAGCTGCACCAGGCCAACTCTGTGTCTGCCCATGAAATGACACACATTTTCCCTCATTTGCTCTTCTTATAACACCCCTTCCACTTTAACCTGCTGCTTTTCATGTCCTGTACCTGTATATAACGGCTCCCCTGCCAGCATGCATCCGTAACACCCCAGCTGACTGACCTGTCCTGTGCAATTTTCCAGGCTCGCTTTGAGCAGAACGGGGGAGAATCTGATGCTAAGCGACCGAGCAGCGGCTCAAAAGGCGTTAGCCCAAACAAGTCCAGTCGCATCTGGAGCAGAGTCAGGCAAGCACGGGCGGAGAGATGACGGACTTCTCGTTGCTAATTAGGGAAGAGTCAAAACTGTTTCCTCCCCCTTCTCTTCGAACTGAACAGTGAAAATTAAGAGAAGAGCCTAGCCTGTGCTCTCCTCCTGCGCTATGGCGGGGGAAGGGTCAGCTCTCCGTGTTTACAGACGAAGAGCTCTGGGTCACATCGATCACGGCCTTTAATGACGGTTAGGGCCTCTGCAGCCTGTATAATTGAAAGCAACTAAAAAAGACTGGTTTGGTTTTTTTATCCACCACAAGAGACAAAAAAAGACCCTAAAAAGTGTTTTATAAACTGGAAAAAACAAACGTTGGCTCTAATGGCTAATTTAAGTGCTGAATCCCCAACAGGAATTGACAGTGGTTCGCTCGGGGGGGGGGGGGTGTTTAGAACGGCCAAGTTACAGCAGCAGTGCACATGCCCAGAGGCATCCACACGGTGAATTAAAGTACTAATTGTTGTATCTGGCATTTCCCAGCCCTGTGACTGGCACTGCTTAGGACAGGACTTGGAAGCTGTTCACAGTAGACTCTGGATACACTCCTAATCAGTCTTTGAATGATCTTTAAGCTATGATATCAGCAATGTAGTTCCACAAAAAAGAGTTGTAGTGGTCCAGACTCAAAGTGACACCCAGTGTTTATTTTTTTCATTTAAAATTTTTGATTTTATTGACTTGCAAACAGACACACTGAACCATCTTTCACATACACTGTTGATATTATTCTTGGAAGGTTCTACCAGTTGAAAATTCTGGCGTGGTTAGCGAGCATGCCAACTGTTCGCACACAACTTTAGGTGGCAGAGCATGGTGGTCTCACCAGGGCTTCCTCCTTCTTCTGCAGAGTTGACTTTTTCTTGGACCTTCAACGAGTACCCGGCCTTTGTGAAGCAGGACGGCCGCCGCTTTGTGTCCCAGGACACCGGGAACCTGTACATCGCCAAGGTGGAGTCCTCGGACGTGGGCAACTACACGTGCGTGGTGACGAACACGGTGACGAAGACGAGTGTGCAGGGCCCCCCCACGCCGCTGGTGTTGCGCACCGACGGTGAGACTGATGATGAAGCGTTCGCATTCTGCGACGCGTGACCTGCCACTCGTTCATGATGCAGACACCCCCCCACCTGCAGGCTTTCCCAAATCGCCCCAACACAGCCGCATGCATTCAGTTCAATTAATGTGTACATGACACTTTCCCAACATGTCCCAAAGCGGCCAACCACAACAAGAGTATGTGTTGGGAATGGGCTTAACAGTAATGTAATTAATGTTAAAATTATGTAATTAACAGTGTAGATTATGAAAGGACTTTGCAAGTTATATAGTGTCAAGCACCAAGCAGCCAGGCAGTGCCATAAAAAGTTAAATCAAACAAATCCCTTCACCCGATGTGAAATCAAGCAAGCGTAGGGCAACATGTGCTAGACATTTTATTGCGAATTAGGGAAAAAACTATGCAGTTTACTAGCCAGTCACATGTAAATGTAGGAGAAATCAGACCCATTTAGTGTTACTCCTGGAGTTTGTTCATGTACGGATGATCGCTGTAGCTGCTGGGCCTTCTGTTCACGTGCTTCATCACCCACGGCGTGCGTCTGCCCAGCTAAGGGGAACTAAAATGCCACCCGAGCACGCGTGAAAATTCTCTGAAAGTAGATGGCACGCAGGAACAAAGGCCCGTCCGGAGGAGCCGGAGCCAGGGAGTAAAATATTCACGGAAACACAAGAGGCACTCCAAGGGAATAAAAATGGGACATAAAGGTTAACAAGCTGTCCTGTTACGGACGGTGCGATGAGGGTTTCAGCGTTCGCCTCGCTCAGAGTGGTGCTAGGTGTACCTAATCAACAGCCTTTCAAAGCAAAGGTCATGTCTTTGAGTGTCGTAATTGGTGCCCAGGGCTCATTCTCCTCTGTGGACAATAGAGATTGAAATAGGGGACAGTTTATTTAAGCGCACAATAGGAATTGTGTGTTTAAATGCTTGAGAATCAATGCCAAAAATATAATTAAGATATCACCATGACACAGCAATATTTAGATACATGTAGCATTCTTTTAAGGATGCGTTAATGAAGTGTGATAAATATATTTTGGACATGTTTTGACATATAGTGAGTTTGCTACCTCTTTAAATACACATTGTTTACATTGTATTATTACTATAAAATGCACTATCCCATATGGCAATGTAGTCATTTATTATCAATAGTGTTACAGACAGGACAGGTGTTTAATATTTCATAGCCTAACACTAAAAATGCATTATAAAAGTAATGTAATTACTGCTAACATATTCATAATTCATTCTGCACACTAGTGTAATATAAGGGTAAATTCAACTACAGTCTACTGTTGCACAAAATCAGGTCATATGCCACTTGTGTTGTGTAAAAATTTTACATGTAATTTATTTTAAATGTGGCTATTATGCCTTTGCTTGAACATGTCTGAAAAAAGTATTGTAAAGTTTTATAAACCAGGTGACTGAAGAAAACACAAGAGTGTATGTGGTAAGATTAAGGTAAAACTGACTTAATTCTGCTTTCCTTTGATTGTATGTTAGTCAGCCTATGGCTCGTGGCTTGTTCAAGAACAAGAGGTTGTAGCACAGCCTATGGAAACTGCCACATGTGGCTCTTGTGATGCCTTCCATGCCTTTGTATGGGTGTGGACTCTGACTGGCCACTTGTATCTGATCCCACAGGCATCATGGGCGAGTATGAACCAAAGATCGAGGTGCAGTTCCCCGAGGTTGTCCCAGCAGCCAAAGGTTCAACAGTCAAACTGGAATGTTTTGCCCTGGGAAAGTAAGTGTCTTAATGCAGACGATCATTGAGGATTTTTGTCAATCACATTGGCCCGCAACAGCTGGGTCAGTTGTGGCCCAGTTGTGATGCAAAACAACTGTTATAATGAACTCTGATGGGTCGCAAGGACAGAAGGATCCCAGCGGATGTGTATATTGTAGCACTGGTTCCCACAGCCAAGTCAGCTTCTGTGTCTTGTGGAGGTCTAGCATACAGGGGGCCTCGATGAGATCTTCACATGTGCTTCGATTGCCCTCTCATCCAGCCCCGTGCCCACGATCAGCTGGAGACGCGTGGATGGCATTCCCTTTCCGCGCAAGGTGGACGTGGGCAAGGCCAGCGGGGCGCTGGAGATCCCGTACTTCCAGCAGGAGGACGCGGGTACCTACGAGTGCATGGCCGAGAACTCCAGGGGGAAGAACACAGTGAGGGGGAAGCTGTCTTTCTACGGTGAGTGAGCAAGCAAGCCCAGTGTGTGTGTGTGCGTGCGTATGTGCGTGCGTGACCCGTGCTAATGTGTTGTGGTTCATTATGGGCATAAGCAGAACAACAGTGCAATAGACAAAAGATTCTTTTTTATAGGGTAGAATTCTTTAAAACACGATGTTGGCACAGGAGTTGTTGGCTATTGGTTAGTCATATCCCTCACAGTACCTGCAGGTGAAAAAATAAATGTTCAGCAGGTGTTCAGGGTCCCTAGAAAAGAACGGTAGGTGTACTGCGTCTTCATGCTCAGCGGTAAGAAAACCACAACCCACCGCCCCACATGAAGCTGACATGCAAATTAGACATTGTCAAAGTCACTGTATCCATCTGTTCCTCCCCCTTACGGCGCCATGCTGGCAATGTGATCTGGACGACCTGGGTAATGGTGTAACACCAGGGTGTCTGCCTGAGTGAAACCTGCCGCTGTCTGGTGTCTTGCGTGTGCGGCCCAGACTGCTGAATCGGCAGCGATCCGTGATGCTGAACTTCGTCTAAAGCCAAAAGGTGCTGAACGGAGCCCTTTCCACACTGCTGATGTTTAATGCCCTTGCATCTCGTGGCAGAAGGCCTGCTAAAATGCAGAGATTATGCTGTCACCAGTGCCATGCGTATGTTTCAACGCACTGCTGCAAGTAAAAAAAAAACAGAAACAGCTGCAGACTTCCATGCAGAAAAGTCAAGCGTTTGACTACGATTTTTCACATTAGTGGTAAAATTGGGCCATTAATCAAGTTATGAGATAGGGACGTGATGCATTCCTGGCTGATTAACTTAGAAATGCAGACCGAGAGACGGTTTTTTTTCTTAACCTTGCACCGCAGAAGCGGCCTGCGTTTCTGGCCAGCTTTCCTCTGCTTGCGCCATGACTTACAGAGTTCTGTTCTGTGGGATTGTAAAGCAGAAAATAAAATGTGCTGATACAAGAATGCGACGCACGCCCAAGTATGGGGCTTGTTTCGCTACAGTTTTGGTTTTATATTTTTTCCACCCTTTTATAAGGAAATATAAACCCTAATGGAAAGCACATCTGTCACGGCAGAGGAGCTGTTCCATCGCATGTTTGAATCCGCGGTGCTGATCAGCCCGTGCTCTGGCACAGCTCAGCACTTTTCCCCCGAGTGGCTGATGTAACACTGTAAAGTACCACAGTGTGCTGTCAACATTCACGGAGCCGCGAGTCTTAAGACATCGCAATGGAGATTAATCTTTTTCCCGTACTCTTCTCCTCATCGATTAAAAAAGGAAAGGGGGTTTTGATCGTTCAGTTATGTTAATGCCTACATAAACACATAATCCTGCTGGCTTCTTTAATCAAAGAAGGGGAATACATTTACACTGTGGGTATAGTGCATATTTTGTTTTTTTTTTTTTTGGAATGGATGTTTCTGCGTGGTGCAGTGTTACTAAGAGCAGACACGGGATGGTTCCGCATAGAGCTTTAGAGCATTAACCTCGGCTTCTATTTTATACTAACAAACCTGCTTTTTTAATCTAGCGTCTGACTGTTAATCTTTCAGTAGATAGCAGTGTTTCCTCCCCTGGAAGCACTTTGTAGCCACTGAAATGTGTAATTTTGTTTTATCCCATTTTGTTGTATTATCTTTATGCGGAGTAGTGGAAGAACAATGTAGGCTGGGTCGGAGGATTCTGAGTGGTCAACGGATCACATGAGCAGGATGCGTGCTTTGTTACACGTCTGAATGGGTGGCATTTCTCCTTAATACAGTATCTGTAAAATGTAAGGAGCACATTCTAAGGGCACTCTGTGTCATTGTGGCCGGCCAGGGTAGTCAACAATGCAGCAATCCTGCACTCTGAAATGGGGAAGTGGTGGGGGGAGATGAGGAGATGGAAGAGGAGGAGACAAGATAACAAAAAAGCTTTTTTTTAAAAAATCACTGTATTTGGGGACTTAAGCACGGGGCCCTCATCAGCTCCCCGGCAGTACCAGGAGCTGGCACTGGTGGCTGGTGTTCATCACGCCAACATCATCAGACAGCAGGAAGAGATGCGTGAGCCATTCTTTCAATTTTCTGCTTAATTGCCCTTCAAGGGTCACCATTATTAGTCAAGTTACAAAGCGTTTAAATTGGCCTAATCATTTTCAAATAAGCCAATTAGCGCTTGACTCCGAAAGCGGTGTTATCGCTCCTCCTTAAAATTTCCTCCTCTTTGTGATTCATCTGCGCTTTTCTTGTCACCGGGGGTTGTTTTTACAAATGCAGTTTTGCTGCAAATTCGGTTCACTCTCGATACGATACCCCTCACTGCAATGGGTGCATGGAGGAAAAAGTTATCTCCTTAAACCAAAGCGGTGGTGATTATTTATAATGGTGTCGTCTTTGTTTGCTGCCTGTTATTTGTGCCTTTGGTAGGTGAAGATAAAACACAACCAGAGGTAATCTGACACATTGTGTTTTGTGAGGCACATTCTGCATCTGCAGTGCTGGATTAGAGCTGCTTGTTTTGGTACAAGTGCAGAATACAAAGGAAAACAAGGGCGTACCTGACGCCACAAACGTCCACTCCAAGATGGGCCACGGAGGGGGATAATCACTCCTGGTTGGTTAAATAAAGATTCTGTATATTGAACTATGGGTAAGATGACAGCAAATAGAAAGCCCAGTATTTCTGTGATGTAGGATTAATCTTCAACCGGTATGGGGTATCATATCCTTGGAGAGTGATTAACTGATGTGCTTTCTGATTAATTTCACATAGTCTATGCTTTTATGTACAGTCCTTTCAAAATTGCCTTTTCATTCAGGTTTAGTGACAGTAATCTAAATTACAACCTTTATCTGGCAATTTCGCCATTTTTTGCTGCAGTATTACCAAGTTAACTGATGTGCAGTTTAGCATGGAAAATACAGTGGCAATATAGTGTGAACCAAACAGTCGTTCTAAAAAGTTGGAACTGCCTTTGCATCTCCTCAGCCAGAACAGCGTTCTTGGGTGGAAAGACTCGAGTTCCCAACCTGGACAAGCAGTCAGGCTCTTGGCTGGGTCCCAGGGGTTGATGCCACTGTTGTAAGCGAAATCGCGGGGTTTAGCTAAAGACGAAAAGTGCATCGGTTGCTGCGGGAATTAATCTAGTGGTGAGCAGAACCAGGTCCACCTGTCATTGGAGTTTTGCTGTCTGTTTCATCGCAGCCTCGCCTCACCTGCTTGAAAAGCCGGCCAACGTGCAGAGGCCCATTGACGACGCCCTGGTGTGGGAGTGTAAAGCCACGGGGAAGCCCAAACCGTCCTACACCTGGCTAAAGAACGGCGAGTCCCTGGAGCCGATGGAGGTGAGCAGGCCGCTCATAGGCCGCGTTGCAAACATCTTCATATTGTATGGGTAAAACTGGGATGGAGAGCAAGGCTGTCTCTTTTTTTTGTTTAATTTGATTTAGAACAGATAGACAAACAGAGGTGCTTTACCTCATCACTAGTGCTAAAGATTTATGATATTCTTGGGGATTTTTTAATGTAGTTGTTCAGGGAGAAACAGATGTTAGGTACTCAAATAAATAAATAAATAAACTCTAAAAAAAATTGTCAGCAACTGTTAAAATTGGGGTCACATCATGTGTGTTTTTTTATTTTCAATATTTCAGTAGAAGGTTTTAAATGTTGAATTAGCCATCCCAGTGCCACAGTCCAGAAAGCCATATATCAGAGGGAACGAAGATCTTCAGTCCAGAGCCCACGACAGCAGTAAACACACTCGGAAAATAGGTTTCAGCGAAGCCCTTTGGGGGGTCTAGGAGTAATTTCGTGAAGGGGTGTCCTGCCGCACGTAGGACAAGCAGTAAGAAAACATGTCTTAGTGTGTTGGCGTGTTCCATTCTTTAGCCCTCACTATTTCTGCACCAACCTCAGCACTGTGACTGTCAGTTAGCATTTACATGTGCTACATATTATACTATTACTTAGCATTACAAAATGCAGCTGTGAAAAGGAGAGCCTAAACTGGGCTGTTTTAAACTGGTTTGAGGCTTGCTGAGGTAAGCCCCCCCAGGTAATCTCAAGGTAAATCTCTTTCAGATCAGGGCAACGGCATTAAATCACAGCCTTCCCTGGGGAAGGAAAACAAGGCATCTTATCAAGCTTCTATTTCAGATGAATCTCTTTCAATTGAAGTTGATCAAGTATTTATACAGATACAAATAACCTGCATTACTTCTCAGAGCGCCTCATCAGATTTTATCACGACTTTACATATCAAATGAAGCAGCTGTTCTGAGGTCAGGAAAATTAGCTATATGTGCTTAAAGCCACTGTCTCCACCATGTGCACAGCTGGTAAAAAGAGCAGACTCATTTAAAGACAGGTTTGTATAAATATGTGCACCCACACGTGCACGCACCCACCCACGTCTACCAAAACGTTATCCCACGTAGAAACAGTGGCAGGCGTGAGAGGAATTGGGCTAAATTTAATTCTGAATAATTTAAAATACAGCAGCAGCTTGGGCAGTATCCACGGAAACTAGATTGTACGCTGTTTCCAAAGCTGACGCGAAAGGTCCCGATTGATTGGCTGCGGACTTTCAGCACAGGTTCCTGGCATCAGAACTTAATTGAGAGCCGTTAACAAACTGAAGAGCGGACAGCAGAGGTCTCCTCCTCTCGTGTCAGCAGCCTCGCTCTGCTTACAGCTCAACAGATAACTCTGCTGGAACCTGCAGAATTACACCCTTGCCGCGTACCCGTTTTACTGTAATCTTTAATAATGATGGGGCTTAGCAGCCGCAGCAAGAAAGAGGTCATCCAGTGTTAGTAATACCCATGAATGAACTCAAGTAGGTAGACATGAGACCAGAATGGCAAACCTCATGTAGCTATACTAGGCAGGGGTTCAAGGGTTAGCTCACATATGCAGACACATCTGTATAGACATGTAGATAGGTACACCAGGGCAGACTACCGGTCTCTCTGGTCGGTACAGGCACGCCTTCATGGACAGCTGGTTTCGGTGGTCACTGATTTACGGTGACAGAGAAACAAAATTGTCCTCTGATTGTAACACTAATGAACTCTGCATGCATTTCGGGAGAAATAACGAGGCGAGGTGTTGGAGTCTCCCAAATGTCACCATTAACAGCTGAAGCTTTAATCATCGTCCAACCCAAAGGTCAGTTCTGGGAGGAGAGCTGTTGGGTGCAGCGGGAGGATGTGGGGTTGGGGGGGGTTGCTGTCGTTTATCATCAGTGGAAGAGGTGAGGATCCCTTTGTTCTCTGTTTCAGTAAATCTGGCGGTAAACGCTGATTCAGAGCACTCCGTCCAAAGGATTGCCTAGTAATTGGCTCAGTGTTGGGTAATATTGTGTATTTGGTCCAGCTGGGGGGTACTACGACTGACTACGGTAGAGATAGCTATAGCAGGCAGATGGTCAGATGCCACCACCCTCCCCCCCATCAACATGAGAAAGTGCTGATTTTAGGATCGCATCAGACTTAATTAATGGCAGCTGTTTCATTGATGTCTGGCCCAGATATTAGCCCATTTGCCAGACACCACAGACCACGCTCCCTTCATTGGAATTCCCTGTGTATCAACAGAACCTACATCCAGCTGAGCTATGATCTGGTGATTTGGACTGGATCTGGGTTCTGGCATCACATGAGGACATCAGGCCAATGCAGGCATGCTGGTGAGCGATGGCCCAGCACAAACTTTTGGGGTCACCCAGCATTCTCTGATCAGGACCCCAGGGCTGCAAGCTAGGTGCACTGGGAACCAGTACACCCCTCCAGTCAGCCTCATTGGTGCTTATTCGTTATATGGCACAAGAGTGCGGGCAGAAACCTGGACAGACAAATTCGGCTTTGGATCGAGCGATGAGGAGTGTAGTGTCTGCAGGGTGGGTGTGGGGAGTGACTCAGAGGTCAGTGGGACGCACGCCGAGCCCATGTGCTGACATTCAGAGCCTCACATTAACTCACCAGACAGAACGGCGGGGACAGAACACGCATCACCCACCCCACTCTCGTTCCTTTAAAAGCGCCCTTTGCACGCACGCTGTCTGCTGACATTATACAAGGAGAAGTAACTGTCAGCGATCAATGCCGGCTTCACACTCTCTCAGAGCACCTCTAAAGTGTGTATCCAGCTGTTATTGGTGCTCGTGTTTTGTTTATATATTTCAAGGGCTGTTTTGCTGGAAGGCTTTTTTTTTGCCGTTGCTTGCAAATGTTGGTGACCTATTGAGAGAAAGACGGAGTAATTGAAATGACAGTCTTGTTCAACCAGTGGGGAATTTTTGGTCAGAACTTGTGGGGGAGTCACCCCCATGACTGCAACCCCCTCCCATCCAGGTTGAAATACTTTTCTTGAGGCAGAGTAGTAAATTAACCACATGAGGACACGTCTAGGTGACCTAGCTTTAACCATTCCCACCCACCTAGACCCTTCTCTACCTCCAGACGAGATCATGTATTCCTTCTTGGCTCAGCTAAGGCAGAACATGCCAGTAGGGCACAGGGAGGAGGTAGGACAAGGCATCGCTCATCGCTGCTGGCTCATAAACAGCAAACAGAGGGTGATTAAGGTTGCTTTCTTACGCGCTCCCTGTTTCATTAGCGATGCACCCCTGGGTTTATAGCTCTCCAAATAACAACCCCCCCCCTTCCTCCACTCGGCCTGACGGGAGTTGCCATGTTGTCCCCCTCCCCCTCCCGCACAGGACAGGGTGCAAGTCATTAACGGAGCGCTGACCATCAGCAGCCTGACCTTGTCGGACGCAGGAATGTACCAGTGCGTCGCAGCGAACAAGCACGGCGAACTGTACACTAACGCCGAACTGCAGGTGATCGGTAAGAACAGGCACAGCTGCGCGTGTGTGTCTGTGTGTGCACGCGTATGAGTATGTGTCAGTGCCTTCTGCATGTATTCATTATGATGATACCTGGACTAGAAATGTTTCTGTATGTCTAATGTCGAATTATGTTCCGATGCCGTCATTTGCACGACAATGGAGTTCTACAGTGACGGTGCAGCGTGGCGTCCGCTACAGTGCGTGGGCTGCCGTTTCTCTGCCTTTGCACCTGAGGATGGGTGTGCCCAGCAGTGCTGACCTAGATGAAGTGTTTATACCACACGTGATGGGGACTGACATGCTAACACAATCCCTTCCCCCGTTACGCCCCCACCTATTCTTTCTATGCACAGCTGTCGCTCCGGACTTTTCCCAGAATCTGCTGGCAAGCCTCACCCTGGCACGTGAAGGCGGGCTTGTGGAAATTGAGTGCAGGCCCAGGATGTCGCCTCGTGGCGTGATCTCCTGGCGGAAGGGCAGGGAGGCACTGCGCGAGAGCCACAGGTAAGGCGGCGCAGCAGCCTGGCACGAGTGGCTGCTCCACCTGCAAGCACCTGTAGCCAATGAGAGCAGCTTCAGCAAAAGGAGCAAAGGAGGACTAAATTGTGTTCTTTATACCATATTACTAGTAACAATCAAAGATTCAATAAGTACCGTCGTGTAATGTTAGCATGCCCAGGAGGGGCTGGGCAACCAGTCAACCTTGGGCCCCCAGAGGTTTTTTTTCTCCACACTGGGGAGTCTTTGGTTCCTCTCCTCCGCTGTTGTCTGGCTTTATTCATTTGTAATAATTCTTAAATATCTGCATTTTGTGTAAAGCACTTCGAGGCACATTGTTGCGAAAGGCACTATATAAAAATAAATTGAATTGAATTGAATTGAATTGACTGTAGCATGGCGGACAAACACGCAGACTGTGAGCAGCACTTCAGTTAAACAAACCACCTACATATTAAGCTAATTCTCAACAAACCGCTGGCAATTTACATTGCGCCAAACGGTTTCAATTAAACTAAATGCTATACTTACTATAGATTACTCTTCATGCGCGGTGCTTGGGAAACTCACAGATATTTTATGGTGGGTGGGCAAGGAGGACCACAACTTTTTGCTTTTTTTTTTTTTGACAATTTTCTGCAAATAGACAATGACCACCAGAGGGTGAAGTTTCACATCCTTCACATGCAGTAGTGCGTCAATGTAATAGTTGTTTCATATAACTGTATATATGTGACAATATAATCATGTTGTATGAAGAACACCTTCCCTTACCCATTTAAAACATCCTGTCATTCAATTATTTTCCGAAGGTTCACACTAAGATATTTATCTGAGTGTGAACTTTCATCTTGAGGCAGATATGTGTTTTTTTACATTTTTAAGAGTGAATGTAATATTTCATGACAGACCAAATGTCTTTTATGGAGCCTCACTGAAAGTAACCATTTTACTGCCAGCACTGCAGCACTGCTCTTGGGATACACACACACACACACACACACACACACACAACAAACACATATAACACACAGGATAGCCTCAGGACTAAACCAAACGTATCCCAAACTGTATGTACGTGTGTGTTATTATACATATAGTTTCAAGCGTCAGATCTAATGCAAGTCTTATTGCATGCGTCTAATGATTGGACCACTGGCCCCGATGGTGTTGGATGCCATGGGACACTGTTTGTGTTTGTGTTTACTAGTGGACTCTGTTTGTTTGTGTGTGTAGCACGTCCTCTTAGAGCACGTTCTCTTTATTTCCTTCTCTCTAACTGTTCGATACCACGAGGCTCCTCCAGCGAGAAGCCATTAAAGACAAACTGCACTGCACACACTTTAATATACTGGGCCTCTTGCAGGAAACTGTCAGCAAACATCAGGCGGTGAGGGACAAACACACAGGCCAGGGTCTAGGGGCGAAGAGGTGGGGAGAGCGGCGATGCCTCAGATCATTATGTGCAAAGGCGCATACCTCAGGGCTGGGGAAGATGGCAAATGGGTCTGAGGAGAGCTTGCAAACAATGTAAGCCTCGTAATTAGGAGGCCCCCTTGTCATTTGGGAGTGGGTGGGGTATGCTGTTCTCTTCTGTTTGTTTTCAGAGCTGTGTGCGATGTTTTGCTGGAGGGAAATTTTAATTGCGATTCAGCAAGCATTTTGTTTTGGGTCTTTGTGGTTGTTTTTGAAAACTGCAGTCCTCACAGAAACTGAGAAAATGCCAAGACGCCCCCTCCCCGCTCGCCTAAGTTTTGCGCGGCCTCAACGAAGTTTGGAAGCGTGAAGGATAGATGGAGTTATCCTTCTATCCCACACTGCCTCACCCGCCGGTTCAGTGGCAGGATGGCAGTAGTTTAGAACTGGGTGTTCTCCGTGTGCGAACGCCCCCCCGCCCGGCATCTGGCTGACGTGCCAGTAATTAGGAAGAGCAATGTTCACATGGTGGTGCAGTGCATGAGTAAGGCTGTTTGCCTTCTATTGGCAAGGCTATGGGAAGAGCAGTTTGACAGCTGGACTGTGATGGACACACTTGGAGCAGGGCGTTGCATCTGTATGTAGGCTCCCGGGCAAAAGGCAGTTAAGTCACTGGGCCTCCTGGAGAGGAGCAGGTGTCAGGTCCCACGCATAACAGATCCTTCTTTTAAATTGACTCAGTAAATATCCATCTGGAAATATTCTACCTGGATACTGTAAAAGCCCATTTACATTTCAAAGCAGTCACAAAATTGCTTTGGATGAAAGCCTCTGTTGAGGCAATGAATAATGTAATAATAACGTCTCGCTGGTTAACCTCACTGTGATCACAGGTGTCAGCTGGTGGGATTACCAGTCAGGGAGCAGACTGCGTGATTGCCTGGGCCTGGTTTTCTGGAGAGGTCCAAGCCCTATTTTGAAAGACTGGTGGTTTCACCAATGATGTTACAATGCATTTGCATAAAACCATGTGATTAAGCATTTGGAATTCTCATGTGCAAACAGTCACTGTTATGCCGTAACAGTCATTGGATTCGTTTACAATTGTTGTACTTACACAAGCTGTTTTATTTATGCATTTTAATAGCACAGTGACAAATTAACTGCACATTTAATGCAGAAGTAATGCAATTTGTGACTGAGATAGCAATTGCTAATGGAAATCTCAGTCCAAGCAAGTGAAATATAATTTCTTAAATATTTTCATTAATTTTTTCATTAAGACAGTGTCACTCTTAATTGTTTTTGTGGCTCTGTCTTCAATAGGGCATAGTGCTCTGTATTGCATACAGACATGCATACACACACACACACACACGTGCGTTTGTACACACACACACACACACACCTGCTCAGCACAATTGCCTTAAATGACCCAACAATGGCATGAGAATGAAGTCACCGTTGCAGACCGCAGCAGTGAAAGCTGCTCTCCGTGGTTCTTCCTACATGAATCACATTAGCTGTGTTAGCTTTTTCAGAGGATGTGGGGTGTGGGGGAGTACGTTACCAGCTGGGTGATCCATCTTCTCTGCAGGTGCCTTCTGGCTTACCACCCCTCCCCTCCCCCCCCCAAGTCAGGTTCTGCTTGAAACACCATACAGATGACATCAGCTGGAACAGGGCAGCTGAGAGGGCACTTCTAGGCCTGAGGTGGGGCTGTTGAGTCAGTGAGCAGGTGAGCAGGTGCTTCGTCAGCCCCTGTGTCCCACTGCTGGAAACGGCCCCTTCCTAGTAATGAAAATAAAGACACACACACACACACACACACACACACACACACACACACAGAGCCCCCCTGCCCTCACTCCCTTCTCACACATTCAGACCAACTCCGAACACTGTTCTGGCTTTGTTTCTTAAGATAAACCTAAGTCTGTGCTGAGTGTCACTTCATTCCGCTCTTGCGCCCACGTCCCACGGCGGGCGCTCTGCTGGCTTCCCTTGAAGTTCCCGTCACTCGTCTGCACATTCGTCAGCCTTCCCCGTCCCGCGGGATGTAAAGTGAGTCACGCTGGCGGGACTGACGAGCTGACATGAGTGTGAGGGAGAGCCCGGGCTTGAGGGGGCGGAGACTAAGATGCCGCGACTCGCCCTTTGTGGCCTGACTAGCATGTGCTGGGATCTCCATAGCCCCCATCTCTCTCCTCGTCATAGCAGAAAGCCGAACAGATCGGACAGCTCAGGTCATCCATAACTCAAAACCTGCATAAAGGACTCCTTATCAATGTGTGGAGCGCAGCTATTGTTCAGATGTAAGCAAAGTCAATTTCACGGAGGTCCAATGCACAGAATATAAATGGTGTACACCCCATTGCTAGCTTTGTCCAAGCGCATAATTGCCTCCCTGTTCTGCAAAGTAATGAAAAAGTAAATGGTTCAAATAATGCTTCACTTAAGACAGAGGGCAGTGCAGGGTACACAGGAACCCGCAGGGTGCATAAATTATGAGGTTGCCTGTTCTGTACGGTTTGTTGTGCTTTGCATTTAATGGTATTGGTGATAGCATGCCTGTATACATACTCTACACATATGGTGATAGCATGCCTGTATGTATACTCTACACATATGGTGATAGCATGCCTGTATGCATACTCTACACATATGGTGATAGCATGCCTGTATGCATACTCTACACATATGGTGATAGCATGCTTGTATGCATACTCTACACATATGGTGATAGCATGCCTGTATGCATACTCTACGCATATGAAGTCAAGGGGAGGAATAAACAGCATACAGAGTTATACTGTCACAGCTGCCAAGTTCAAATGCTATAATCTAATGCTTATTTGAGTATCACTGCTTGTATTACATGCTTGAGAGTTGCCAATATCCACATTAGCATAAGGTGCAGCAGTACTTCTACCCTGTCTCCAAGAGAATGTTTACCAAAGCAATTTGTGCAATAATTCTGTGCTTAACTCTAGGATGTTACAACAGTCACTGTCATAGCATCGAAAGCTGAAACTTCAATCTTAGGCCCATTCTTTATCCGTGCGTTTTAGCTGTCGTCCGTTTTAGCCAGTTTAGCATCGCCTAGACCTGAAGCAGTTTACCTGCTATGTTCAGACTGCTGATGTGACACCACTGATTGGAGTGAGCCCACAATGAAGAAACGCTGATTACAGAACGAGTCTGGCTGTATCAGTCAAGATTTACGTCTGCGTAAATTGCAACAATAACGGCCTAATTCCACTTCCCATATGCATATCATGTTCAAACTGGATCTTATTCAATGTGAATCCTGCTGCTCCCCCTAGAGGCAACTGCATGTCCGATATTCAACATAATTTAGTTGGATAATCTCTGCCTTGATCCGTGGATTAGGAGACCATGTATTGTGCATCAGAACTAAATTAATGTGACTTTCTCTGCGGTACGGCTGTGTGTCTTTTATCTTTTGTATTCACACACACAGTGCTGTATTGGAGGTTCTGCTTTAGGAGTCTGATGAGTGCATGAGTGAACAGATGTGAAGAGTAGAGGTAATCTTCTAAAACATAGGCAGGGGATATAATTATATTCCATGTATATCTGACTGCTATGATATTGTGACATTAATAGTGGCATTTATTATTATTATTATTATTATTATTATTATTATTATTATTTCAACCCTGCAGCCATAACGGATTCTTAGAGACATTTGTTAGTCCGAATGTCCTGCTGATAGCATAATTAAGGCTAATTAACCGAAGGATAAAAAAGAAAACCAACACGCACCACTTGTACTTTGAACGTTTTGTGTCATTTTCATCATATAGTCAAGTGTGTTAATGTTATCACCACATTCTTTGAAAGAGATGTATTAAACTATAAGCATGTTGGGTGTGCTTATTGCTCAGATATCCTCAGGTCGCTTATGGCCGGATCTTCGGAATACTATCCCAGTAGTGTGATCTTAATTTACCTTGAGCCATTTGTTTTGCCTGAGCATTCATGTGTTGAATAATGGCTTAGACTGTAAACAACAAGCACTCATTACTTTGAAAACTTCTGTCTTTTATGTAGCGATGTTATGGAATTCAAAGCGTCTTCTAAGAATTCCATTTCTTCTAAGACTTTTTTGCACAGAATAATGGGATAAATAACGATTAATTGAACTACTGAAGTCATAAACTCTCCAAAGACAAAGTTGTAGAAAATGCAAGCCCTTGGGGAAATTAACTGTGCAAACAGAAATTAAATTGATTTCTATATTTGTAACACTGACCTGAGAATTGCTTTGTGAGCATTTAGTTCCAGTGACACAACATTCTGGTCCTTGTGCATTTAGAATTGTGCTTTTCAGTGCAGGAGAGACTGTAAATTAACAAGGCAACAAATGAACTGAAGAGTTCGTAATGCATTTCGGTGAGGCTTTGCATGGATGATGTTTGGTAGCGTGTCAGTTTTTGACATTGGCATTCAGGAAGGCAAGCTGATGACGTAGCAGTTTTTATTTAGGTTTGCTGCAGATTTCTTCCTGCGGAAAGGATGCGAGGGAGTAAGCGTGCCCGCTGAGATTGTCTTGCCTGATAGGAGGCCAGCCGAAAGCCCGCCTGGAGTGTTCTCTAAGTGTTGGCGGGAGGCCGTCGACAGCGGCGCACACGCTGACTCACTGCCCGGCGATGTCACCCAGCCCCCTCGGTGCCACACACACCCCTCTGTGGGGCTCATGTTTATTATGGGCTGGGGTGGGGTGAGGTAAAAAGCGCAGCACAGAGGGCTAATGGATGCAGAGCTGTCCTGAGGGGGATTGATGTTGACAGATGGATGGGTGAGGGGAAGGGGTGGACTGGAACAAAATGAATGCTTTAGACCTTCTTCTCTGTAGTGCTTATTTTGGTTTCATCCTATAAGATCAAGCCTGCGGCCATCAGGCTCATTCAGGTTCAGACAGATTCGTTTCGGATACACAATGCAAGGGAATGCACACGGCTTAAGCTTCCAAGCACATTTTTGGGCTACAAGCGCATGACTTTATTTTTGTTTATATGCTTATAAACATAAGTTCATATTGTCTGAGGCAAATCATTAATAAAATGACAGTTGTTTAGATATATGTCGCAGCCAAATTACATTATTAATAATTACGAACATTCAAAATCAGATTAGTAATAGATGGTAATGTGGAGGGATGTGATGGTTACCATATGTTCTTCTCATTCAGACATTTTTCTCTTTATTTAACACTTGTGCTCTGCAATTTTAGTGCTCCAAGAGCAGATTTTGCATTGTACATAATGTATTGCCAATTGCTAGGCAATGAATTGGCAAGTTCAGTCTGTGTCTATAAGCTCTAAGCTTGTGGTTTCAAATCAGTTTTGGAAATGATCTTTTAAGCGTTGCGCTCTAGGGGTTAGCTTCGTCTTATCAGCTGTTTTTCAACATGAAAATTATAAGGAGGTTTAGAAAAACTGTCCAGGTTTGTTGTACTAAATGTCCAACAGTGGGATCAATGGATGAAAAAAGTATTATGGGCTATTTTTCTGGTAATGCGACGTGAGATGTATATCAGGTGTTTCACAGTATGGTTGCATGTCTTTATTGAGCCAACACCAGTCATCTGAAGCTACATGAAAGGTGTGTTACCTGGGAGTTTTAGGTCCGTAGTGTGAGCAAACTCACAGATGTTGCTGATGATAGGAGTTAAATCTTTCACTCTGGGATTGTATTCACGTGGTGCCAGTGTTGGGGTGGGGGGGGGGGTTGTGGAGCGGCTGCCACTCTCGCCGATTCCTTTGCCACAGATACACTCTTCGTTCCTCGAAGGCCTGCTCACAGCACCGGCAGCACTTAAAGGCCAGCCAGCAGCCAGCTGTGGAGTTTCTGAAGAGATGATTGACTGCCCTCCGCCCTTCCTCCTGTATAATCATGAAAACCGCCTGTGCCAGAGGAGTGAAATTAATTTGGGTCAAACGTGGGAGCTGGCACACCGCTGAAGAACCAGGCCTTCATAATCAAAACTGGGAGCGCTAAATAGCACACGGCCAATGTGCGTGTTCACAGCATAAGGAAAAGTGCAGGAACCTGTGTGGGGGGGGAGGGGCTGCTGGAGCTAGCAGACTTGCTGTGGGTCCTGTAATGTTCGTAACAGGGATTATGTCAGCGCAGACTGTGCAGTACTGAATGCACTCAATTAAATTATGGAGAGATTTGAGTGTTTGACCAGATTGTAGTGTATTTTGAGAGCTCTTCTGTGAAAAGGGGCAGTTTGCCGACAATAGGGGCTTTGCTCTAACACCTGTGTTGAGCACCTTGCAGGCTTATATTCTCTCTGTATAGCAGGAAACACCACAGCGGACGTAGATCAGCTTCATTACCGGGCTTGAAGACAGCGAGTCTCGAGTTCAGCGTGTTTTTAACAGCAACAGACAGCCATAAATAATGGAAGATCGCAGCGGTCCCGCGGAGCATGGACACGTGTTGTCACACCAGTGGGTGTCACCGAACTAGAATGCTTTATTTGTGTGTGCACAAATAATGAGTCCTGCTTCGTGTAGAGCTCTAGTGTTTATGTAGGCAGTGGGCGACCGTCACAGAGCTGACAGATGAAAATTTTGTGCGTCTTTCACTGTTTCATGCTTGCAGACAATCGCAGAGGATAAAAAGCCTTACTGTCTCAAAGCATCTACAACAACTCTTTGTGTCCTCATAAAAAATTCAAAAAACAATTATCCTGGTACATTATACACCGTTAAGAGCTACATATGGCTTAGTTCCACATTGCATTATTGAGCAAGACCTCTGGTTAGCTCAGTATGCGTTGGTAACACTCACCCACTAACCCAGTTCTTTTGTTTTTCTTTTATCTTTCCAAGCAGGGCTCAGGTCGAACCAGAATTTGTTTTTGTTACAACGAATGTTACAATTTACATTATTATCAATGTTACAATTACAGTTTATATCACAAACGAATCATTGGCTGAAAAGTGGTGACATTCCTTAAAAATGTGCTGGTAAATCAGATGGGGTTTTTAAACATTAGCTAGTTTACTGTGATTAACTAACCATCTGTTTGTATAACCAGAAATAAATAATCAATACGATGCTGACAGATTTGAAAGTATTCTCTAAATTTCAAGTAATCCAAGAATCCCAATGCCTGGTTTTAACGTAAAACTCTCAAACGATATAGAACCACTAACTATAGAAGTGTAAAATATTAAACACAAAATGGGAAAAGTAAATAATTTTTATCCGACAACTTTATGTCCCACAGAACAAATTTCCACTGAAACGGATAAATGACTCATCCACGGCACGAAGAGTTTGCTATTTCACTTCTGCAGTGTTTAGCGAGCGCTGCCTTTCCAAAGAGTAAAATTTATAGATGCAAAGTAATGTGATGACACAGCATCAAAGGGCTTCGGCTGAAAGCAGAACTTGGCTCTGATAAGCTTTGAAGCAGAGCCGAAGCCTTTGTGGAGTTTGTCGCACAGTAGAGGTGGTGGGGAAAGTTTCTACAGCTCAGCAAAAGAATGTGTTAGACTCCAGGGAATCTGTCAGAAGCTGGGGGCACAAGGCTGAGCAAAACCATGCTAATTACACAGCACACAAGTACAACCTCTGTTCATTTGACTTTTGCTAGATAGCTGAAATTTAAGACGCAGGCAGTAACTGAATCTCACAACCACAGTTTAAAGAGGTTATTAGGTTTTTTTAATGCTGCTTCAGATACGCTAAGCTCCAGGCTTCTGTGTGTTTAGCTACATGGAGTTTATGACTGGCACAGAACCGGGCACGTGTGCCCACTTGCTGAGATGGTGCCAGTCTCAGTAGTTGCTGATCTACTTAGTACCACCTGTAGTTACTTTCTTTGGTATTCATGGAGAAATAACCAGGGAGGCACAATGGCTGGATTCTGCTGATTCCAGGACTGTTTCTTCTGTACCGCACACACTCTGATGTGTGTTTAACATTTATCACCGAGTTTATCACCAGGTTTTAGGCAATTTGAGCTTCTGGGTTGTGAATATGAGCTCTGTAATGGACATCTGTCTTTGTGTTAAGAAAGATGCTTCTGGTTTGTTCCTCCCCAGAGAAGGGAAGTGGTTTGAACTGAGCCTCGATTGGCCGGGACTGGATCAAAAAGTTTAAATCAAGTTTTATCAGTATAGGAACTGGGACAGTAAATGAGAAGTAAAATGCCCCACATCATGCTGAAATTAGGAAATTAGGGTGATAATTCCAAATATAAGATATGAAATACTTTGACAAGAAGTTTATTCACAACTGGCACAGACAGAAATGATAAAGAATAAAATTAAGTAAAAATTGAGAAAGCTAGTTTTTTGAGAGAGCCAAAATATGTTTTTTTCATACTGTTTTTGCTCAGTGAGAGCCATTAAAACAGGGAGCCTTTGATGGAACTTACATAGAAAAAATTTAATGCTCAGCAAATCCAGAAGATGTGGCCAAAGAAGTTCACGCGACACATGATTGACAGATGGTCTTTGCTAACAACATTGTTCTCCTTTGTGGCATGTGGTTTCATGTCAAATACCAGACACCCGTGTTGCAAGGGCTTTTAAAAAGTTCAGGGAGAGGACAGGAGTTGTGGCTAAGGAGACGTCAATCAGCCTGAGAGACAGGGACAGCCGGTTTTCAAGAGCCAGTGACGGCAGGCACAGATGCTGAAGCATGTTAGCCTAATGGCACAGTTTAAAGAGAAGTTCTGTGTGTGTTTGTTTTACTTTCTGTGCCAGTTTATCCTGACATGTGACCCTCCATCTGAAATGATTGCAAGCTGCAGTATCCATGTTAAGCTTCTCACTCCACAGTTTCTCTTGCGGAAGCCACCAGGTTGACAATGATGGAAAAAGAAGTCCGCTAAGTGACAACATGTCGTTGTGCTGCACCCTCCAGGAATGTTGTCTGAAAGGGGATGCTGCCATTTCAGACGTGATGCCATTTGAATGCTTACTGAAACTCTTAGCTTTTTCCACAGATAATCTTGAATGGGCTGTCACGCACATTGCAAAGCAGATGTTATGGCATATACATTTAAAGTCCTGTTTACACAAAATAAATTAATTACACGAATTTATTTTGAACTCAACAGAACTGTTATAGAACCTTTTTTGTGTACCTTAGTGATTAAAAACAGCATTCTGATAGCCAGTCACCTTGTGTACACGACACCGTTCTTTAAGGTCAGTGCTTGAATACAGCACCAGCTGGTAGGATTTAATCAGGATTTTATATTGCCCAGAAAATAACACAGTTCAGCACTAAGATTATATGAAGTCGGCAAACAGTAGTCTCACTTCAGGTGTATTTATATATAATTTCACAGGTGAAGTCTTTTAAGATATGCAGGATACCATTAACATTGCTGTATTTTATACTGGTGCACCAGGTAATACAGCACCAGCTTCTGTTTTAAAAGACCGCAAGACTAAATTAAATTTTTTTCTGTACACATCACAGAATGATTAAATAGGGGTATTTTTATGTTAAACTTCATGTTTAATTGTAACATACACGCGCGCACACAAGAATTAAAAAATCCAGAAAACCTACCAAATTTTTTTACATTGTTTTCTCAGACTGAACCTTGTGTCGTTCTGCTTTGAAGCCTTGCCCCCCCACACCCGAAGGTGCTGATCTCCTGCATGTATCTTAGGACACTAAGAAGCAGTGCATCCTGGTAGTGCTGATGCTCGCCATCATTGCTGCGGCCTTTAAAAACTGCTTCCTGTGTAAATCTGCCATTCGTGCGGCATCAAACGCTGACGCTTCGCCTTCGTTGATTTATAGGTTTTGCTGATCAGATTCTAGGCTGGACAGCGGTTTGTCAAAAAAAAGCATTCCTGTTTTCGGTCCTGGAAAACGAGGCACGGCGGTACCTAATGCAGCGCATTATCACTCGATTTTTCACACAGACCGATACAATCAGGGCCAACCTGATGCAAGACTTTCGCTTCCATTGAAAAGATTGCTTGGCATTACCGTAATTTACCTTACAGGCTGCTCCAGTTAACAGAAAAGCATCTGTGCCTTTATTACTCCAGTAGCCGGACATTTTTCTTAAACGTTCCCCTGCTTCCACATCACACTCATTATGACTTCTGCATTATCTGAAAACAGCTACCAGTACTTGTGTTTGACAAACAAGATGTTAAACACTCTCAGTAATTCAATCCCGATTTGCAATACAATCCAACATTTATGATGCGTTAATTTGTTCGTAAATGTACTGCAGATGGTCCAGCAAAGAATGGACTTCATTTTGCCTTCTAAATGAGATCAGTTTTCCGCATTCTGATCGACAAAGGCCGTTTGACAATACAAGAAGAGGTTTTTTTAGTTACAGTCAGGGTGTGTGTGTGTGTGTGTGTGTGTGTGTGTGTGTGTGTGTGTCTGTCCTTGGAGTCTGACTGGACTAGACTTCTGGTTTCATAAAGAGGTTCCTTCAACACTCCTGTAATGACATTCAGCTCAGCCCCATGTGTCAAGCTGACAGGCCGATACCATCTTGTTCAAAACCACCACCTGTGCTCGGGTCAGCGTCCGTCACTACGGGTCAGGGGATGCCAGGCACCAAAATGACCCATCTAGCAGCTTATCTTTCCCAACCACATTCACAGACCTGGCGTTCTCTTAAAGCAAACATTGTCTGAAGTGCCTGCTAGCACTTGCTCGACACCAGACTGGCATTCGGAACCACGCTGACAGCCATGGGGCGTGGTTTTTCGGCCTGAGAGCAGTAGACAGAGGACACGTGACACAACGATAGCACGGGACTCAAAATGATCACACCTTATGTCAACGTTATTGTTGTGGGAAATAGTGAAACAACCTTGAGTTCTTGATGCAGCCCTCTTTTGCATGCCAATTATTACAAGAGCATCTAAAAATATACTTAGAAGTTTCTTGTTTATTGTAAATGAAGAGGGATAATGGATACGGGGCCATATAGAGTACTAATATATAGTGTTTCAGATTTGTAACCAAGTGCTCCAGAAACTGTAGCATAGTCATTATTATTGCTATTGTTAATATTTTCTATAAATTGTTAATTAGATTTGGTACGAGTTGTTCAATACAGTACAATCTGAATACAGTATTACCTAAATTTTTTATTTTTGCACAGGCTAATTTCAAATATTTTGCAAGATATTAACAATACTATGCATGTGATTTTTCATTTTGAGGGGAGGATGCATCATGTATGTAGTGACTCCCCATTCTGTCCCACGGTGGTGGTTTTCATGTTCTGTCTTTGAGTCCAAACACATTAGCATGAGATTATTATGAATTGTAGTATCTAATGTTCGGCGATGAATTCCTCAGTGAGCATCATCTCTTGCATTCCCCCCACCCCCCCACTGATCCAGAAGGAGGGTAGATAACGAGGGGTACTATTGCTCTGGAAACCGCTGTGGCAATTATATGTGACACACACTTCACGAGCGGAAACATCAGCTGACTGAGCTCGTTGCTACCTTTGTGTTTTCCTCCCCCACAGAATTAATATGAAAACACTGGCTGTTTCTGTTTCTCTTAGCTCTCTTTTACACTGACTCGTTTAAAGAAAAAAAAAACATTTTCAGCAAGGGGTAGAGGGAAGTGCACCTCCCACGGCTGGTCATTCGCATTTCATTTCAGCAGTGTGTCCCGTGGAGGTCCTCTATCCCAGAATGCAAAGGAAATGGGCTGAGGTGTGTGCTGTGCTGATATTCTCCTTGATGGGTTCATATTCTGCACAGCTGGAACGCACGCTGGAGGTGAAGTTCTCAACTTTTAAAGCGGAGATTGTTTACCGTTTTAGTATTCAGAGGGTTATCAGGTTCAAATTGTAATTCAGACTTTTAATTAAACTTGTGCATCGCAGTCACAGGTCCTCATTCCAGCATATAAATGTTAATTGCTGTGATAAGAGCGTAGTATCAACCGTGAGTCTCTGCCAGTAGTAGCTGGTTTTCAGTGTTTGTCTTCTGTCTGTTCCTAAGTTTTGCTCAAGTATCTGTAACATACAGTGATAGCTGTCACGCGAAACATTTCACTGGTGTAACTCACTTAGAGTAACGGAAAAGGTGCTGATTTAGTCATCAGCCACCCAACAGAGCAGTGTACGAATGCATTACCAAACTTCAAATGTGATTTCCTTTAAAGCTGTTTTTGGATCCTCATTTACATCTTAAATAGTTGACGCAACATCACAGCGAGTTTGTTCTCATTGCTGCTTAGCAGGTGCAAACAGTCATCGGTTGTGTTCCGGAGGCTCTCGCTGTCATGACATCCATTATGTGTTGATTAATCACGCTGCTGCGCTGTGTTTGCTGGGGGTTCACAGGTAACACTACGCAGCATCAGGGGACACTGCCCTGGAGGCTTATGGGTAATGCGGCTTGTTATGATAACATGCGGATACAGCAGAGTCCAGGCATGGCTTACTGAGAGAGGCCACCACGCATCGAGTTCCCCTGGCTCGTGTGACAATACGCCCGTATAAATCTCTGTCCTATGTGGATAGGACCTTTATATAGCCAAATAACAATTTCCTCACTCTTTCATTTGACATATTATGAATGTATTCATAAATGTTACTATAACACAGAACGTTTCCTCCTCTTTTCATATTTCAGGTTTTACACATATCAGATTATAGCCTTTGACTAGAGCTGCACCATAGAGGTGGTCAAATAATTTTTCCTCCATCTCTCATAAATCCTTTATTTATTGTACGTGACAGAAATTCGGGGGGGGGGGGGGGGGCGCAAAATAAGGACCCAGGCAGCAAAAAAAATCCAAAATTTGATTCAAGCAGCCAAAAAAAAGGGTTTTTAAAAAGGCCACTGTGTGGGGCGAGGGCGAATCGGAGATCGGCT
>JABJVR010000087.1:12695025-12793335 GCA_025773905.1 Chitala chitala | reverse complement strand
GAACGAAGAGTAGCAAGGATGTACTGCTAATTAATATTTAATTAAGATAATGGTCAAATTAAAATGAATGAATTGGTCGGAAGGAAAACCTGCACCCACTGCGGCCCTCCAGGACTGTACTTTGACACCTCTGAGCTAGTGTTTGGTGGGAACCTACTGGAGGGGCGTGGGTGAAATACTCAACATGAAATGCTTCTACACAGTTTCTCAAACATCTGTAAAGAAATAAGCTGATCATGAGCAGTAATCATAGTTGAGGCGGGCGTGGTGTGCATATTACGACTATCAATAAAAATGATGACTCCTGTCTTGCATCTCTTGACAGACATCAGATTCAGAGGAGATTGCTGACAGTCAGGAAGCACAGCTGCGGCATTGAGAAATGAGGAGAATTGAAACAAAGGAGAGAGATGAACAAATACATACTGGTAGAGAAGCACGAACAAAACAGCAACAAGATGCTGAGGACGAAACAAAAGAAGAAAAGAGGAAGTCCCATGAAGGGAGCCCTGTTTCTCAGGCCTGCTTTATCTGGTGCTATTTTAGCATTCAGTGTTAGTCATGATCATTCCCCTTATATGTAGATAAATGCTTCTTGTTTGTCCCAGGCAGTTTGGTGGTTTGTCCAATGTGGTCATTGTCACGTGCCTCGCTCATATGAAAAAGGGGGAAAAATTACATTTCTGAGAACCAGTTACCAACAGCAACTAGTACACAAAACATACCCACACACAGACAGGACACTAGCCTATGCGTGTTACACGCAACACCACCAAAAAGAACAGGTCTGTCTCCACCAACTGGAGTACAGTACTAGATCTAATGAGTCAATATAAGTGTACTTTATGAGTAAGTCTTGTTCTGACTTCAGTGTCTAAGAATACTGGTAACAGTCAGAGTAAAAATCATCTAAAGTATTTCTGCTCGTTCCTCAGTAACCATACTGTATATTGTCATGCATGCATATTTACACTGTATACATTTCAATTCTGTTTATATCAGACTTTTGTGTGCCCATGCATATAGCAGAGTAAATAAGCCCATTATGGTAAAAACCCCCAGTTGTCAGTGTAACAGCTTAATTAACTCTGTGAGCAAGACATTCAGGTCTTTAGCTCAGCAGGCTAATACTCTTGTCTAGTGATTTTGAGCAAGCTGTGGCCACAAAGGTTTGATCTCCTGCAGAAGCAGCCCTGTTACATGTGTGGATGCTCCTCAGGTATTGCTGCAGCCCATGATTTGTAGTGCAGGGCACTGATCAGTTCCATTGAGCAGCCTTTTGTACATCAGAGACGTTACCTGGCCTCGGGTTATGTGTTGATCTGACTCAAAATACTAATTAATTAGTATTTAAAATTACATACTATTAAAATTAAATAAAAATTTAATTAAATAATTTAGTAATAGTTTGTTAAATGTCATCTGTTATTCCTTAACTATACACAGCAGTGTAATTTTACTGATGTCTGTTCCTGTGCTGTGCATTTTCTCCAAATCACCATTGGTAATGGCATTGAGTAAACATTATTTAAATGTAAAATTCAGTGTTTTTGAAACTACATAGAATATAAACTATTGTATCTTCCATTCAGGATCCTATCTTTCCATTCTATTTAATCGATGTGTCCTTTTTTCCGTGTGCGTGCTCCTCTTTGTTTCCATGATGTTTTGTGCTTTTAGCCAGCCTGACTGGGTGCACTCTCCATTTGCACACTGGTCATTGCAATGAACAAAGAACCTGTGAAAATGGGCATTTATCAGTGTTGCTGTCAATTAACCTGTCAATCGGTGCACAAGAGTAAGATGCTAGCAGGCGAGTGCTTGATCCAACATGCCAATCAGCGCCCTGTCTCTGTGCTAATGATACTGGGAATGTCAGACACACGAGTGAGCAGAATGTTTTATGGAATATGGAGAAGCTGAGGAATGTCAGGCAAAAAGTAGCAGTGGAGGGGGGTAAAGGTGAGCAATAATGACTGGTAATTATAGGGCAGGCGCACTGCCGACACACACACACACACACACACACACACACACACACACACACACATGCACGCACACATGAACACATGCATGCGTGCATGCACATACGAACACATGCACGTGTGCATGCACAGACAGAGAGATGTATGTGCCTGTACAGTCACATGTGCACAAAGAATAAGTGTATGCAATATGTGAACATGCACACACACCAAAAAAACGTTGCCCACAAATAACATTCTACATACTACAAAAATACATTTAATGCCTAGTCTCCATATGCTGCATAAATACATAAGTAGTTGATGGAGAGGCAGATAAGGACTAAGCCAGCACGCCTGATTTAAAGCTTTGCTTTTAGCTGTCTCTTGTGGCTTGCTGACTTCACCTCATAAACCATACATACTGCTGAAGAGCAAAAAGTGTCAACGGTCGGCGGATTAAAGAGTAGAATTCATTTATTCAGAGCACAACCGAAACCTTTAGACATGAATACATACCGTTAGGCTGACAAAATGGCAACAATGTAACTAACCGTTCATCACGCTCAAAAAGCACGCCAGCTGACATAATATGTACTCTTTCAAGACCTAATGCAACGATTCTGTTTTAATTCTGTATGCAAACTTTTGAGGTATAACTATAAACATTACTCCAGCGATGCATATCAGGTAGATTATGATTTTATGGATTAGTGAATACAACTTTTTATTAACATAAAGAACACGAACGATGTCTTTATGAAAAATAAACACATTAAGAAACAAACCTTGAACTGATAAATAATAATAATAATAAATATACCCATTCGAGGAACCATTGTATTGCCATGCGACATCATCGATCTGTAAACTTTATTTGGAATCACACACGACCTGGACTTCTCCTGAGTATTATATCCGAGTGAAGATTAGAATACGGAGCAGGAATTTTGTTGTCCGGGTGCTGGCACTCAAGCCATGCCCGAACTGACTTAAACGCAGACAGTGGAATGCATTGACCTACAATAGCCCCACACCCGTCGGGGATTCCTGGAGCCAAGAAGTAGGCTGTATTTATTTTGGCATCTCAAAGTACCCTTTCTTATTTACGCTGGGCTGAAGTAAATACCGGTGTTGTTCAACAAACACCATTAACTGTGTCTCTCAAAGAAAGGAAGTTCAAGAAACGGGAAGGCTGGAGTATGCAGTGCACGCGATTCTGTTATCAGCACCAATAATATTTCAGCCAGAGGGACAAATTATCCCTACAGCGAGAAATGTGACGACAGAGTAATAATAGCAATAGGAAACGATATTTATAAATAACTTTCCAGCTGTGTTTAAACTGCAATTAATCACGGTAGAGACAACAAATTCTGGATTTGTTACATATGTCTAGGATTCCGGAGATATAAAGAAAGAAAAAGAATGATAACATTCAGAGGTCAGTGACAAAGTATTGAATTTACCTAAAAGGAGACTTGCAATGATGCAACTGTCCACGATACTTTATAAAAAGTTTTTAGATGAGCGGGCTAGTTGTTCAAGTCTTACCTGGCCGCTACCAAACCGCAGACACGTCGCCAGTGTAGCGAGCAATAGAACCGCGAAGCTCATCTCGCCGCCGAAACACGACACGCCACAGTTGACTGTGCATTTATGGAAACACAGGCTGGTACTCCTCAGCACCGCGGCACGGGGACAGCGGCTCCGTCTTGTTTTCCTTTCAGCCGCAGACACGCGTCAGACTCCGACAAGCATTCAGCAGTTCAGGTCATTTACTTTACTGACTGACTGTCTGTCTTAATTCCACGGAGTTTGATGGTCAGGAGACAACTCCGAGCAGGTCCGGTGGGATAATCATGTATCGTTCAACGGTCGAAAATCGCTGTAGCTTTCAGAACATCATATTTCATAACAAAAAATACATGTATATTCAAAAGTCACTGTTTAAGAGCAATAAAAAAAAAAACAGAACAAAAACAGATGTCATGTAAAACAGACGTATTATAACAAAATTTTCTTGCTTGTTTGAAAAATGTTTCTTTGTAATTAATTTATTTGTTTATTCAGAGTGTAGTCGATTTCTCCACATTCGAAAATACAATATTTTCTTGTAAAAAGCAGTTTAAAGTATAATAATCACATTAAATACATTTTATCCGTGTAACGGCTTTATCTTCGAATTTCACAGTTGGCGAAGGTCCTGGCACATTCAGATGAAAGGCGATCTATTTCTTTGCATATCTTATATAGACAAAACGAAGGATTTGAAAATTTAAAAGTAATCAAAATTAAAATAAATATTATGTTCTTCCACGGTTAAAGTCTTGGTTAAATAATCCTGGCACAGCAACTGATATTTTAGTTCTGTCTAACAGAGGCGATCTGCAGCCTAAGTCTCTGTAGCGCCGAATGTGTCTTTCCTCAATAATCAATTTCGAGTCCTCCAAACACAGCCCTGCTGCGGACCCTGACGAAGAGTGCTTTTCCATTTGAAGCAGCCTCTCGTAGTTCGTAACTCCACTTCCCTCACCTCAACCCGCCCCTTGAAGGCAGGGCAATGACTTTTCCCATATTAGGAACCGGTGAGGGGGGGCGGTGTTAGACAAGGAGGAGGACGGGGTTTCTTTCCAGACTAAACGTTAACAACTTAAAGCGAAAGTATTTCTGGTTGACCGTTAAAAGTGAATAAAAAAAAAAAAAAAAAAAAAGAGACGTTAATCCTTTTCCTGAGGTTTAAACTCGGGCACATGAACTGTGTTGATGTCGATGTTTCTGTGTGTCCCTCATAGAGGATAATTGAATAACAGACACCTAAAAGCAGTGACTGAATTTGTGTGGGGTCACATACCTCTATACTTTGCACACTGAGATTACTGTATATGCAGAACAGGCATAAATCATGGTCAGCATTCAGTGCAAACTTGAAGATATGTTCACTATAAAAACACCATGATCAGGTGTCATTATCTGCTTGCATTAAAAAGCTATTCTAAATGCCTACTGCATAGTCAGACAGGTCAGGTTTTTTTCTACTTTGCTCCTGTTATTTTCAGAGCCTCTGACCTAATCTTTTCCCATTTGCTGAAGAAATGGCAGTTACAGCATTGTTTCCTCTGAGTCAACCATCTGAAATTCCCACCAAAGACTGACAAAAACTTGTGATTTAATGCCATATTTGAGATACAGGACTAAATAAAGATCTGTGTTGAAAGGCCTTTACCGTAAATTTAATTTATCATATCTTTTGGACTGAGTATATTACCATGGCGTGTGTAAGCATATGTGTTATTTTCAGTGCTATTTTCAGTGCAACAAACTTTTAATATGCGCTTTTATTTCCCACACATTAAAATGAAATGTGTTTAACTTAGCATATAGCTAACATCCAGTTCAAAAATAAGAAGCACTGTGACTGAGTTGAACTATTTTGGGTGTAATGAGCGGAACATGTCTCAGTGTGGAAATGTATACATCTGAGGATGACGACAAAAAAAAAACAGCAAACAAATACCGGAAAAAGAGAAGTGTACAGGTGATATTTACGGATTTGTACACAAACTCTAACAGGGTTTGCCTTGTGTTATGAAGAACATATAAATCCTCAACCCTTCCACCATACCCATTTTGCCAGTCCATCTAAATAAAATCCAGGGAAGCCACGTCCCCCAAACCCCTGCCAACTTCTCCAAACAATAAAGAGTTTACTTCAGATAATGATCATATCAGTTGTCAAGAAAAGGCAAAAATTGTTGAAGTTAATTAATCCAAATGCCTTAAACTGTCAGTCCAATAACTCTGAGAGCAGTTAAGACATCCCCTTGTTCATTCCATGTGTATATTGTTGTTCAGAACATAGCAGCAAATTGTTCCACACACAGAGCGTCCACACCTGAGATTTCCTGTATGCCTGCCTGCTCTGCTACAGCTATTTACTGTTGTCAATGTACAGCTGGTCTGCAGAACACGTGTGGGAAAGAGACAGGTCTGCATAGCACCAACTGGGACAGCACCACTGTTTGTGTCGATTGTCACCAGCTGGTCAAGTGTGTTCAGATGTGACTGATGCAGTCCTCACCATCCTTGGCCTTCATTCCTGACTCATTTTCTTCCTTCCAGCACAAGCTGAGATTGTCTTTAATGGTGTCAAGCAAAAAGCTTCACGTTGTCTTTATCACATTGTGTAATAGTGCCACACCCATATGAAGGACAAGCCAATAGCTGCAGGCTATCTAACCATCTGTGGGAACCTGTCAATAGCAACAGGAAAAAGATATTCCCATTCATCCATCCATCCATTACCAGACTGCTTATCCTGTTCAGGGTTACTGGTGGCCTGTAGCCTATCTCAGGCAGCTTAACGTACAAGATAGGGGGATAAGGCACCAACCCAAAAAAAAAAGATTTTCATTGGTTTCTTTGTTGGTTTTCTTCAAGCAATTGACAGGGCCTCCCACTGGGACTCTCCCTTCACTACTTATATGTGCAGGTGAGTAAGTGGAAGAGTGTTAACAGGTCCCCCAACCCCAACCACCCCCTCCTCACCCCAGGTTGAGGAAGCGTGATGCACTGGATGAACTAACGCATTCCTAGCTTTCCATAAGCCAGTCAGGTGCCAGACAGGCCTGATTTATTGCAGCTCAAATCTTCAATTATTGCAAAATAGCTACCCCAAAGCATTTCAACTAACTTCTGGCAGCAACACTACAAGCAAATTTGAACCAATTTTGTGTTACAGGAAAGTGAGCAGTTGTATTAAGGAAGGTCTAGAATACCCATATGAAACTGCAACTGAGAGTAAAATGGATCATGAATGGAAGAACTGTGATTGAACTCTAAGTCAACAAGAGCACAAAACCACACTTATCAATGGGAAAACACCACAAGAATAAAAAGAACTAAAAAGGAGTCCAATTATAAAATGAAGACAGAATTATGAATCATAGTAATCCAAGGGGCTAGCAATTCAAATAACTGGACCAAGAACCAAATCATGTCTAATATTGTTCTGTTAAACAAAGCACCTTGGGCATATTTGCGGAAAACTGTGAATAGCATTATGAAGGCCTCAGACCTTTTCTAAACGCAATGGCAACATAACTGGCAGGCTTAGGCGAGACAGGGGAAGATTAACAAAAATGCATTGTTTGTGTTCCTGAGTCAAAAAGCACAGGAAATGAAGACAAGGAGCTAAATATACGCAGTACATTATGTGCATAAAGCCCAGCTGCGGCCCTGCTGAGTGCTAATATGAACAGAGCCAAATGACAGACATTGCTCAGGTGAACACATCTGAGTTCCACTAGGAGGTCTAGGAGGAAAAAGGAGCAAAAACACAGTTAGAGAAGCAAAGTACTGTATAGAACTGCTACTATGTATACGTTCATTTCCACTTGTTATTCTTCGAATTGCATTTCGTACAAACGTGATCTTTAAAACAGTACCGATGTAATGTGTTGTACTGCAGCAGCAAAGACAATGGAGTGACAAGGTCTGGAAGTAAGAAGTAAAATTAAAGAATACATTGTGGGTTGTAGGATATTTCATGTCCTGTTTTGTTCTTTCAACCACACCAAGCTGGCCTTTGCAGGTAAAAACACCTTACACTGTGTCAGCTTCCTTCAGTCTAAATTGTGCCATCTTAGCTCTTTGTGTGTGTGTGTGTGTGTACTTGTGTATTTGTCTTTGAACCACAGAGCACACAGTCATGAGGGAATACCCATTTGAATGAGAAAAACAGGAAGTAGCAGAGCTGCTTTTCCTTTCTCCTGCGCACATGGCCGTCATGCCTTTATATGGCTCTCACCACTATATGGCTTTAATACTAACAAGCGCCACGCTGATTATGTGTGGTAAAATCCTGTCAGGTTATAAATGGGCAAAGCCAGGTCACACAGCAGAAGCCAGTCTCTCAGTCACAGTAAGTTCTAGCCTTATTTTAGCAGATGCCTGTATCAAGGTTTGTTTGTGTGCCTCTCACTTCATTAATTTGAACAGCTGGATTTCCATTCAACCAGTGCAGGATGATGACCTTCCTTAAATACACAACAGGCACTTCCCTCCGGGGAGTAAAATCCATATCCTTGTAGTTCCAGGTCTGCTTCCATAATCGTTGCACCGCCATGTACCTGGGCGCCATTTTCTGCACCGATGATGTCTCCTCTGTATCCGGCAGACCTTTTCCTTCCACAAACAAATTGGCAGTGTTCAGCAGGGAAACACTAATATATCCAAGGCCAATCAGTTAATCAGCCACTCTCCTGCATGTTGGTGTCACAGTTTAAATGAAAATGTCTTTACTGAAATGAGCCTCCTTTCCAAAAACACCCACTTGCAAAAATAATAATAATAATAATAATAATAATAAAAGTTTAAGTTTGTTCAGCTTTGAGATATTTCCATTTGACCAAACTGAACACAGGACTGTTGTTACCTTGACCACTTCCCTCTTATTCCAGAAGGCCACTCTAAACTTTCCACTTTAAAATATTTATGTAGGATCCAAAAATATCGAGCACTACCTGCCTCCGAGCACTTAAAAAAGACTGCTTGTCTTTTTGTGACTGTAGATGATGGCTTGGGTGTAGGCTGTGAGTAGCAATTACCATGCAATACTGTGCTTGGAACTTCCCTGAAATGACCATTATTTTGCATCAAGGGAACCACCTCACAGGGTCCTCGAGTTGCTTTTGACCCACTGAGCCACTGTCGTGCCTCTGAACGCAATAAGGAAATGCAAGTGGACAGCACAAACAGGGAAAAATAGGGCAACATTAAACCTTAATGACAATATTCTGCAGCAATTCCACTGTTGACCAGTGACTCAGGATCTACTTCAACAGGATTTAGGATTATGAGCTAATTGGGGCTAAAATCCAGTTTGGCATTAGGTGTGAGGGTGATGTTCTCTTTGTTTTGCTGTACTGTTGTTGTGCTGCCAGAAAATTGAGAGAACTCTTCATCTTGTTGTTTGTTCTGCAAGGTGCATATTTCCATTTTCAGTTGAACACTTTCTCTTCACATGTCTTACCTGTCAGTCCATTAATCACCCCAGTTGCCTTCTCCACAGACACACTCACATTTAACTCCCTCACCTTTAACCTTTTGCTCTGTAAACTGGCATAAATAAAGGAGCATCAGCCCTTACATTTGAATCTCACTACAGTAGATTTCATCTTGTTGCAGTGGTTAAAAATCTGACATTGGCAAAACTGAGATCAAAGTAAAAATATAGAACCAAACATAATAAAAGTAATTTATCCAACTCAGTTAACTGTAGAATCCTGATGTTTAACTGTTCTGTCAAGATTTTCTAGACAGCCATTAAAGCTTTCATCTTTAAAGCTAACGCTTGAATTTGTGTGTGATTATGTGTGTGTGAGTGTGTGTTTTGTGTGCATTTTTATGGGTGGAGAAATGCAGTATTTAGTCTTTAGTCTTAAGAATGATTTAGTGTGTCTTCTATTTCCCTAGTTTTACTGTTAACTGCCAGTGATGCAGGTGTTTCACACAGGCTCAAATGTGAAAAAAACCTTTGATCGTAGGTCTTTTTTTTCTTTCCAGTCTGCGGGAATTTCCCCTCTTTGCACAGTGGGAGTGTTCCTCTCTTTCTTTTTCTCCGTTGCTGAAATAATAAAAAAGCGAGAAGCATCCGTTTCTCTCTGGACCAGAGCAAAGTAAGGGCTTCACAGCCTCAGGCTTGACATTTGTCTTTTGCACACTTGTAAGATCTCCAAGCCAAAGTGCACATCCTTCAGCTGCCTCTCCCACAGAGCAGCTCTTCTGGCACATTGTCACGACGCTGTGTGGTACACTGCCGCATCGCTTTTCTTTGCACCTCTGATCTGTACTGCAATCTGATGAAAAGTTGCTCTTCTATACATGAACACCCTTTACATTTCCCCAGTTGCCTTTTTTGTCATCAATGCTGTGGATTTTCCAGGAATTTTCCCATCGTCTCTGCCAACCCAAAACAGCAGCCCACCCCTTGAGCTCCTCCCAACTGCTGTGGTCCTTCAGTCTCTCATTTAGCTCTTTTATGTGGGATCTGGAGTAATAAAGCTGATGTGAGTTGTGGGGGGGGGGGGGGTTGGAGTAGCTTGTTCACAAATTGCTGTGGTTTCACACTGTCTCTGCTTTCTGTCGTTAACAATATTATAACCTGCAGGACTGGGATCTTTTCGGAATTTTCTCCACCCCAATGACACCTATCAGGAGCTCCCCCTCCTCCTACAGGCTAACTCTGTGTCACCTATGTGGTGTAGGGGACACCTGTTGATTGAAGTACAGTTACAAGGGGCCTGTAGTCTTCACATATGTGCACCTGACAGAGGGTTGTTCAGGTAATGACAGGAGTGGGATACCTAGCAGTTGCCTTAATGAGCATGACTCTGGCTGTCTCTGTCCAGAAGACCTTGGTGATTGCCATGGTGACAGGATGTATATGTGTTCTCTCCGGTTTACCAGCTTTACCATGAATTACTCACCCATGTAGGACTGCATCATATTTAGGAAAATACGCAAGCAAAAATAATTCTCAACCTTAACTACACTTATAAATAAGAACATTCAAAATAATATGACTGTCCCTTATTGATCTCTCAATAAATGTGATTTGGGCCATACTGAGTTAGAAATTCCACTAACATTGTTGGTCTCTGTAGTGGTCATTTATGCACACACGTGTATAAATATGTTTGTGTGTTTGTCCTTATCTTTAGTCCTTTTTTCACACCTCTTGCTGCGAATGTCACAAATGACCTTCTGGGCCTATAAATACATGCTTATGTGCAGTGGCTGTTCACACATATATTTCCAAAACATACACATAGCGGCATATCCTTCATACCACTGATTCCCAGTGTCAAGAATACATCATTTCACATGAAATGACTGTAAGCTTATATATTCAGTTATTCATGCACTTGCATATTTGATATAAAACACTCACTGGAAAACCAAATGCATAGCATTTTGTTGCATTATTAGCTTAGTTGATGTCTTTAAAGATATTACTGTTAGTCTTCATTCTTTGATATGGCTGGAGATTTGCTGAACAAGTTCAAGTTAAATGTCTTGGTATACCATAAAATAACAAATTAGGCATAAGATCTGGAAACTCTTCAGTCATCAGTCCTGTTCCTGTGAAACTACAGTACCCAATACTCTCACATTAAAGTGAAGGCTGATGCATGCTTGATACTGGCAGTTTTCATTTATTCTGTATTTTCACTCTAAGACTCTTTACAGGATTGGGTGTCTGATGTGCTCCACTATGTACAAGCTGGGTTCAGTATACAGGACAGACAGCGGTCATTTAAATTCAGGGAATTGGGGTGGGGGGGTCAGACTATGAACTGATTATTGTTGTGGTAGAGAGTTCTAGGTCGACTCAGCGTGACGACATAATGACTGGTGTGCACAATGAGCCTGAGGCCCCGTCACAGTCCAAGCATGAAGAGCTGCTCTGAAGGTGGTAATGAGTGGTAATTGGGCTAGCGCTCACTTAATGCCCAATGATTATTGATCAAATGAAAATGGGTTGAATGGGGAGCAGCTACTGAGGTGGCTGGGACAGTGCAGGAGGTGGGGAGGGGGCATTATCATTGTTCATGTTTCAGCAGAGCCCTGTCAACACGCTGAGGACCTTGGTTAATCAGGGAGAAAACAGGAGCGAGTGACTGAGGGGGAGAGGTATCTCAGGAATGTGTCTTGATACCAGAGAGAAAGAGGAAGTTAGAGCCAGGGAAAAGAGAGAGGTATGAACAGAGAAATGCAGAGAGAGACAGAGAAACAGAGAGTGAGAGAGACCAGCAGGTAATGGGGACTGAGTGTGAAACACAGACTTGTAAAGGCAGCATTGAGGAAGTGAAGTGGTTACATGGTTACATGATATAGTTATGACTGTGGGCTGCCGAATCCTTCGAGTCAGTACTTAACCATAAATGTTTATTTGAAAATATCCAGCTGTACGTATAGCCCATATATAAATTTGTAAACCGTGATTGCTTGCTTGTTTGTTCAGAACAATGCTAAACAGCTGCTATAATTATTTAGACAACATATGTCATTATATCAGCCAATTTATTGTGAAAGGCGCTAGATAAAACTTAATTGACTTGAATTTAATGTCTTATTTTGCAATAACCTCAGATCAGGAGCACCACTCGCATTTAAAGAAAGATATGCAAAGAATTGCTTTTAGTGTAACAAATTATGTTTTTAGCTAATGATCTTTTATCCTGAGCAGTCCCAGACACAGTGATCTCAGTTGTCAAAACAACACTAGAGGTACTTAAAATAAAAAATATATATGTAAAAAGCATTTAACAGAAAATGTTAAAGTCAGACATGAAGTGCTAAGAAGAGTTAATCCATCATACCACAGACAACACGTTTAACACCCCTGACTGACTGCAGTTGCAGGGGATGTAGGTGATTATAATGATCATGGGACCTAATTTATGATGTTTTTGTACTGTTGATTATGATGTTTTTGTACTGTTGTGCCCATGTGAGTGACACACATTTCATTCTTCACTTAATACATAAAACTTGTAAGACTGCAGACTTTTAAAACAGATGACAAAACATAATCAGACCACTTCCTAAGATGAAAAGCAAAATGATGAATCTCAACAGCCAGCATGTAGTCAACAGAACCATATTAATTAAAATTATTATAAAATGTAAAATCCAAAAACCACTACACTAGAGGAACAGGCCACTCTATAATGGCTATGTAATCCTCAGAAAGAGGATTTTGTATTATATAAATGTTTTATGCACTATGGTCTGGTAATATGTATGTTTAATAAAACATCCTCTTCTCACTTTGAGAAGGCAGTTGGTGGGGGCCTGAGCTGCACAGAAGCTTTGGAAGTAGTGAGGGAAAACTGACAGACAAACAGACAGACAGGCCTGGAAACCCGAACAAGCCGTGCAGGAGAAAAGAAGCATGAATGTGTGTTCACTGATCCATTAGAAGATGCTTCCGTTCCTCCTCCTCACAGAATAAAGCTCTGTGGCAGTGTCCAGCCTACTACCTTCCTCCTGTTTATAACCCAGCTTCCTGAAACCTTCAGCAGTCATGTGTTTGCAACACTGACTGCTATCACAAACACACTGAATTGGTGCTATGCACAAACAGTATCAATGTACAATATCACCTCCGTCACAGTCTTATGTTACCACTTCTGAAAACAAGACGCAGTATGTATACTGAGACACAACAGGCCACAGAGTAGAACTGTTTACATGTTTTGGCATGATACTTCAAACACTGTGTCCTGATTGCATGACTACTGAATTATCCCCCTGGATTCACAATGTACACATTGCAATCATTTCTTTAGCTCGCTCTGCCTGAAGCTATGTGCACCTGTTTGGAATCTATATATAACAGCGCATGACCCTTCCCTATGAGTGATGTAGTCTTCTTTGGGGACGGTGTGTGAAGGTGTTCTTGTGTTTTTGGGCCTTTCATTTAGGCTAAACCCACTGGTTTGCTTTCTGAAGAAACACTAATCCCCTAACTCCAACCGTGTCTCTCATGTGCCTCACAGTGGCTGGCTGCTGGTCGCCCTGATCCTGAAAACCCCTGATGATGTCAGCCAGCCTGAATTATCAGCAGAGATCAGTGGACAGGTGTGGAGCTGAGGAGCACAGGGTGGAATGGGTAAATGCACGTATGCACACACACACAGACACACAACAAACACACACACACACACACACACACACACACACACACACAAACACGCCTGCATACACCTACACGCATATACACACATATGCACATGTGCATGCACACAAACCGTTACACACACACACTCCACACACACATGCATGCACATACATACATGCACACACACACAAACACACACACACACACTGACATACATACATATACACACATGCATGAGCACAAACACACACTCACCCACACACACTCCACACACACATGCATGCACAGACATACACACACACATTGACATACATATATATACACACATGTATGAGCACACACACTCACCCACACACATATGCATGCATACACAGACACATGCAAAAAATAACAAGCTCCTGGGTGGAACTGTTCAGCCATTAAGGTGCAATCTGTGTTTCATACACAGCCCTGACACATTGAAGTCCAACATATTGACGCATGTCATTAATGGAAACGATTCCTGTCCAAGTATAGTTGTTTTCTCTTACTACCACCAAGAAAAGTGCTGCCAGATTAGCATGACTTCTAGGCACATAATTAATGACATTAAAATTTCAGGCTTTAAACTTGACGTAATGCTTAAGGGCAGATCTTTAACATCAGAAGGTGTGGAGCAAATGAGAGGAGAATGAAAGGAGAAGGGAGGTACATAGAGAGGGAAATCCCAGATTTTGCAGTCAAGTACAGCCGCAGGCTACGGATGGAGGATAGCATTACTCCCACAACCCCCCCCCCATGCACACACACACACACACACACGCACACACACACACGGTTAAATACAGAACAATCACTATGTTCTGTTTTACATAGAAAAACTTAATTTTAAAATTTGAGATTGGTGAGAAATGTAGTAATATGGGCACCATATAATGGTCTCTCTAGTTCTTTCTCTCTCTCCTTCTTCTTTCTCTCCCTGTGTTTCTACAACTAAACCCAATTTACTGTGTGCGTTCTTGCATTGTACAAATTTAGTTACGGTGTCTTTTCTGAAGATGAATACAATAAACACTTGTGACAGAGAAAGGAAACATTACAAGTGTGAGTCCTGAAGCCTCCTGCTACCTTTGGTCTTCTCCCCCATCCTTTGTGTTCAGAACAACATCTCGATCTCCTTCACATGTACCGTGTGACCGCCAGAGACCAGTTTTGATTTGTGCTTGCGCATGTGCCTATGCACGCCTGGACGTGCATGACTGAGACAGTGAGGGCTTGCGTAACACCATCTCCTCTGCATGCAGGACACCCCAGTGCCGCACACGTCTCCTGGTGACTAACTGTCTACTGTTGTCTCACTTGCAACTCAGTTTCTACTATACACCATCAGGCTCCATGATGACGCAGCTACTTTAGGAGTTACTAATATGTTCTGCTCACTATTACCACTTTCATCAGATTATCCACCTCAATCCTAATCATAATCCAGACATGCTAATGATAGCCTTGCTGACACAGTGACAAAGTCTATGGATTATATTACCTGAGGTCTCTACTAAGCTTTCATAAAATACTTGTGATCAAAAACACAAGACTGTTTTGAAAAGTACAAAACTTTTCTTGCATTTTATACACTGGTATTTGACTATCCAGATGTAGTTAACAAATCGGAAAAACCTATACAAAAGTAATATTGACTATCCAGATGTAGTAATAAGATGAACAGGAAAAACCTATAACCTTTGGAATACAGACTGTTTTACACATAGTCAGTCTGTATTCTACAGGTTTTGGATGCTTTTGAATTCAGAATTTTAAATGGTTTATTCATAAAATATTTAGACCCCTTCACTTTTTCACATTTTATGTTGCAGCATTAAGATAATATCATTACTTTTCAATTTTCCCCCACATAAAGCAACATTGAATACCCCAAAATAACATGGTTAAAACAGGATCTTAGAAATTACTGCTAAATCTAAAATAAAAAACTGAAATATCAAATAGACACAAATATTTAGGCCCTTTGCTATGATGCTTGAAATTTGTCTTTGGTCGTTGTGATGTTTGTATACCTTGTTTCACCTGTGTTTAAATCAATTGACTGGACCTGATTATGAAAGACACACCCTTATCTTTATAAGGTCCCACAGATGATACTGTGTGTCAGAACAAAAGTCAAGCCATGAGGTTGGAGAGATTGCCTGCAGATCTTAGAAACGGGATTGTGCCAAGGCACAGATCTGGGGAAGGCTGTAAAATATCTGCAGCATTGAAGCTTCCCAAGAAAACAACTGGTATCCCTCCATCATTTTTAATAGAAGAAGATTGGAAGAACCATGACTCCTCCTAGTGCTGCCCATCCAGTCAAACTAAGCAAATGGGGGAGAAAGACCTTGGTAAGAGGTGACCAAGAACTCAATGGATGCTGTAGATCAGCTCCAGAAAACCTGTGTGGAGATGGAAGAAACTTCCAGTAGGACAAACATCACTGCAACAATTTGCACTTCATCGGCAGAGTGTCCACACAAAAGCCTCCTCTCAGTAAAAGATTCATAAATGCCTGCCTGGAGTTTGCAGAAAGACATCTAAAGGATGTCAGACTGTGAGAATCAAGATTCTCTCGTGCGATGAAACCAACCCTGAACTGTTTGGCCATAGGGACAACTCAGTAAGTGTTCACTGTGAGTGGCTCAGAAACAGCCTGGATTTGAACCCAACCAAACTTCTCTGAAGAGGCCTGAGGAAATCAATTTATATGATTTTAGCTTAAGGCTGTGACACAATAGCATGTGAGGAGAGTGAAGGGATCTGAACGTACTGTACTGTAACATTGAGGGAACTGGTTTTATCACATGAGCATTAATTTTATAATATGACAAAATAGCACTTAACAACGAATTCTGCTATGAGACAAACACATGAACAAAAAGCCCTTAAACTCAAATAAACACAGAACTCCAGTAACTGGATTTTACATGACTGGGTCTCCAAGTACTGTTGAAAATCTATTAAAAATTTTATATAATTAAATTTAATGAGAAATATACCAGAAAAGGGTTTTTGATAAATCACCCCTGTTAAATCTCCCTCAACACATTTTTCTGTACCTCTAGCCTGTGGGCTCAACTGATCTCACACAGACAAGCTCATGCCACGTCACACCCGACCCCACCCACACTTCCTGTCCTACTTCCTGACCTGCTTGTTTGTCCTCCACGTACAGGTGTCTTCCGTTATCGAAAACGTCCCCTCTTCCGTCGTGACTCAGGTATACACGGCTTCCCCACAACACCCCCTATGTTTCCACAACCCCCCTTTTACACCAGCATCAGCTTCCTCAACCTCTTCTAATGACAACAACACAATTGACTTCCTCAGTACATCAAACTAAAATAGGACAATGCTGTACAATACAGTGTAACAGCAGAAGGTCCAACATGACCTGTCCAACAGTCACACAGAAGTATCATTTATGTGGGAGAACATATAAATGATAACCTTTAATCCAAAAAGTAACATAGAGTTGAAGGCACAGAGATGTTAACAAAGCAGAGATCGGGAAAAACAGACAAGCGGCGAATGGGTGGAGTTAGAGACACATGTGAAAAACAAAGACCAAATGTGTGACCAGCAAAACTCAAGCTAACAGTGTGTAAAAGTGCAACGTGAGGTGATGTGTTTGGACTTCTCTTGTGCAGTATTGGGTGGAGCTCTGTTTACTGCACAAGGACGAAGCCTGGAAACAGACAGGCCCATGATCCTTCACATCTCGAACGGGCCGTCTTGAGGACATTGACCGTAGTGACCCTGACGGGGTGCGGTGTGGGGTGTGCACTGTTCGGCATGGAGGGGACACACACAGAGCCGACTTTGTGAAAGCACTAAGCAGCACTTTCTGGGCTTGGTGTCCTGGCCAGCGATCAGCGAGTGTTCATGCCTTCTGTCTGCCACGCGGACACAAATACGTCTGCCTCGCTCGCTCCATGCATCAATGCCTCCATTGATTCCTATAGAGCAAGTCTTCCTGGGGTCATCATTGTCCTGGGGTCTGGATATGTCTCGTTTACTGCTCTTGTCCCTGCCATTTATGAAATGACTGAGAAGGATAGACAATCAGCAGGGAAAATATGACTCATATACCAATGATGGTGAGAGTTCCCCCTATTGGTAGTATCATGTATTTGTAGCTATGCAACTATTGTCTGGTACAGACATTACTTCACTGGCTGACTCCCAATCTATAAACTGTGGTTTTAACAGGTATGTGTCTCAGGTAGAGAATTTTTCATCACTTACCACATGATCTTACTGTGGTGTGCTGCTATTTTCCATCCGTTTTGATGTGTTACAGTTCTCTGTATTAATTTTGATTGGGGATTACTGAGCTATATGCATAATTACCATGACCTGAAAGCAAAAAGATAGACAGACACCATTAATCATAATGTGAGCTGGTAATCGCTGTAATTAGTGCGGCCATTGCTGCATTCATAAAACACTTTATTCTCCTCAGCGTTGTATTTCCTTTGGGGCGCCTATGCGTATTAAAATGTTTTATTGTCAGCAGTGTTTGTTTAGGTTGCCTCTATGGATTCGCTAAACAAGCACTTGTCTTGAGCTTGTTAATATTGTTTAGAACACTTTGCAGTCCCTTGGGGACACAGCAAAAGTTCAAGACCACCAGTCTTACTCAAAGAATTTTTTTCTGGTGACATCCAGTCACGGCGAGTGGGCCAGATTTTGTGCTCGAGCAGAGAGAGCTCACTTGGCTCTGTATATGGCGGTGTCACCCGTCATCCCCAGTACCTCATGTGTTCTGGAGCTGGACAGCTCGCTTTGCGGCCCATCTTTGTTGTGTATATTTGTTCGCTTTGGTGTTGCGGTTAGAAGAACCAGGAGTTTCCAGGTCTGGGCCCCAGGAGCAAAACATGGTTTGTTTTACTTGCCACCCTGAATAGATGCACAGATCTCTGTAATTGTCAGGAAACAATTACTGCCCACACCCTGGCCATGCACATGACACACACACACACACACACACACACACATTTCACAGTGAGTAACTGAGATATGCCTTTGTGTTGCTGAACTGTGGAAGGGAACCCACAACTGAGAGCATGGAAACTGGACTCGCACCAGGCTGGGCTACAGTCAAATCCACAACCCTTGTGTTGAGAACTATCTGTATCCCCTACAGTGTTTACCTGCATTATGCCAGACTGCTGAGTTGTTAATAACTATAATATGTGTCGTTACACACAGATAGCATTGTTCAGATACAGCACATTAAGGTACTGTCAGTATTATACACTAATGGGTCTGTGTCTGTTGATAAGCACTGATATGCTGGCATGACCTGTGCTTTGCTCTGGGTAACAGTATCTGCTGGAGGATTAAATAGAAAATGAGGTGACATGTTTGATTACCTACCCCTACAGCATGCCGTCCCCCTTGGGATGGATCTGCCTGCTAAGCAAATGAGAAGTATTGCTAACAACAATGTGAGCAGTGACTGTAACAGCGCTGCTATACACGCATACGTCATGCTTTCTCATGCTAAGTGTGAAGGGCAGACAGAACAGGACCCACCCTGTCTGGAACTTACACTGAGCCGCTGTGCCTGCGCCCCAACGTTAATGGAAAATCACATCAAACGGGGAGCCCAGCACGCCCTCCCACCCTGGGGACGGCATTTCTGACACAAACAACGACCGGGTTTGACAGCAGCCATGCAGGAGGAATGGGACGGGGTTTAACAGCTCAGATGGTGAGAGAACAGGACCTTGAGGCAAACAGGTGAGGGGAACGTTCAAGTGAGACTGCAGGTCTAGAGTGTTTCCTTCTCCTGCTCTGGCTCCCGCCCCCACCTCTTGCCCTATGATAGCACTCCTACCTGTCTCTTCAGTGATCTCAGAGGTTAAAAATTCTGCTCTCCTAAAGCACCAGAGTTAATGTGTACCAGGGACCACTGCAAGGAAAGCTAAAAGACTCCCTTGAACCGAGCCACTGAGTCACCAAGTAGTGACATCATTCTTCCCCACACCCCTCCCCACAGGTAACTGTTGTTCAGGTGCAAGGCAGTTAGGCACGATGACAGGGCAAAACAAAATGACTCAGATAAGTGAGATCTACTCTATGTTAGTCTGAATGCAGAGCTACGCTGACCTATATCATTTACCAGTGGAGCCTGGGAAATCTGAAATTCATGTTGACATTTCCTACTTATTAACTCAGTATGCCATGCCATTTCATCACATGCTGTGCAGCACAGACCATTTTTACATGCAAGATGTCATAGTGCACTTAAGAGAAGGTTTCTAAAATTAATCAAAAGAGAAAAAATAACCCTTAAACTACATTAACAAAACCTTGATTGTCCCCTTTAGAAATCCATAAAGTTTTTATGTGAATGTAGACACATAATGACACAATAATTGGTTCTGTGAAGTAAACTGCTGGTAGTGTGATGGTTACAAATAAGAACTGACAGTGTAGTGGTTTCTGCTCCAAGCCCTTACCAAACTAAAGACCTTACTAACCAAACTCTAGATTTTGCAACTTACTCTTATTAATTTCCAGAACAGTGAGAACAGATCAGGAGCAATTTCATTCATTTAATTTATCATTTAGCAGACGCTTTTATCCAAAGCGACTTACGACATTTCATACATTATAATGAGCTAGTGCTGAGTGCCTTGCTCAAGGACACACAAGGTGGCTTGACTGGGATTCAAACTAGGAAACTTCAGCATCTCAGCCTGATGCTCTACCAATTGAGCCACCTGGTCACCATTTATCACAACAATTAGAATGTAATGCATGTGTGTGTGCACGTGGGTATATGTGTGCTAAGTACATTGCTCTCCAGCTGCTGCGACACGGGCCGCGTGACAGCATACATGTCCATGCCACCCCATCTGCGTCTGTGTTGGGGTGTCTGTCTCTGTGTCTGAGTCACTCAGCCTATTACGTGTTACCAACAACAACGCTTCCTCTTGTCTCCTCTGCCTACTCACTCTTATTCCTGTCATAGCCAAAAACAGCCTCAATGCTGCCCCTCAACCCCCCCACCACACTCTCACTGTGTTTTTGATCACATTCTTTCTCTGTGAGATCAGAGGCAGTTGTGACGTCAAGAATGCATGCTTGTGTGTGTTTATGTGCATGTGTCTGTGTGTGTGTTTCTTCCTGTCTCTTTCTTTGGGGCAAAATGAATACATACCTTTAGTCAATGTATTTTTGAATGTGTGTACTGTTAAACATGTGTCTGAAGTGTTTGTGTCATTATGAGTAGTGGCCTGTGATAACTGCCATGAGCTTTATTTGGAGTGCAGATCTGTAATATCAAGTGTCCTTGGCTGTCTGTTGGTTGTATTTTCATGTATCACTACAGTTTACATGTGCCATATACTGTACATGCACATCTATCATTTTCCCGTTTCCAGGTATGTCTTGTGATTATATATAGGTGGGTTTCAGTAACTGTACAAGTATGTTTCTTTTTGCGTTTTCTGCACCATGTTCTCCGTCTCTCTCTCTCTCTCTACCCACCCCCCACCTCTGTTCCTCACTCCTGCTGCTAAAGGAAACTGGAGCACAATGATAACGGCTATAAACACAATGGATCCAACAGAAACACACACATGTGTGCACTCACCCACACACGCAAATGCCCACACACACACACACACACACACACACACACACACACTAACATTCTCACACTAATACATAAACACATACAAATTTGACACTATTTTATTAACCCCATAGGGAAATGACTTCTCTGCATTTAACCCATCCCCTGGGGGGAGCAGTGGGCAGCAACACAAGGCATCCAGGGAGCTGACACTGAGTGTCTTATTTAGGGACACGCCCGGGCTGGGATTCAAACAAAAAACTTCTGCATCCTAGCCAGATGTTCTAGCCATTGAGCCACCCACAACACTCACAGTACAAATACACACACTCATACATGCTCTCTTTTTCTCTCTCTCTCTGTCTCTCTCTCTCACACACACACACAAACGCACACTCACATTCACCAACCATGATAGTACACACACTCACACATACATTACTGGTCTAAAGTTTTAGAACACCCCCATTTTTTCAGTTTTTAATTCATATTTATGCAGTTTAATGTCTCAGTGTACTCTGAAAAAAGCATAGTACAAATAACCAACTGGACATCTAAAAGAAATTATGGAATTGTTTTCTGTAACAGTATGTAATCTAAATTTTTCACTCATCAAAGTAGCCACCTTTTGCAGATATAACAGTCAAACACACCCGTGGCATTTTTTCAAAATCAAATATTCAAATATTGTTCAAAGTTCTTCCCCAACTCTGTTGCAGAAGTTCCCACAAATATGTTGCCATTGTAGGTTGCTTTGCTTTCACCCTTCTGTTCATCCCAAACCAGCTCCATGGGGTTTAAATCTGAAGACTGTGCTGGCCATTCAATGATTTGAAGCCTACCATTTTTTTCTGTTCTTTGAAGATAGTTTTGACACACCCTGGAGGTACGTTTTGGGTCATTAACTTGCTATCGGATGAACCCTTGACCAACTAGGCGTGCACTAGAGGGTATTGCATGGAGCTGCAAAATGCTGTGGTAGTACTTTGGGTTCAGTGTACCACTCACTCTGTGCAAATTGCTGACTCTGGATTCAGAAAAAGAGCCCCAGACCATCACACTTATTCCTCCATGTCTGACAGTTGGTGTCACACATTGAGAAACCATCCTTTCGCCTACTTGACGGCACACAAAAACCCTTTGTGGTGAACCAAAGATCTCAAATTTTGATTAATCAGTTCATAAGACATTCTTCCCATCTTCAGTAGTCTAGTGATTCATGGCCCAGGCTTTTCTTATTTCGCCATCATAGCTATGGCTTTCTTACTGCCACTCAACCTTTTAAAACTGCAGCTCAACGTCTTCTCTTCACAGTTGAAACTGAGACTTGCTTACTTCAATCAATGTTAAACCGAGCTTGAAGCTGTCGTCTTATGAGCTGCCTGCATGCAGGCTGTTGTATCTCTGAAACTTATCTTCAGATTCTGTTGTGGCTTTGGGTCTGCTTTTGGGTCTTCTTGTCAGAGTTTCCTCCAGTTTCCAAGTGCCTTTTGATGGTATAGGAAACTGTACTCACTGACACCTTGGCTTTCTTTTCAATTTCTCTAATCGAAAGACCTACACTTTTAAGGGTTATAATGATCTGTCTGTATTCTTTTGTTAATTGCCTTTTTCTCACCAGTTTTAGAGCAATATACTACTTTCTGCAGTACAATACTGTCCAAATATTGCTTTAGAGGGTGTAGTAACACAGTCTGCTCCAACACTGCTTTTATACAGACAGTAGGCTTGTAAGTAAACAAAATTTGGAACATCTGTAGGAATTGTTAGCATAAACTTTCAATGCTTAATTTACTTATATTGCTGTAGAATAACTGTGAGTTTTTACCTTATTACCTCTTCCCTAAATATGCCTTTTTGTATAACTCTGAAATGTACATTATTTTTTAGTTTTTGTTTACCTAAATTTTTTTCCACCTCTGGCAATTTACCACTTACCTTTGTAGCATTTCAAGTTATTCACTTGAATTGAACCTCTTACATTTCAATAAAAACTGGAAAAATGGGGGTGTTCTATACCTTCTGACCAGTAGTGTACACACACAAACACTCTCACATTCACCAACCATGATAGTACAAATATATGTACAAATACAATGTGTCTGTGTGTGTGAGTGTGTTTGAGAGAGAGAGAGAAAGAGAGAGAGAGCAAGAGAGAGAAGATATAGAGAGACAGACAGACAGATATATGCAGATGGAGGGCACAACAAGGTGATACCTGCAAAAACTAGCACGGAGCAGGGGCTCTTGTTATACATGAAAAAATGTGCACACTAACATGCAGAGCCAGAGGAGGGACACACGCAGGACATACAAGAATGTGTACTGTAGAGGGAAGGAGCATGGACCCCTCATCACACACACACACACACACACACACGGGTCAGCAAACAAGGTTTGCACAGTACAAATTTACAAATAATTGCTATAAAGGACATGTTTTTTCACAAGTAGAATAATTCTGAAATCCCATGGAAGTTTAAAAAAGCTGTTACTGTAATATTCAAACAAAATTTTTTTTGTTGTAAAATTCTAATAAAATCATGGGGATTCAAAGTTTTCATCAGGATAACTGCACAGAGTACATTTTAGAGAAATGTCTGATAGTTCTTTGCAAAGTGTGATTTTGTATGCTCTCATAATCTCTAACTTTATCAATGAAGTAAAAAATAAAACATCCAGAATACATTAAAAACTCTAATATTTATATCAGAACCTACATATTGGATATAACCTACATAATACCCATTTTCACATTTTTACACAAAAAAGCTGCAACATTCTAGAATAGTTAGTGTGCCATCGGGTCATGCCCAAAACACACTACACCATTCACCTTACATGCACTCCACACTCACTTTTCAGTGACATTAACCAAAGGTCAGTCCCAACATCCTGTCTCTGGCCCTGTTATCAGACATTTTTTTATTTGTAGTTGTAAAGGCCCAAATGCCAGGTCAGTTACACAACACGCTCCTAATTTATCCAAAAGTCATGGTGTTCAGGAAAATACCTGAGTAAGGCCTCAGAGCTGCCCTCACCACTAGGCAGGGGTCAGCAACAGTAAACTGACTAGAGGCATCACAGCAATTGCAAATCATGAATTCGTCTACTCATATTTTCACCATCCACACAATGGTTCAATTATTTATTCAGGCTTTGCTGGTAAGGATTGTGGTCATACACCTTCCAGTGCCAAGATAAAAAAAAAAAATTTATTGGGTTCAAAAATGGTGAATATGGGGGAAGATACTACATAAAACAGAAAAATATGGATGGGTCTAGAACAAAGCTTGAAGAGATGCTGCATGATGGAACCTGACATTATCTCAGACTACAGTGTAACGAATCGGCTTACATTGAACATATGGATCGTCTTCATGGGGTTGAATGAGAAGGTTATGAACAGCATCTAGAAAAACAAGAAGATGAGCTGTGTTACTGTATAAGGACAAAGTGTTTCATGGTGATGGAGGACCCCATGTATGCTGATAGTGGTACAGATAGTTATGCTACACCCATGCTAACCAGGAACATCCACATTGGCATGCTGTCCAGTGATGTTCCTCCCATGATGGTGCCTTCTACTGAGGCTAAATCCTGCCTCATCCACATACATGTATTCATGTGGGACAGCACCTGCATCCAGCTCGAGTACCTTCTGTAAATGAAAACACAAACTCTTACAGTAGGTAAAGACAGTCAATGCACTGCAGCCCATTACAGTATGTTTATTGCATACTGTAAGGAAGAAGTCTGTTGTAACATCGTGTTACACTTACCAGGATATATTGGTGCCTCTGTTCTTTGACTTGGTTGTCATTTCTTTGAAAAGGCACTCTGTAAATTTGCTTCACGTATATGCTATTCTTCCTTAAAACTCTGTCAATTGTTGCAATGCATACACTGTGAATGTTTGCAAAGACATCATGATCAGTAATAATTCTCTTCCTTATTTTCTTTAAAAATAATACACTGTTGGCTAACCCCATGTTCACTGTGGCAGTCTCTTGCGCTGGAGTAAAAAGATGCTGCCTACCACCCCTTGGAGGTTGTCTCTCCACTCTATAAGCACATAGACTGCTGCCTTTACTGTCACTACTCCAGTCAATATACAAATGTGTAATACAGTCAAAAGTGAGGTTTTGTAGTCAGTGCAGTTCTAAAGTACGATACAGGAACAGTTGCCTGACCTGTTTTCAGTTCTAAACTGTCGTATTATGGAGGCCACTGTGAATCGTGAAAAGTGAGGCTGCACACGTAGACCTGCCTCTCTCATGCTCAAGCCATGGTTGATCACATGGTCAATTAGTGTAGCCCAAATTTCATTTGGCACCGTTTGTCTCCTTGGGTGAGCTCTGCCTCTGCCCTCTCCTCACCACTGGTTAGCTCCATGGTGCTCTATTGTGTAGCACTTACACTGGTAATGTCTATATATGTGTTTCCTTTATAAGTCAGTTGACTACTCAAGTTCAGGAGCTTCATGGAAACTCATTGGCAGAACCCTGTCTGACAGATGAATTGAAATTAATTGAATTGAATTCATACAATTACTGCATTGTCTAGCATTTCACTCTATATACACTGTACTGTAGAGGTGGAGGGTGTATGGTGAACCTGCGGTAGCCTAGTGGCTACAGTAGAATACTGTTGATATTTGGCTATGAACATCATGAGACTAAGGGTCATTGGTTCAGTTTCACCTGCTCTAATGTTTCAGTGAAATGTTTTTCCCCTTTTCTGTCAGTCTCGTGTCTTTTTGCTGAAACTGTCATTTTCCACAATGGACAGTACTGGTAGCAGAGTGCTGAAAAAAGCTCTGTAGTGTTCATCTTGTGGGGCTCTGTGTTAATTTCACTGCTTTTCAAATGTAAGCATTTTCTGTCTTAACATTAGCAAAAGATGCTAAGAGAGTTTGTCGTGAAATTTTAGCTTAAAGATTGAACACTGTTAAGCGTTATGCAAAAAGTGGATGAGGAATTTGTAAGGAGAGCAAACTGCAGGGAATGTGTTTGGAGTTTTGTTTCACTGTCTTGGAAAAAATACAACAGTTTTTAGTATTGAAAATTGTATGCCAGCATGCAGTAACAGGACAGTAGCAGTTGAGAAAAACTGTAACTTAGGGGTTTAACTCAATATACAAAAATTGCGTTTATGAACAGTAAATATATGGTTTAGATAATTTCTTTAATCATAATTATTTTTAACGTGGTTCTGACAGCCACTACGTTTATATGTGTTCTATGTTAAAATCATGATTCTGACACCTGACACAATATACACATTTATGACAAAAATTGGGGAAGAGGAAAGTATCTTAACCATAATCAGTAAAACATGCAACAGAAAACATCTGGAAAAAAAACTAATTTAATGGCATTAAGGATTACTTTGATTATTTATAGCTGATAAATATTCCCACAGAAAGAATAAAAACCTTCTTTGAAGTTCAGAAGAGAAACATGGCTTCAAAAAGACACGTTTGGGTTTTGATTACTGTTTACAAAACACAATAAAAGGCAGGTTTGTAACACAACCCCTCACCCTATCTCTTTTGAGGCAAACGAACCCCTCCTGTCTCACCAGTTACGACAAGCGCAAAATCGGTCTCTACTTATTTATCTTAGATGTCACTTCAGAATAAGGTGTCTGAGGACAAGGTTGCATATTTGGAGAAGCAGGTGGCAAAGAAAATGAGGAATGAGGGGGAGCAAGCAACAAAAAGTGAGACAAGGGTAACCTGAAGGCCCAATAAGGGCTGAGAAGACTGGGGTTCTGGTACCCTGTATGCTGTATGTGAAGTGGGAAAGGGCAGTAGGACAGCCATGATTAGACTACAACAGCCCGTGCCGCAAACCTCCTCACAATCTCCACCCCTGCTCCACTTACTACCCTTCTTTTTCCACCTTCCCACCTTGATCCGGTGCTAAAGTGCGTCATTGTGGTGTCTGTTTGTGTGTGTGATTGTGGGCACGATGCGGGTGTGTGTGTGTGCATGCTTGTTGGGGGGCTGCATTGTTCAAAAGAAAAAAAAACCACACCCTCCTGCTCTGTCTTCAGAGCTTAACAATAGTCTATTTTGTGAAGTCCCAAGCAAAAAGAGACACACCCATTTCCAGATAGGCCCACTGGGAAAGATGTTGGGGCATGGCCAGATTACTAGAGACAGTTGAACAATTCTTATAAGGGATTTAGGAAAAATAATTTGTATGTGTCTGTATCAGTAGTGGTTTATGGGTAAAAACACAAGACAAGCCTAGCTGAAGCAACAACATTAAATAAAAATAAAAACTATTACATGTGATTTAATTGATGGGAAGCCAAGTTCATTTTGGCTTCCTTTGATTCTTTTTTTTTTAAACATGCTTCACCACCAATGGCTGAGTGACTTTTACTGAGAAATGCTTCTGATTAAGAAATTTTTTTTACTTAAGGGACGCAAGTGTTTTATGACTTCACACGGATTTCTAGCTGTTTAGTTGTTACTGACAGTTGCAGTCACAGCACAGGGATTGCTTAGGAAAGGCATAGTCTGATATATTTATATTTCAATAAATATTTCTATATACACTTTGAGGAAGTGTGACCTCCCTTCACCTCCTAGAGTACACGTGCCTCGTTTGTGTGTGTGTGATGAGGGGTCCATGCTCCTTCCCTCTACAGTACACATTTTTGTATGTCCTGCGTGTGTCCCTCCTCTGGCTCTGCATGTTAGTGTGCACATTTTTCCATGTGTAACAAGAGCCCCTGCTCCGTGCTAGTTTTTGCAGATATCACCTTGTTGTGCCCTCCATCTGCATATATCTGTCTGTCTCTTTGTATATCTTCTCTCTTTTGCTCTCTCTCTCTCTCTCTCTCTCTCTCTCTCTCTCTCTCACACACACACACACACACACACACACACACACACACACACACAGGCACTTCCTGAAGCCTCCATCTTAGTCTCACTGGCCTTTATGAGCCAGTGAGAGAGTAACGTAACAGCGACCCCTTCCTCAGTGAGTGCTTTGCCTGCTCACCAACCCTAAGCCCTTCCTCTTGTGGTGCTTGAGACTATAAAAATAGCACATTCAACACAAAATGCCTATGCGTTAGCCACAGTACAAGAAGGTCACTCATTCACCACTGACTTCTGATAAAGAGATCGTCTCAGCTGCTAAAGGCCTGAATCAACACCACTATTGTGACATATGTATGCACTTCCTCTCTGAGTACAGCATCTGCTTAAGAGTAATCACAAAATAGGCCCTTGACTAATCAAATTACAAAAGCAAAGCTTTCGTGTGGTGGCAGAACCTGGTGTGCTTGGCTTTTTAAAGTCGATGGACCATTTTGGGAACAGCATGCGAGTATGCACGTATAGTGCTGAGGGGATGGGAGGGAGACTTTTTCCCAGTTACTCATGAAAAAACAATGAGACAGTGGACCATCTCTCACTTACAAAATGTTCCAAACCAACCAGCTGCCTCTAAATCAGAAGGATAGGTGTCTGAAGCGATTGGCCCCAACTGTTATGTAAGAGGACAAATCAGACAAAAGAAAAAGTGGAAAAAATTACTTCAGGATTAGTCTGGGCGGATGGGTGAGTTCAGTGGTAAGGAACCTGCATCAAGTTGTTTTGTGCATTGTTAATCGGTTGCCAGTTGTCCTGCTGTGGCAACCCCTCACAAGGAATATCTTAAAGCTGACTGACTGTTAGCATTAGAGAGGCAACAGTCAGGACAGGTTGTGATTAAAAAATTGTGGTGTCAATTAAGGAAAGAAGACACACTTTTCCTCTAATAGCAACTGTTCTTTAATAGATCATTACTCTCGTTTCAGAGGTAATGGAGCACACAAATGTTTCACTTCCAAATAATTATGGCTCTGTCTGAGCAGCACTCAAATAGCTATATTGTTCCTACAGCCAAATTACATTGACCTCTCCAATGTCAATTACCAATGAGAATATATCACCCATCAAACAAAAGCAGCTTTGCGTATTTAGTGATTTATGATTGTTGTCTAAATCAATTTACCTGCCAAATGTGACATTTTGACATAAATGGCAGGAATAGACAGCACAGCATCTTAAGTAAACTCAGTCATTTGAGGTGCGAACATGGTCGTGTTAAAACACCCTTGCTGTGCAAATGACCTGAGCTGCTTAAACAAAAAGAAGGAAGTAAAAAGACTGATGTAAAATTAGCTGCCGGGTGATATTTCATCACCCATGTGACAATTTTTACTTCCAGGTGAGGACAGCTACCTAGCCCAGTTCCTGTGTTCTCAGTGAACCAATTTAAGAAGAGGACATGGGGTCAAAAATGTTATCCAACAAACGAGAGTGTGTGAACCCTATCCTCTTCCACACTGTCATATTGTTGATAAATATATGTGTTTTTCCTCCTCAGTCATTTCAAAACCAGACCAAAAAAGTAATTTTGGTTAACATTCCTATGGAGATTTTTATGCATTTTATGCATTTTAAATACTTTTCATCAGCTTTTCTTCCTGTTTGGGATTGACATTTACATTCTATTCACCCAGTGTGCTTTAACGGTGTCCCATACGTCATCATCTAGTAATGAATATATGTTCCTCAGTTTGTGGACAGGAGACTGTTCATGTGAGTGTAGCATGTGTGGGGGAAAATGGCTGTTGATTAAAATAAAAGACAAGAAATCCATCATACATGATGGGTTCAGCAGGTTATGTGACACACGTTATCGCTGAGTCATCACTGGTGGGCACTAATTAGCTTGTGGTGTTCATTGTCATAACGTACAATATGTAGCCTGCGTTCTCCTCCTGTCAAGAGAACATGGTGCCTTCCTTTAGTTCATTTTCTACTTACCTGGTCATTGTGAAAATATGACACACTGGTCTTCTCCTGTGCTATATGAGTCATGGCCAAACAGATAAGGGCGCAGATGTGGGTGTGGACAGTAGGGACATGTTCCTATCAGTACTGTTGGAGTACTTATCTGCCCATACCAATATTTTCAGTGGTCTCCAATTTTTTTCACAAGGACTGGGGCCTGATGTGGTCCCTATGTGTTGAAACCAAACCTATGCCCTTGTAAACAAGAGTTTTGCTGCTGTTTTGAACTCTTCATAACCTTGGAAATAATTCAGCAAATAACATTTGTGAGAGTTGAATCACATTAAAATTTAAGAATTAATAAGCCTATAGGGCACTTAACTGTTTCTGATGAAGGTGTGTAGATACCCAATGGCACATATTTGTACAGAATTATTTATATGTAATATATTTAATTGTAAAACAATACATACATTTATTTCACAAACAGGTCATACTATTTTCATTTCCTTACAACAATACATTATCTCCGACTACAACTAAATTATATTTCTTTATTTCCCCTTTGATCTATTAGGACTTCTTAAATCCTCTTGAAATATTTTTGAAATGTTACAAGATCTAAATGACAAATTCATGCTTGCCGTAATATTAACCCCTTTACCTTTTTTGTTTTAGTCAATACATCAATACATCAATATATATATATATATATATATATATATATATATCGTTTTTTTGTCGTTTTTAAAACCGCATCCAGCTAGCAAATATTTAATAGCAGAATGTGAATGTGCATGTACATGATTTTGAAATGCATCTTTTCAAATAAATTATAATTATTTTTTATTTATAATTATTATTATTTGCTTCATTTCTCACATGTACGCACTGCAGAATATCGCAGTACGAAATTATACCGCCAAGGAATTACTTGTCTTACAGTCTAGTCACTTGAAAGAAGACAGTGCACTTTAGTATTGCGTATGCAATTCCATACTAAGAACAGCCATATAGTCTAATCCATTGTAAATTAGTAAATTATCGCATTCAGCATCGCGCTCTTAGCGGAGTCTATACAAATTCATACAAGTAAAAAAAATTCATATTATGTGAAACCTCGAAATTAGACTGTTGGGCCAACCATTAAAAGTTGCAAGTATGATTAAGTGCAACAGCGATGCCAAGCGGCGGTGATTCAGAAATGCCACAACAACTGAAATCTGACTTTAATTACTGATTAGTTTTGGAATTATTTTAATCACTTTATGCATAATGCTGTTTTAAATGAACAGATAATAATGGTGTCATCACATTTTTTCTATCTGATTGTAGTGGTTATAATCACAATTATTTCTGTACTTTGTCTGCCTGTTATCACCGAGTCACTAGCAACAAATTCTGGACCCTATGCATCCATACTCTTTGAGGACTCCTAGCACTCCTAATTCTGTTGGATGGCCCTCCATGTGCTTTGGACCTACGCAATCAGTTCAAGTATTCCCCCCCATCCATTGCACTGAATACTCTGCCATCCTTCTGTCCTCTCTGTTATGCAGGTGTTTTTTTTTTTATAACTTCATAGGTAAGACATACTATTTAAGGTATTTACCAGATCTGTACAGTTTTCTGTTGTATTCTTATAAACACTTTTACATTTTGATTGTAAGCACAGCTAATAAAAACAGCATCACAAGTTTTATTAATAATTTTATATTCTGTCAATTTACACTTCAAATGAGTACCAGTTTTTTGTCACCCTGAATATTTTTAGTGTGCCATTAGGAAAATCGTACCAGTTCAGCTAGCAACTTGAAAGTTGTTTTGCTGATATATTCAATTTTTAAACTTTGCTGTGTTGCTCTTTTAAAAATGAGCTACAGCAGATTGTTGGGACAGTGATAAAAAAGAAAATGGAAATGTGTACTATTTCAATTAAGTAGTTTACATGCTCTAGGAGTGGATAATCCATCAGGACTGTTCACCTGGTCCAGAGGGAGGGTATCTGTCTCAAAGGGGGTGTGGGAGAACAGTTGTTATACTATGCCAGTAATCAAGCAACATTTCTATATTCTCTAAAGGGACATCAAAATGCTAGAGTCATAAGAGCCATGTAGCATAAGAGCTACATCATCTGCAACAGGGGAGAGGGTGGGGCTTGTTACAATGACGACATGGTAACATGGTGGAACCCTGTCACCCATGAAGTAGAGAGGTTTGAAACATGTTATATACAACAGCTGCTTCATTGCTGTATGCCTTGTTTCGATGCTCACATCCACTCGGACCGAGCTAATACCGTCAGACAAGATGGGAGGTCTTGCCGAAGTGTGGGTTTGTGCGAATACATTCATGACAATACGACTGAAAATGGTAGGACTCAACCTACAGTTCAGTGACCTGCGCTCTGACATCTTCAGTTTTGAAACGACCACCAGTTCTCAGACAGGGAGTTAGGGGTTGTGGGTTCGGATCTGGCTCTCAGTAGTGCATGCGCAGTTTGTAAGTTTTCCCAGTGCACGCTTGGGTTTCCTTCCATAACCTGAATAAGTGGTTAGATAATGGATGGACATAAATCCCAAAACTCTTTACAAGGGACTATATTTGGAAAAGAATCTCTCATTAGCTAAAAGCAGGACTCCCAGTGCAGCCCACAGAACAAACATTTTTTGATCAAAATACTGAAGGAATCATTAGCAAAGAACATTAGAAGTCATTACACAAATAAATGAAAAGCAAAGGAACGTAGAAAAGCAACAATTTTTAATCAACAGCTCCTTTCACAGTCAAATTAGCCAGAAAAATAAACCAGACTGTTCTAGCCTCATTCAACTGTATGAAAAGTTGCTTCAATTTCAGTTCCCCCGTTTCTACATTAAAATCTTTTTTTCTTTTATACGATGAATATATAAAGCATGGGTTTGTGTTTTGCATAGAAACGCAGCAAAATCAGTGGAGGTGCGTGGCGTGTGAATTCAGCGGCTGGAGGGAGGGGTGAACATCATGAGGTCCCGGTCACACACAGACTGCCGAACTTTGTGCGTTTGCTCTGGCGTGAAGAGCAGCAGTCCCGATCCTAGAGGCTAAGAAGGAACAGTAGGAAAGTCTGCTGTTAGCCAGTACGTTTTTAAACGGGTTTACAGAAAAATTCTCACAATACAGATTCAATGAGGATCATGTGCAGATTGTAATTACCTGATCATTGCGCTGCATGTAGGACTGTCCCAAAGGAAACAGCTCTACACTAAGGTCTGAGGCTAAGGCGACAAAAAGAAACACACCGTTTAATACACTGCTTTAAAAAAAGTGCTTTGAACCACCAAAAGATCAGAATGTCAAATGCTTTTCCTGGCACCATGGTAACAGTCCTCAAATTTGTCAAACACAAACAGGACCAGTCATCCATCTCATAGTGCTGATACTAAAAACTAAAAGTATATTGGTAACTATATTGTGTATGATGTCTAAAAGCTGAAGTCACATATACCATAGGAGAACTCCTGTGGCCTCTCAAGCACCAAGCCTGAAGCCCACAGAGCTTTGAGTGGAGTACTTGGAGTCACCCTCACCCATGTGTGATACAGAACCAGGCCCAGACTGCTCTCCTGGCCAAGACTCCAGGCTCTCCACCTGTGCGTCAACCATCATGGGTGACACTTCTGTGGTGACTGGTTGCCGAGGCGACAGGCTGCTCCTCAGGCTGGGCTGCAGGTAGCGTTCAAAGTCCGGGCCTGTGACGTACTGGCATGTTAACAAGTAACATGTCGCCATCAGTTGTGCACCCCAGTGTTACAGATGAGAAGAAAATAGAGAAACAAAGGAGCAGAGGAACCACTACCCACTCAACCACAGGCGCTTTTCCACTGCAAAGAGAACCAGAACTTTTAGTACTACAAAACTGGAACTGAGCCTTTTCCACGAATATCAAATCCAGTACCCAAGGTTTCAGTTCCTGTTTTTGGAGATACTTGTTCAACTTTGGTACTTGCTAGACTCAGTTGTACATAAAAAAAGGGGCTTGCAAAAGCATTTAGTGCTCATTATGCTAATAACCTGCCTCCAAAACAAAACCAACACCATCTTGAGAAAGCATACTTTAGTTAGAAACTCGGTTACAAGTTTGCTTCCCATATGGGTAATTTTTACATACATCTTACTGAAAGTCTTGCCAGTAATTCAGCTATTATTGCTAGTAATTCAGCTATAGAGTTATACCCTGAATTTTGCAGTTAAACTTGTTTCAATTCAGGTTTTATATAGTGCCTTTCACAACAATTTGCCTTTTAGCACTCGTTTTAGTTTTTTTGGATGTAGTTTTGTCATCTGATCCTACAACATTTTTGCCTAGTTTCATACCAATTCAAGTGCCTTTTTTGACAAGCAGGTCATGGACTGGCTAATCAATATAACTGTACATGTAAGGGATGGGGGTTCGAATTCCAGCACAGCCAGGCGTGTCCTTGAGCGAGACACTCAGCACTAGCTCCCTGGGCACCACATGTGGCTAGCTGCCCACTGCTCCCCCCAGGGGATGGGTTAAATACAGAACTAATTTCCCCAATGTACGACTAAAAAGGGATTAATAAAAATTTAAGAAAAAATGTCTTTCAAGGAGGGGCAAAGTTACCACAAAAAAGTACACACTGCTGGCTTTATTACGAGACAAAAACAGAGCATCACGATAAGATGGAATGCACAGGAATAGTCCTCCCCAATTAACTTATTTTCATAATTGTGGGAAACCAAAATTGTAATGTTGATAGAAACTGAATTAATAGCACAGCCCTAACTAAATCCCAAACCACCTTTAGTTCTGTAAAGGTGAAGCTCTTGCAAGTTCCTTTTTTGAATGTACAGTGGAAACATGCCCAAAATGTCATTCTGTTGCCAAAAAGATAACAAGAGATGGATGAAGAGTCACAAAGAAGAAACTCACCTCAACGTAGGATGTGTCCGGGGTTGAACTCATGTCCTCATCCTCGGCCGGGTTGGTGGGACGCTGTGTGGAATCAGAGGCTGCATGATGGGACTGCAGTGGCTCTGGGGCAGTTAATGAAGGCTCACTGACAGCAAGAAGTCCCCCTTCTTTTGGGGCATTTTCAGGCGAACATGGGGAAAGGGTGAAACTCAACATGCACCTACTGGTTGGAGAGGAATTTGTATTAGGACATGGTGAACGCAAGAGGCTTGAATCTTGATCCAGTTTCCTTTCGGACTGGATGGGCAAGGGAACTGCAACCTCAGTGGTTTCATTAGGTTGTCCAGCAGTCTGTTCTGTGAGGCTCTGCTCTTGGACCTCTTCTGTTTGTGACTGGCTGGCGACAGCCTCTGGCTCTCGCACCCGGAGTTCCACAATGCAGTCAGCAGGCTCTGAGCTAACCATGTGACAACAAGAAGAATCAGATTGTATGTCGTCTTGTGCCAGCCGTGCCGCAGGAGGTCCGTTTTGCAAGGCCGCATCCTGAATAGCGTCTCCAGATTGTTGGTCTTCCAGGTTAGGCTGAGGGAAACCAAGACCATCCTGTGTGTGAAAGTGAGGCATGCGAGAGGAGGCTATGGGAACTGGAGATGGGTGGGCAGCAGAGTGACAATCCCTGGCTGCTGCAGTCAATTTAGGAGTACAAGAGGAGATGTGTAAGGGGGCACCACTGAGGCGAGATGATCTTCTTAAAGGACCTATCAATACAGGAGGAGAGGTGACGGGTGGCACATATGTTGGCATGAGAAAGCATTCTACAAAAACATCAGTCTCATAATAATCCAAATATTTACAATATTAAATCTTAGACTACTTTTTGTAAAAGTTAAAAATGACTAAATTTACCAATCTGGCCTTACTGAAAGCAGGCTATCAAAGACAAAGCACAAAGGTCAACAATGCAGATGTGAGCAGCACTCAACCAGCACTCACCTTGTAGTTTGGCAGGGCTCTCCACCTTGAAGAACCCCCCATGAAAAACCACTAAAGGTTTTGGAGGATCCAGGGGAGCTGTCACATCCGTATGGCCCTCAGCAGCAGTGATGGGAGGATTTGCCTTCTCTACATTGGCCGCTTGCCTGGCCTTCATGGCAGCCTTCACCGCAGCCAGGCGGCTCTTTGCTGCTGCACTAGCCCCCTCTTCGCCTGCAGGCTTGTTAGGACCTGCCCCTGAAGTTGGTTTCTGCATTCAAACAGAAATGGATGTACGTGTGTAAGCTGATGTTTCTCTACTGCATTCAAATCCTTCCCCAATCTTACATGAACAACAGATACTTACCTTCTTTTTGATGTCAAGCAAGTACAACTTAAAAGCAGCAAGTCTAAAGATGTCAGGCGCAGAGAGTGTAGCAACAGTTAAGGTGAGTTAGCCTGCACAAGTGTTACATAAACAGCTGAAAGGTAGGTACACATTGACTGCTCAGAGCATGTCTAGTAAAAACAGCAATTGGGAAAATCTGTAGAGAACAGACTGAATTTATAGCATTTAAACACCAATGAGACTTGTAGTTTACTACAAGTATAATGCACTCGTACCCAACTGATGTAGTTATGCTACAGCGGTAAAAATCCTGAGTGTGGGACATGAGGTGAGAACATACATATCTGGACAATGAAGAATGAGCAGTTCCTCCAGAATCACATGCTGCAAAATTCAAAATCTGTGTAGCCTGGTGGTACACCTTCATACCAGCTTCCAATACCTAACTCACCTTCACGGTTTTTCTCACACGAGGCCGAAGCTTGGGTTCGTCCTTCCAGCCCCTGGATTCTGCCTCTTTCAAAGCATCAAACTTTCTGAGTACATCCTCCACCTTTACAAAAAGCAAAGCCGTGTTAACAGACAGCCCATACCTCCCACTGTTGGCTGATGCAGACAGCACTTGCCTGAAAGTACACCATGTCCCAGAAGCCCTGGAGATCACTGCAGGTGATAACCTTCTCCCCTCGACCAAGGGCACAGTCATCCACAAGTCCCTCGAATTGGCCAAAGCGCTCCTTCATCAGCAGCCGTGCCTGGCCTACTGCCGTCCACATCCTGTCCCGCACTAAAGACAGAAAGAAATGAGATATAACGCACGGTCAAACTTGGGTACGCTCCAGTCTGGTTCACAGCAGATTGCTACTCTGTTCCAGTGCAGATTTTTGTACAGCAATCCCCAAAGAGACACCCAAAGCTGGTCTCCAACAATATTTCTCTACAGGCAGAACCCATCTCTGCTGCCAAAGCACAGTACGGACCAATCTGCATTTTTATGCACCTTGCACGGCTTGGAAAAAGGAATCATCAGCGGTTATGTAAAATAACGTATTGGGCCCGTAACAAACACCAGTTATGACCGCACACAAGTTCTCCAACAGGGAGTTTGCAGTGTTACATAAATGATCAGCTGAAATGCAACTAATTACATACAGGTAATAATCCTGATTGTCTTAATTTATGACGCAAGCACTATATTGAAATGTTATGCATGCAAAATTGACCTGCACAGGGGAAGTATGGCAATTACTAAACCCAATCGCTCAAAACTGACAGGTTTCATAAGTACAAGTTGCTTAAAGGCAGATACTCACTCTCCTCTGGGATGGAGGGGTCCTCTGTGCGGACATCCCACTGCTCACACAGGGCTGTGAGCCGCTCCGTCTCACCGGCCATTACTGCCCTGTAGGTGCACACCAAGAAGAGTCAGCAAACACCTCACCGTACAGAGTGGTGGGAGAAATTTTAAAAAGGCTTCTTTTGTAACTACAAATAGTGTGAGGGGGTACAAATAACGCAGCTTTAAAATAAATCTGTCCGAGTGACTTAGTCACCATTTCATTGTCAAAGACAAGCTACATTAATGTCATTCAATCTAGTTCATGCAAGGACAATGAATCCACAGTACAACCTCCCATCATCTACCAGACTACATGAAACAGCAAATCAAGCATCCAGACAGCACATGCCAGTACTGCGATTAACATTTTGACCACATCACCATGTATGTACAAGCGTTGGGGCCTCCAACCTGAAATATGGGACATCATGCTGTTGTTCGTGACAACTCGGAGGAGAGGGGGGGACCTGAGTAAGAGGTTGAGGTGTGGCAGGGACATCTGGGGGCTCCACACGTGGTCCAGACACCCCAGGGGAGAGACTGCTATATCTACAGGTCAAAGATACACAGCTTTCTTAAAAGAGATAGTTGCTCCAACAAGCAGGGATGGACAGCCAAAGCCTAGTATTGTCAAACAATAGTTGGCATAGGGCTGAGGGACAACTGTGCATAAACATGATGCATTCATTGAACATGTTTGCAGAAAGTGGCTGACAGCCGAGGTTGCGTCTTTCACATTACCTAGGAGTGAGAAAAGCCTCAGTAGAGCGGGGGGTGAGTGGTATGGACTGGAAGGACTTCAGGCCAGCAGGAGCCTGGAACAGAAAGCCTTGCGGGGCAAATGATGGCACCTGTGGAGGTACAACAGCCTCGGTCTTGTTCTCAAATCCTGGACAAGGAGCTGGTACCATTTCCTCAGAAGGACCATTAGTCTAAAATGAGGGGGGGGGGGAGAAACAATTTTATTACACCATTTAGACAATCTCCTCTTTGATGACATCTCAAAGATGTTTTCATGAACAAACTCACCTTCTGCTTCTGGTTTCGCACCTCAGTCTTGCCTGCAGCAGAGAGCCCAATTTCATTATCAACCCATTCATAATGGGTTTGATTTATGAAACTATCACTTCTCTCACACACACACACACACACACACACACACACACACACACACACACTATAGTACAACTAAACCTGACAAGCATCCACATAAACTTGTTTGCAATTCATACCTTGTCCTGGATTTGCTTGGCCTTTAGAGCGATCTGCAACTTGCTTACTGGAACCTCTGGTTGTAGCACCACCAACTTATAGGAACCAAATATGCATTATTGGACTGGGAACATGTGAACACACTTTACAAAAAAGGTTTATTGTAACATTTCAGAGCTAAATACACAAAGATGTGTTTAGGTTTATTAAAACCTAGAGTATCAGCAGAAATAAGTGAAGAGTCCTGCCTCACAACACTTCCCAAATACTAGTCTTAATTCCCCTTCCAAAGTACTAACCATTATTCCCCCCCCCCAAAAAATTCTCAGAGCACACCCACAGAAGGACATACCTGACAATGGTTTTTTTTCTGCAATAACCTTGGAATTACTGGTAGATCTGGTTGTTGGTGCTTGGAAAGCTGATTTCACTGTAAAATGTAGAGCAAAATAAGAGCAAATCTCCCATCATTTCAAAAATTTTTAATTAAAACGACAACTTCAGACTGCTGGGAATTAAAGTCATCCATTTGAATGGAAGCTGCATTCAGTAATGCATCAGCATATTACTTAGTACTTTACTACAGAGCACTTACATTAGTGATAACCAACATTAGCAGGAAAGTGTGTGATGCATCACCTGTTTCTGCTGTGCTTCTTCCAGCTGCAGGTGCTGGCTTCTGCTTACTGGCAGCACGTGTCACTGGTGCCTTAACCATAGCTGGTTCTACTTCAGTATGGAGTATATGGGGAGAACCATGACAAAAAAAAAAAAAAAATAAATAAATAAATAAATAAATCAGTCCACACCAGACACTTAGTCTAGGTTTATGAAAGAAGGCTTACATGCAGCAAAGTTGGAAAAAAGTAAATAAAAGGACTGCTTTTTCCATCTACACCAACCTTTTCTGGGCAAGGAAACAATTCCTTTCTGTGGTCCTGGTGCAATCATCTGAGTGGGCCAGGATAATAAAACAGCATTTATCCAGCAGGAAATATTTTAAACTAAAACTCAAAAGCAACTGATACTACATTCAAACATTATGCAAAAACTTCTAATTCCTAACATTATCCAATCTTGTATTCACATGCACCAGAATCTCATCAACATCCACTTTGTTTAAGGTATTAGATTAGTTTTTAATTCATCAGTACTGTGTGCGGCTGCTGCTGTTTCATGGATCGCGTCACACGGCTGGACTGTACTGGCACCGCTGCCTGCGGAGAAACAATGATGTTACATGTGTGTCTGACACCTGATATGCACTCCATTCATGCATTTTTAATTATCGTTTTGGAAAGTAATTCTGCGCAGCAAAAGAACATATATGACCTTCAAAATAAACAGGTAAATCACTTAAACTGACCTACTCATTTGAACTAAATTGATTTGTAGGGAATTCACACACACAAAAACCAATACGCCACATTTATGATCAATTATATCTTCATATCTTCAAGGCTATACATCTGCACAAGATTTTTAGATTACACTAACTGTGCACAATGGCATACAAACAGGTCCTCAAAATCAAACTCAGGATAGCAACCATACACCGGCACACCTTGGCTCTGCTTGGCACAGCGGGCAGCTGGGGCTGGGGTTTATACAGTCCCACCTTAAAGACACCCCCTCCCTTTCTCTCCTTCTCCCTTCTTTCCTTCTCCTTACGCAACTCCTTGGCTTCCTTGTAGCGTAGCAGCATCATCCTTCTCTCCTCAACTGCCACCTGTTGGCCTGAGTAGCACACAGGGATTGAGCAGGTTTACAGATGTTAACGTAACAAAATCCACATAACAGTCCATCACGTACATGAGCTGGTTTTTTTTTTGGATAGAATACATTACACCACTTATATTAACACAATTTTAATCGCCTTTAAACCATCCTTTAAACCTTTATTACCTTGTCGAAATAACACAAGGGAGACGAACAAAAAAGCAGAGATTTAAAAACACAGTTTAGAAAGAAAAGAAAAAAAAAAAAAAAAAAAAAAAAAAGTAATTTAAGAATTAACTCAATCCTGCTTTGGTTTTGCACAGGTGCGGTTTCCTGGCGGATGACTGACGGCTGACTGATTGCAGAAACCTCAAGTCCAGAAACTTCTAGCTCAGACAGTTTGTCGAGCCGTCGCCGCTGGCTCACGGCCCGGTCCCGGTTCTCCTTCTGGGACTGCGAGCGTCGCCGCGACATCTTCACACGCAGCATGGAGACGCTGCAGTCCCGGTTGATTATGTGTGAGAAGCGAGACTCCATTCTGAAGAACACGTACGGCATAAAGCGTCAGCTAAAGGCAAAATGTCACAAAGCTAAATGTTACCGATTCAGAACATTTCCACCCCTGACATGAATTTGAGACTCAAGTCAAATTCAATAAATGTGTCGTACCATACAGAGTTAATAAAAAGCATTTATTTCACATGCTTCCCAAACGATTGCGCTCTTAAGGACTGCGACTGAGTTACATTACACTTTTAAATATTAAGTTCTACTTTTTATACATATGTATACATACTTAGATAAAATGTCAAAAGACTGATGAGCATAATTTTCCCAAGACAGGTAATCACCACTATCATAAACGAAGTATTGCCAATATCGTTAACTGGCGTATACGTACTCTATTACGGGCTGTGATTATAACTAATACAAGAAACTACAACTCCAAACATCACTAAGTTAAAACACTTGCAAGAAATTGTTTAACAAGTTAAACATCACCATTCATAAAAAAAAAACCAAATTGCGAGAAATCTATTTTTGAAAACTGCATTACTACCCTGAAAAAGGTGACGGCTTAGCAATTACTGGCTAAATTTCTCCAACATGCAGTATTTTAAAACAACAATGTATTAACTACAGTTTGGAATTATGTTCTAATTGTGTCACTGCACCTTACCTTACCCAATTGTTTCCGAAAAGTAAACAAACAAAAAAGATAAAGTAACCCCTGTACTGTTAAAACAGAAATGGCGGGCGTCCTTTTGAAAAATGGGCAGCAGCAGCTAATTGGCTCGTTTTCTGCGTTTTTTTTAAGTATAAGCAATGACTCCATTGGTGAACATTTGAAAACACCTTTGTCTGACTACGCCATTGGTTAAATTTACTGAAAGTTTTCAGCGAGCATTGGCTTTATATAGTAGGTGAAAAATGAATCGTAGAGTTCTGAAAAAGCGGAAATTACTACCTTCTAATTTATATTAATCAGAATGTCGGGAGGTTTGTACACATAGCTATTTTCGAGTGTATATGCACCTGAACTAATTATCTGCAAATGAATGTAAACAACCAATTTTATTGGAAAAAAATTTCTCGTACCGTTGTTAATTTCTAGGTGTTGTCTTCATATTACTTTGGATAACTATTTGATGTTAAAGCTTTCCCGTCGCTCGATTGATTACATTATTTTCTCCAGACTGATGTATCCACTAAAATGATCTTGAAAAAATAAAACAAATGAAATTATTATTTAAAAAACATCAGTTCACACGTTTATATTGGACAGGATGACTATCCAATACGCTTCAATGTAATCGAAAACAGTGTGAGCTATAGCGCCCATCAGAGCTACTGGCTCCTCTAACAAATGCTGGAAAAATCTTACACCGAGAGTGGGATTATGCAAGATGTACAAGATGCCAATTCCAGATCGCAGACTGAAAAGCAATTAGTTTAACCTACATAACCACACACTACAGGTCACTGTTATCAACCCAGATGGTGCTGTACATTCCCCTGTACTCTTGTGTTCTATGACTGCAAGTATTATTTTTCACTTCTGTCCTGACCCCTCTTTACCTCTCATCATATGTCCACTTGGTGCCTGGTATGGGCACCACCTGAGTGCCCACGAGATATTCCAAACTGTTTTAACTACAACATGCATTTACAAACAATTAACATAGCATTCAAAACAGGAGTAAGCATTTTCAGTTGTAATATATAAAAATACAAATAGCTAAGAAGTAAGATAAACATCCCGATAAACTATACCAATTTGGTGGTGCTGCAACAACAATCTCTCTCTAAACGTAGAGAAAACAAAGGAGATTGTTGTGGACTTTGGGAGAGGACACACCCAGCACCCTCCTCTGTCCATCAATGGTGCTGTAGTGGAGAGGGTGAGCAGCACCAAGTTTCTAGGTATGCATATAACAGAAGACCTCTCCTGGTCCACCAATACTACATCACTGGCTAAGAAAGTCCAGCAGCGGAAACTATTTGTTGAATACAACCATTGCCATAAAAGAAAGTGTGTGTCCTCATTTTAACTTAGGAGTACATTTTATAACAACTTAAACTGTACAGACATTTTCTGGTGCTCTTGTGATAAGCATGTCCCACTTTTTTAACAGCTACATGTAAATTCCAAAGATTGCTGAAAAGGAAAACAGGTAAATTGATAGAAATCACGTTGTCTGCTATCTGATCCTTTACTCAGACTTCACGATTTACCGCATTCTCTGCTCTCACTGTCCACACTAAATGTAATTGAGCATTGTTATGTGACTCCTCAGATATCATGTTGTGATCTGCTGTCCCCATAGGCCACTGATTTAATTTCGGTCCACTTGATGGAGGACCATCCCGTGGGTCAACACCTGTGTCACAGCCCACAGCCTGTGCACCCCTCAAGACTGCATGTGCAACATCTTACGACATGTTACACCAAATTTCTCATTTGTGCACAAATACTGTGTTGCATCACCTGTTTACCCAGGCTATGGCGCACGGCACTTTGGTTGCATCAGTAAGCAGCGTCAAAGGGAAGGGGTGTCAGATAGGCAGGTGACAAACAGACACCTACTCTGCACTGCCTTCATTCACATAAATGTGCCCAGAAATGTAACCAACGGTGACCCCGTGTTCTGGGATTTGATCAAGATGCACCATAAGAGGAAACTTTGTTCCATTTCGGTATTAATCTCTGATTGGCTGCACATAAGATTTTTCCGTCCACCCCCCACCCCCAAGGATGTTTATATATTTCTACCCCTTGTGAGGTGGTACTATATTGAGAGAGATACTAGAGACATTCCAACAAGCAATATCCCCTTTTAAAGAGGTAAGGCTAGACCATCCAATATCTTCCCTCATTTTATCATTTGCTTAAGCATCTATTACTAGATACATTAACGCTTTTCTATGACATGTAATTAAAAGTTTTGTATTTCAACAAATGAGAATATAATTAAAGAACCCATGTCATGATAAAAATTATATTAATATTAAAAACTTTTTATTAAACCAGAATTTTTCAGAAGAGTAAATATGAGTACAGCTAGATGTATCTTGTTTAATCTTGGACATATAAAATTACAGTTATGGAAAATAATAAATAAACACAATTAAGAAAGCATTTCAAAATGATGTTTTACAAAAATAAGGACAATTCTAAATGAAATACTCTTGCTTTTTTGGTTGTGAATAAATAAACTACTTTGCAGTATAAAATGGAGTAACATTTTTAGCAAATGTATATTTCTCTGTAAAAGCCACATTATTTCAGACTAGACATCATACAAAGAACATCATTTTAGTTCACATCACTCTGGTTGGTACATTTTCTTTTTAATGAGGTCTTCATTCAAGGTGATGGTATCTAATATCACGATGGACGCCTCTCAGACAAACTCATCCCATCACCCTGCCAACGTTACCTCAACAAGCTCAAGTTTGCCACTCTGGTACCAGCACGAATACTGCAGAGACATACCATATGGCTTTGTGTTCTATTTTGTTGTGAAGGTAGTTAACTTCCTTGTGGGCGTGCCTGCTAATTTCTTGGTGATGTGGCATGTAGCCAAGAAGAAAACTGACCCATCGACCTCTGACATCTTCATCTTTAACCTGGCCCTGCTTGATGGCTTCTTCGGCCTGACGTCCCCCTCAGAGCTGGTGAACCGACTCCTGGTGAACGACTACCGCCTCACGTTCTTCCAACAGTTTGCTTACGGGATTAAGGACACCACACCCCTTTTCCTGAGCTGCATCACATTGGACCGTTACGTAGCTGTTGTCCACCCTATTGTCTTTACTGGAATCCGGGACAACAAAATTCGAATATCCCTTTCCCTGCTAGTGTGGGCCCTCATCCTCACCTTCTCTGTGGCAAAATCCATCTTGGGTGAAGACAGTGTAAACGACATTTTCTCAGGTCTGATCCTCACGGCTTTCAGCATAACTGTCTTCTGCAACCTTTCCATCATCTGGGTCCTTAGGCGGTCAGTGATGGGCAAAGAGGTGATGCACCCCACAAAGAAGAAGGCCTTCCGGATGGTTCTGATCATCTTAGCTTTCACCGTGGCCCTCTACTTACCCCCTGTGGCAGTTTTTCCCTTTGCGAAGTACTATAGCATTGTAACCTTCAAGTGCCAGGTCAGCTATGTCATCTTCTCCATCATGGACCTCAGCTGCAGCATTGAGCCCCTGCTCTACATCTCCAAGTTTGAGAAACTCTCCTGCATCAGGCGCTGTAGATGCTGCCAAAGCCCAGGCAAGACTGGTTAATGCTGATGTTTATCCTATCTTAAGAAGTCAGATAATGACTTCTCACCAAATCTTTTACTGAAGGTAGCTGAAGAAGAGTAATGAGAAGAGTCTGAATAGCTCCCCCCTCCAACAGTGAATGGTTCCATTGCATCTCACTTGTGGTGACTTCATCAAATGTCAGTCAACAAGCAAAGCTGCACTTAAAAGACAAATTTTAATCAAGGTTCAATTATGAGACAAGTTTAGAATTGTCCATTGCTGTACTCATAGGAACTTGTTTATCCTACTTTACAGTCCCAGGACTACATAGCATTCAGTAAGTTTTCAGATTTCTTTCCCTGGAGTAATTACTCACATAGTGAGTATTATAATTAAGACCTTAACAGGCATCTAATTAAGCATGTCAGTGGCATTCCTATGAGATTAATTAGGCCTCAGCAGAGGCAGAATCTAAATCTTGGCTCCTGAACAGAGATATTTCAGTTAATATGTAAAGTGTTTGTTCAAAAGCATAAGACATACATATCAATAATGTAATTTGATCAAAAGTGAATGTATATCTACTATATTATACATATACACATATTTGTACTTTTACAATAGATATCCAAGACCATGCATATCACATGCCAGACGATAATTTATATGAACATTACAATATATTCCATTAAAAGACAACATTACTAGAACCTATGCTTTAATTAAAAACCACCATACAAACAGATTTCATGGCCATCTCTTTCTGTTTTCACTGATTTAGAATGAACAAACATTTTTGACCAAATTTTGTAATAATGCAATCCGATGCACCTTAAAACACAGGTATATAAAATGCTTTTTACATTACAGTTTGACACTATTTTGAGATAATATTATGGTTCATACCATTTTTGGCTTCTACGTTCGAGGGTAATAGCATAGAAATGCTTCACATTTGCGCCTATGTTTTTGAATGTATTTTAACAAGAAAGTAACTCAGTGATAATAAAATGAGTACATGAGTAAAACTTAACACGAGCACAAGAATGTTAGGCTCCTAGGACCAGTTTCCATTATTACTTGAGGGAGAACAACACCCTAACTTTTAACAGTACTAATCATGCAATCATGCAGCTGTAAAATTTTCTGGACTTAAACCTGGTTGTCTTTGAGGGTGTTACTGTTGTCACTGAGGCAATACTCAAACTTGATCATTGTTAACTTATGTAATAAATTTAATTCAATCCCAAAGCCTAAAAAACACATACATATGCATAACAATGAATATACAGGTATTTTCCTCAAAGTCTGTTTTTATTTTGGAATGTTAAACAAGATACATATACATACATGATACACCATTCATTTATTTTTCTTTACCAATACCCCTCCCCCACCCCCAAGAGAACAGCAGCCAGTCAACAGAAAAACTAAATAGCAGAAAATTAAAAATTAATTAAAATAATAAATGAAAAATTAAAATAAATAAATAATAAATAAGTAAATCAAAAAACCTGTAGAAGAGGTCTTTCATTACAGAACCAATGTATCTGCATCTATATTGTCACAGTGGCTCAGGAATGGTTGCCAGACATCATAAAACTCCTGAGTAGATCCCTTTACAGAATAGCGAATCTTTTCCAGATGGATAAAATACAATACGTCTTTAATCCAGTGAGCACCCACCGGCGGCAACGGCTCCTTCCACTTAAACAGAATCATTCTTCTAGCAGAAGGAAACTAAAAGCTATCATACTGGCCTGGGCATCAGTCAGACCAGTGTGATTGGAATCATCACCAAAGAGTGCGATGAATGGGGATGATTCTAATGGTAGTCTGCTTATTTTTGAGTAAGTATCAAAAATAAAACTCCAAAAATTATATAGTTTTGGGCATGTCCAGAACATATGCAGTAAAGTAGCTGGTTCCTGCTTATATTGGTCACACGTGGGATCAAAGTCCTCCCTGATCCTGGACAGCTTCACCTTGGACCAATGGAGCCGGTGGACAATTTTTAACTGAACTACTGTATGCTTGAGACAGATTGATGACGAGTAAATTCTATGTAGTATCTTTTGCCAGAGATTATCTGAAATCTGTTGTTGTATATCATTTTCCCATTTGCGTTTCAGTGCATCTAATGTGGGTGAATTACTTGTGTTTATTAGCTTATATACTGCACTAATTGTCTGTTTAGCATCCGGTTTGCATCTGTAAACAGAATCTAAGAGGGATGAAGAAGGGGTCAAAGGAAAAGAATCAGAGTTGGACGAAATAAAAGCCCTCAGATGTAGATACCTATAAAGACGTGTCCTGGGTATGTTAAACCTTTGTACAAGTTGTTCAAATGAGCCAAAGGTATTGTCAATGTATAGGTCATGTAATGACACAACACCGCATTTCAACCATATCCCAAAAGCATTATCTGTATAAGACGGAGCACACATACAATGCCCATTCAATGGTGCCATCAAGCATAAATCATTAAGCCTGAAATGTTGCCGAAACTGATTCCAAATTTTTACAGAGTGTATAACCAGTGGATTTGAGGTAAAACAAGACGTAGGTTGTTTTTGTGGCAATTTAGTGCATAATAATGATAAGAGAGACACCGATCCCATCGCTGCTCCCTCTATAGCCACCCAGGTGGGAGGATTGACATCGTACTTCGAGTTTAGGCCTATTTGCCAGATGAGTCAACCCCCAAAATAATGTTCAACTTTTGGGCCTAGGCTACGTCTGTGGACTCATACACGTACGATTTGGTACTAGGCTAGACAGAAGAATTCAACAGATTGTACTGTATCACATAAAATTATAAATGTTGTTTAACTTACTATACACCGTTATATGACCGGTTATTACATGTTTAATAAAACGGTCAGAGTTTAAACCAGTGCTGTGGAGCCAAAGCCGTGGAGTCCAAGGAGCCGGAGTCAAAGGTTTTGTGTACTGACTCCACAGCCCAGGATAAAAGGCGTTGAAATGTATGCTGAGAAACAGCAAAAACACAAAGATTTCTGAATATACCTTTTACATGGGCCACATAAAATCCTATCATCAGTAGTTGTATTGGTACAAATAGGTGCACCTGCAGCAAACACTGCACTAGGGATGTCTTCAGTTAACCAATAACTGCCAAATGACAAACTCTTCAACCAATTTGATCAGTGCTATCAGTTAAAAATAACTGAATTTAAATAAATGTTTACCAGCATACGTAAAGGACCTGTTTAATTATTCCCGTTATGAGGACTGAATTGAACACACTGGTTGTAAATTAGTAACACATCAACAAAAGTAGGCTGTGTTGAAAAAAAATTTAATAAAGCAGGCTGCCAAAAAGAGTTCTGTATATGACCATTTTGACTACACTAAGCTATGAGACATTTCAGTTCACCAATTTGACATTTTAGATGTAATACCACATTCACCAATTGACAGTTAAAGGGCACCCAAATCCTTCTGTCCAGAACGAATAGCAAAGCTGTATTAAATGTTGTCATGGTCACTGCCAATGAGAGTGGACATGAGAGGCAGGTGACCAGGAGAACAAATTTGGGAAGATGCTATTTGTGCATGCCCAAGACATCGGTGTTCTCAGTACTGGTGGTGTGATGGTAAATACATAAATTTACTTCAAGCTGTAAGTGTTAATGGCATAACTGACTAAATTATTGCTTGTACTATAGTAGGAAATAAAGTTAAAGCATTATTGGCTGTGAACAGACTTTTTAATCAGTCACGTGATTGTAGGCTTGTTAGTTAACCGGTTAATTGTCAACCAATGAGGACTGGTTAGCGGGCAAAAGAATTTTCTAACATTTCCAACATAACTGCAGGAGTGCAAGTTTTCACTCCATCTGACCCCTTAGTGACATTCTCACTTTAATTACTTTGACAGTAACAAGAAGTAACTTATGAAACTCCAAACAGCAGCACTGATTAAAATCATTTCCCGCTACACAGCCTAGAGTGCCATTAGTAAAGTGTGTTACCCTCTGCAGGTTGGAAATTATTTTGAGTCACATTCCGGTGCAGCTGAGGGTACAAACCTGAACCTTGCTCACCTGAAAGGTCAACGACTGCCTCATGGCTCGACACGGCTCCCTTCTCGATGAAAATCTCGCTGAAGTAATCGCTGCACGCGGCCAGAACGGCCTTGTGTGCAGGATACTCCTCGCCCTCAATGAGCAGCGTGACGTCACAAAACTGACCATTGAGACGCTGCTGGTTCAGCTTCTCCAACAGGTTCTGTCCATGTTTAGGCAGGAACTGTTTCACCACACCTTTACTGTCCACCTAAAAGTCAGCAATAAAAAAATGCAGCAATTTTTCAAATGGAACAATGGAGTTCCATACGAAAGAAAAAAAAAAACATTCTTAATAATGACTTCTTTGTAACGTTTAATTAATACTTTCTCTTATATATAACAACCAAACAGTCCTTATATTGCTGCTGCATTGCAGCAGTACTTTTACTGTAAAACACGACAAAGCCCAGAACCAAACGAAAAGCTGAAAGGATCTCTGGTGTTTCACTTCCCTCCCTCCAGGACATATATGACACCCCCTCACTCAGGTAGCAACCAGCATTGTGAGGAACTCCAGCCACCACTCACACACTTTCTTCAGCTTCCTCCCATCTGGGAAAAAGTATCAGAGCATCCAGAGCTTCATCCACCAGGCTGTCAGGAACCTGAACTCTCTACCCTCTCCTGCGCACCCCCTTTGTCCTCAAAAATGTCAAACTCTAAACTCTTGCTACCTGAAAATGCAATACCATTTACTGTAACCGAAAAACTGTTTCCACATATTTGCACTTCAATTTTGATTCTGCTGCTGTACAATTCTAACTTTGCCGCTGATATTTATTGTGTTTTTATTGTATTTTATTTTATTGCATTTTATTTTGCACCTGGGGTCGGAAAGAAACGATCTTTCGATTCTTCCCTACGTCTGGTACATAACCGCAGAATTTGACAATAAATGAACTGAGCAGATATCAGACTTTCCTTGCTTGTACTATAAAATTATCTGCGGTACTTACGAAGACCAGCTCATGCTTGGCCACTGCTTTGCGGCCCCTAGTGGACTTCTGTTGCGCAGAAGAGACGAACTGAGACTCTTGAGGTCCGGGGTCTTCGTCTTCATCATCATCTTCGTCCTCCGACTCTGTGGTTACAGCGCCTCTACGTCTCCCTCGTCTTGGCCCGGCAGTGTCTCCTGCGCCCTCTTCCACCCAGCCCCGCCCACGGTCCTGTTTTCCCCGACATTGGCTGCATTCCCTAATGTAGTCCTTTACCTGTTTAAGGATGCCTAAAACACAAAACCTTGTCAGGGATCAAGCAAATCTTAAACGCAGTCACGTCCAACGGGATCATCTCAAATGTACAACCACACGCATAAGACTGTTACTGCGACGGTTACTTGCAGCAGTGTATTCGTAAACAAGGCTCTACACAACCTACTGTCACGCTCTACAAACATCTGGTCCAGCTGCTGATCACTCAGCTGGTTCGAGTAACGCAATGTCAGCACTGACAGAAACAAGACGTGAATAACCAACCAGTCAACCTATTTAACCACCCGAAAGACAGTACATATGTCCAAAAGGCAGTGTGAAATGTGCTCACACTGCCTTTTGGACTGTATAAGTAATAACCATAATTTCAGTTTGTGATTACCTCTCCACCAGTATTTCTGCGATATAGTCTCCCACGTCTGCTGTTGGTTGAGGTGTTCTCCTCCGGGAACGATGTGCGCTTCGTCGATCAGTTCCTTTCGCCGCCCGGCCTGAAGCACCACTTCAAGCTCGGTGAACTCGTCGAGGCCCTTCTGCCGCCGCTGATAATAAAGCGTCCCGTCCCGGACTACGTAACATGTGGCCGCCTTGCGGATTTTCCTCTTGGTGTTTCCCTGAGTGCCCGGAGCGTACGGCTCCCGTTCGTCGGTAAGATAGCGCTGTATGGCTAGGTAACTCTCCTCGCTCGACATGTCCCAACCGCGCTCAAGTCAGCGGCTCCAAAACAAAAAAAAAATCAAACGGTCAGTCCAGCGGGAGATTTTATCTTCAATCGGAATATTATAATATATTTTTTTTCACCCGTTTTCAATTTCCATAGAGACTTATAATATAATAAAACTTGAAAAGTGGTATTTGTTTCCAAGGGGGGAACTGCAATTTTTTGACCGTGAGGGACGGACTTGCATGAACATACAAAATGGCTGCTGCACAACCGGATATTGCGTCTCGTGAGGCGGAAGATTTAGAAGGTGCGTCCATGTTATTTATTTGAACTGTGAACAGTGCTGCCATCTGCAGTATCAAAGAGGTATAGCTGCATGATGACTGCACTGTACTGCATGTTGGTCTTAAGCCTTGCATGTATCTGGAAAATGAACTGTTTATGAATTGCATTTTTGAATTGCATCGTATTTTATCCCACATTTAGTGTTTTAATACATTTTAAAACAGTACTAAACACGGTCTGATTTGTTTAATAAATGTACAGGTTTATTAATTATTAAAATATTTATTTGACGATGTTCATACTAAAATGCCTAATAGCGATATTTAGATTACAGTATACCTGTATATTGGTTTGCAGAGGCGCGAACATGTCATGTACGTCTATCCAATGTATCAAATACTTTTAATTCTTGTTAATATAGTGATGCACATGTTACAGTTGTATAGCTGTGTGAGTATGTGGAAAATAGAAACATCTTAAGTTTAGCTTTGCAGTAACTAAATAAACACTAAATGTGTTAGTAGTAAATTCCTACTCTAAAAAGGTGGGCTTTCAAAACACCGTAGTACCAAATAATGAAAAAACAGGACCGTCGCTTAGAAAACTGACAGGCTATATTATTTAGTGTAAGGTAAAGTCACAAATGACAATATATGTAATACATTTAATATAGCTGAGCAGAAATACATTTGAATAAAGCCAAAGTGTCTGTTGGCACCTTTTAAACATAGTAGAGAATCCACAGTGGTACGATTGACAATCTTGCGGCAGTCATTAAGTCAAATGATTATTCCAAAAAGGTTGTATAGCAGCCAAGAACCAGGAAGTCTATTTTACTGGACCATCCCTATGGTGCAAACATTTTGTCCTTCATGATGTTTCAATACATACAGTAAAATCTGAGTCTTTCAATGAACACCAAGATAAAGTCCCCAATCATCAGATGTAAACACCACTACATACATAACTGTGAAAAAGTGATATTTTATATTTCTATCCTGGATAGGGAGTTCTTTTGAGAAATATTAAACTAAAAGTAGAAGGTTAACAATATGCGAGAATTCTTTACATTTTCTGCACTTTGACTAGGTATGCATAAGCAACAGAAAACAAAATGAAAGCAAGAGGCAGACTGATCACTTGTGGGAACCAGGAGATGCTAATTCTAAGAGACTTGGGTTGTCAACAAATGTAACCTTAAGGGAAGTTGTGTAGCACTAAATGTAGAGTTCCTCCTCATACGTCCTTCAAAAATTGGAATGTATTTTTTCTTGAAGAACAGTGTAACATCTTCCTACATGCACTTTTGGCATCACAAAAAATGACAAGCTAAGAAGCAAAGTTTCCAAAGCATTGCTAAGGAAAAAGTTCTTCTAAGCACTTGAAAAACTGGTCATCAGTCTTAATGTGATATTGTGGTTGATGTAAAAATGTGATATCCATAGATCTATCATTTTAGTACTGAATGAAAACGTTGGTAGGCAACGCTTGTAGAATTTGGGGCATGCAGTCAAACAGGAACATGTTAAGTATTTTTATTTGGAATGAAACTCTTGTTTTTGGCTAAGATGGGCCAGTCTCTTACTTAAAGCCTCTTCTGCTTTGCAGAATACTCTGTGGCACTGAGGAATATCGAAGTCAGAGTCAGCTGCTTGTTAAATCCAGGAAAGCATTCTATCTGGAATAAAACAGCTCATTACAAGATGCTGCAGAGACAGAGGAAAAACTTTGTGCAAGATGACTCATTTTGACATTTCTTTTTAACAAATGTTTTTAGCATTTTACACTGGTGTTTAGCGTTTAGCACCAACACGTGGTGCACTGGCCTCCATGGGCTTGCCGATCTTTTGTTTGGGTGCTGCCTAGACTGGGGCCTGCACAGGGAGACAATTCACCACAACAGGAGCAATTATTAATGGTAATTTATTGATTATACTTGTATACATGCATGCAGTTATAATTATAGCTATTCAAACTTAAATTCCCCTCCGCTAGAATGCTGTCGATAGGATGACAATGTAAAATAAAAATGCTGGTCTCTGCACCTCAGCACCTCACCTTGGAACTTGGAACAGAAGACTTTTTGGCTGCCTGCTTAGCTTTCTTGGCTTCTTAGCAGCCCTGATAACAGGCAAAAAAAGGGCTCCATCATGTACAGCCCACAGCAGGTTGCACTAATATACATTGTTTACACCTTGATACTTTCCATTTCCAACTGCTTTCTCCACATTATCCTGCATTGTTCCACACACCTGACTTCTGAACCCTGGATTCCTTGCATGAGCAGCTCTTCTGGTTAGATGTGGAGCATCTCACGGCTCAGACTCCGCATGGATCTGTCGTTCAGTGACTGTGAGCGCGTATATGGAACAAGCTAATGTGCATAGTGGACGCATACGTGAAACTTGTAAGGGAGAAATCTGTGATGTTTAAACAGTATTGGACCGGACAAAACCCAGTTGGACTTTGCGTTTGTTATTTTATTCTTTTGTTTGTTTAAAAAAAAAACTTTCAAGTAGCTGAACATGTGAGTACGTCTTCGTTCCTGGAACACGCATTAGAGCTACCGACCCACAGACTAAATGGCCAGTACACTGAATGAATGGTTTATATATATATATCTTTCTTCCAGGACATTTATCACGCAATGCACGACAGCACTTGTGCACTGTCTACACAAAATGAGAAGCCTTTATGGTTTGCCTAGGTTCCACAAAACTAGCCAAAATCCACCCCTCTGCATCCCAGAAGACCGTGCCCGTAACCTTCGCAGCTGGTTGCACTCTTTCCTTTCTTTTTTGATGGACAGTTCAAATGGTGCCATTCCATGCCCTGCTGTTTTATCCATCTTTTGTCACCTGTCACAATACTGAGCAAAGAAATCATCTTGGTTTCGATATCTTTGAAGCAGGTCTGAGGTGATGGTTTTGTGCTAAACTTCGTGGTCTTCATGGATCCCGAAAAGCATAAATTTTCCTACACTCTAAGCTTTTAATCATCTCTTGAACTGCATAGTGTCCTATTCTAAGTGTTCTCGCTATATCGCGCACAGTCACACGGCTGGTCTCATCAACTCTCTCCTTGTTGCGTGCAGTTGAGGCTGTCTGAGAGCGAAGGCTGATTTTGGATGCTCGTGGTCCCATATTTAAAATGTTTCATCCATCTTCCAACACTGCTCGCACCCATGCACACATTTCCTTATGCATGCTGAAATCTCTGGTGAATTTCTGTAGCGGGGATGTCCTCTTTAACGAGAAATTCAATAACGGCACGCTGACGAAACGAAATATCGTCAGTCAGTCATTTTGTTAGGAGTTCAGTACTAGTAGTCAGGCGATGCAATCTATTGACGTAATATGACACTCAATGATTCCACAAGCGATGGCGCTATCTACCAGACAACACCCATGCTTCTCCTGTTGGAGATTTCCCTACAGAAATTGTTGTTCATTATTTTTGGTATGACTGTCGTAGGTGTCATACAAATTCTTTTCCGGTCTTGCTGTTTGCTGTCAAATAAGGGAAAGCCACGTGATTCATCGATAAGGCGGATGCTAAGAATCGCCCGCAGTGCTAACCTATGGAGTGAGAAGCGGGACGACCTGCGCATGCGCGAATTTATAACGCTATGAATCGCTGCATGTTATAGGCGGTGGTTAACATGTACAGCAGAGATTCAGCGTGCCCATATTTGGAGTAAAATGGAAAATATTAAAGACTGCAAAATATGCAATTTAATATAAGGAACGTGTTTTGTGAAATGCAGGGAACGTTTTAAGCAGATTTCTTTTTAAAATGGTATAGAGGTAACCAATATTGTGCAACTACAACATTTAGCGGAATAATAACCAAATTGCTAATCGGGATGACGTTTGCGGGAATGGATAGTTAGTTTTCTGTTATTTTTAAATTTATCGTCGATTAGACATCGTGCGCGTAAGTATGACGTTGTAATTTTAGAGTGATTACTCTGCTTTCACTGTAGTATTCCAGAATATTGTGACTATGGAGAAAGGTTTCTCTGAGTATTTAAAACCAAATAAACCCATTACTTTGTTCTCAGAAACCTTTCTCAAAAGGTTTTTGTTCTCAAAAATCTTTTTTTGCTAATAGTAACGGCTAAGTACACAATTCAGTGGTATAAATAATACCTAGTATGTACTTCACTAATTTCCGGAAGTATGAGTATCATTAACCAATATAATAGATGCACAGAACTAGTTCGTCTGTAGTAACATGCGAGTATATAGAGACTGGCTTGTGGGTTGTCAGAATTCCCCTTTCTGTGTCTCCTGCGAAGTGTGACAGATGGCCACAATTTGGAAGTAATGGTCTGTAAAGTCTGTACTGCTTAATTCTGAAAGGGTTGGCTTGAAAACACTCACAAGTTAGTAAGGATGTTTCAGCAATGTCCAGCAGTGATGTTACATTGGTTGAAAATGGAAGCTGGGTCACTTACACAGGATGGAGAATTGTGGCACTGAATCACTGTAGAGATTACAAGTAGCATGGCTATAATGTAAGTCAAGTACTCAAAACAAAAACACACAAATTTGACATTGTATAAATAGTTGGACATGTTAGTTTTTGAAAGGTGTAGTAATCGGTGTGTTTTAGTGAAATAACGGAATGACTTGTGTTTGCTACATTTTATTTTAAAGTTCAGCATTTTGCATGTAGGGTACTTTGCTGCATATGTGATACAGCTGCAGAAAGGGTGGTGTAACAGATCAATGTAATGACATTCTGTAAGAATGAAATTACAGTTGCAAAATTCAGTCATTACTATAAATGAAAAATCCAGACCAGGAACGATTAGAATGGGTCAGATGTACCTGTAAATCTGGGTTGTAGGCCACTGGATTTCTGTTATTTAAACGAAATATTATGTAGTGGAAACTCTGTAAGGCTGGTATTCCAGCTAACAGCAGTTTTTTTTTTTTTTTCTTTTTTCATGATGATCTTGGAGCATCTGTAAAACACTTTCACCATTCCGCTCCAGGGCTTCAGGGAACCACCCCATGTGAATATAGATGCTGAGATAGGACTACCTGACTGGCTCATATGTGTTTGTCTTAAACTCTTCAGTTTTTCGTAAATGTCTTCCAGTTAAGGTCCTTCTTGGCTGGTGTTATCGTTCAGAAGAGTGATGGCATCATGGTGCTTTGGCCACTGCAGGTCATGACACGGGGGTGAGAAGATGGCAGTGGCTGCCAGTGGGAGGTCCAGACCATGTGGGGAAATTTGTCCAAGTTTACCCCCATATTCCTCTTCCTGTTGCTGTCTGGTCTTGTCTTCCTGCTCCGCAACATACACAGCCTGGAGGTCAGTGACTTTGAGTTTGCCTGAAATTTAGGACTAAATCTTAGTAAAGATAAAAATGATTCACGAAACATCTTAGCCCTAAAAACAGCTTCTAAGGTAAAAATTGTTAAGAGTACAGAGGAGGTTTAAGAGTTTCTTTAGCAGAGGACAAAATGGCAGAAAGAAGAAATATTCTCCAAACAATGAACGATCGTGAGTTAATTAAACGCTACAGATTGGATCGCGATGAGATAATGTTTGTGGTTGAACTTATTACAGATGCGCTCACATCTCCCACCCAACATGGTAATGCTATAACGCCAGAAATTAAAGTAATCACAACACTGAGGTATTTGGCAACTGGAAAAATGCAACAGTACTGAGTGGAAATTGGTTGCTTCAAAAGCAGACACGATTTCAACATTTGGCTGTTTTAATTAACTTTAAGATATTATCCTAACAGAAACTTTGTTGAAAAAAAAAATCCTTTATACATGATTATACAATTTCTTAATACTAACATTTTATGATTTCACTGTCCATTCTATTATCATATATTCTATTTTCACTAAGAGCGCATTTTAAGACCTTTTATAGATAGTTTTTGATCAGCCAATCACAGTCTTTGAAATGCTGCATTATCCCAACAGGGTCAACCACACCTCCTCACTAAGATAAAGGTTTTTGTACTTTCCTTACTCAGAGTTGCTCTGAGAAGTTTCCTAAATCACATTTAGTCTAGGACTCCCAGCTAGGACTTTTTAGGAGCTCTCAGAGGATTCTAAGAAGCTTTGTGAATACGGCCCCTTGTTGCTTAGTCTTTAGGTTGTAAACTCCAACATTTTTTAAAGATAAGCTACATGGGTCTGTGAACAGAATCAAAGCCAACATTTCATTATTCTGCCTGTACATTATTTAACCTTTTATGCTGAGAAACCAGTTATGTGTTGGGTTTCTTCCACAGTTAAGACATAACACTTGCACAATCTTCAAGATTCACTTCATGAAAGAAAGAGTAACAAGATTGAGTCATATAAGAAAGTTTGTGAAACTGTCATTGCAGCACAATAAAGGATTTTGGTTCAGTATTTCTATTCTTAGTTTTTATTTTTTTTTTTTACAAATAACTAAATACTGTACACTTTCCTGGACAGAAGCTGAACTGCAGGACGGTGTCGGCCTTCTACCACCTTCAGCACAGCATAGACACAAACTTCAGGGCCCAAGGCCTGACATGGAGTCGTAATCATAGCTACTGCGGCTCAGCGTGGCTGCCGTTGTCCTTGGAGGAAGCTGCGGAGGAGCATGTCTTGCTGGAGTCCTTATCCTGGCCAGAGGCACCCCTTCCGACGGGACCGGTGCATCAAAGCAGTGACCCCGCACACAGTTTTTTTGTCATTTTGACCGCCGAGGGAAAATGGCATGTCGGGGACCACCTGGAGGTGCTGGTCCACATGCGGGACTTCCGAGGTCAGCCCAAGCGGCACGGTGGAGACTTTCTTTTGGCCCGGTTGCACTCGCCAGAGCTGCAGGCTGGTGTGGCGGGGCGCGTGGTAGACCACGACAACGGGCTGTACTCGGTGCTGTTCTGGCTCCCCTGGGCAGGCCCGGCGCGTGTTCAAGTCACACTGGTGCACCCAAGCGAGGCCGTGCAGGTGCTGAGGCGTCTTCGCAAGGAGCATCCTGACCGCGTGTACTTCAAGAGCCAATTTCGCTCGGGGCACCTGTCAGAGACAACCACCTGTAACCTGTGCCTCTCGTCGCGCCTGCCTCTCTGCAACTACACAAACCGCCACACGGGGGAGCCGTGGTTCTGCTTCAAACCAAAGCTCCTGGGCTGTGACACGCGGGTGAGCCACTCTAAGGGAGGCTACCAAAAGCACCTCCTCAGTGCTAAGGAGGAGCAGCTCTTTCAGAGGTGAGGACCGTGACGCACAGGGCTGTCTTTTAGGGCAGAGTAGCCCTAAAAGACATTTTAATGAATGTTTTTCTTCTTGGTAATTCTAATGGACTGTTCATCTGCTACCTGTTTATGTAACGCACAGTTATCCAAAAATATAATTATTGATTTTAAACAATACAGATTGCTGGTGCTGAGTCATGTAATGAAAATAGACCAAATTCATATTTATTACATTAGTAATGAGAACGTTCAGAAGACAGACTTTTGATTAAATTTAGCCTACATAGAAATCAACTACTGTATGTATTAGCCTGTAATGATACACAGTAAATGTTTTATCATATGTTCTGTGTACTATTTATGACTGCCAGTCCCTGTCAGTTTGCTTTAGGTAGGCCAAGCTCTATTTATAAGCACACTACAGGTATAAACACAATGACTGTTGGTCTGGAGGGCTTGAATATATACAGAGTGCCCTATGAATATGTATGTAATTTGATTAAAATAAGGGGTCTGTTCAGATTCCATGCAATTGAAAGCAAGACCTTATTTAAACATTAGAATACATCCAAACAGTGTAAATCTTTACTACCAGATGTACCTTGATGATGGTCTGTAGGAGCAAAAAAGGACTTAGTTTCAAAACACAAAGTTTTTATCAGCTCCTAGTACAAGCCAATTTGATTGTGTCCTGGTTGTTTTGCATTTGTACGTCAAGTGAAAACAACAGCAAGAGAAGCCAAGGCTTCAGGCAAATTGTTGAGGTTCAGCCCTTGGGTCCTAATTGAGGTGTCCTTCACTGTCTGTCTAATGCCAGATGTGGCTAACAGAACAGCTCAACACGTACATAGACACTTCATGCTGAATAAATTATTGGTCTGCCTGCTGCTACCCTGGAAAATGTTTTTGTACTTTTAGAGGTTTTTTACATTGGAGTTTCATGGTGACTCGACAGGTAGCATATTTAGATCATTAACAGGGTTGTGAGTTTGACTGTGGCTGTCCGCGTTTGTGTTGTCTGCCGTTGTTTGTGAGTTTGACAGTGGTGCTTTGTTGTGTGTGTGTGTTTGTGTATGGTTTACTGTTATCTGTGGATTTGACTGTGGCCCTGGCTTTGTGTGTGTTTGCATTGTTTGTGTGTTTTTCATCTGTATTCTCAGGTGTTTTCCCAAAAAGACATTGAGGCACAGTGTGCGTGAGTAAGTGAGCATGGTTCTGTGCTGGCCATTTACCCTATACAAAGTGTACCCTGCCTTGTATTCCGTGTTCCTTGGGATAGGTTCCAGCCCTTCATTTTCCTTGTTTTAAGAAATGAATGAATAAAAATATATGCACTCTGCTGTGGCTAAGTACGCAACACAAAAAAAAAGTTGAGTAATTATGCAGTGGACAGCTCTGCCCATGTCTAAGGATGTGTGTTCTTTTTCCAGTAAAATTAACATCAAGGTTCCCATTCCTGCGTCTGGATCCGCCAGTGTCATTGTGCATCCAGCAAATAAAGGTTAGACAGTCAGTGTTCCAATTCTGCCACCATGTCATTTATAATGTACCGTATTTCTCCTAATTAATGCGCCTGCTCTAATAGTCGCCCCTCCCCCCAACCCAATAATACAGTACGAGACACGGTAAAGTGCACCCCTTTTAATCCATTAAAGCCGTGACATAGAAACGTGGTCAATGCGTAGCAGTGTGGATTTGCTGAGAATTAATATGTAAATGCAGTGAATTATATGCATTTTCTACAAGTAAATATAATTTAATTAGCACAAAAATGCTACATTATTTAGACAAAATTCACTTCTGGATCCTAAAATGATTGTACTCGAGTACAATAATAAGGTCTTCTTATGCCTCACACTGTGATAATGACTGAATTTTATTTTTTATTTTTATTTTTTAAGTTTTTTTTAAGTCTTAACTAATGTTAATTTAATTTTTTGTTTTTTTTTTTTTTTTTTTTTAAAGAACGTAGAAGAATGTTAGGCTTTTTAGTAACAACTTTAAAAAAAAAAAATATTAAAAAAACTTGAACTTCTCTTTTTAAAGATTTTAAAAAGTAATCATCCTGCATATTTTGCATATTTGCATATTTTGGCCTCAAATAGACACACCCTGCACGTAACTTGTAACGCGCCCGGGCGTGTTAATTACGAGAAATATGTTATTATTTCAGTGTCACCTGAATCACGGATAAACGTTGCGACAAATTGATTATTTATGCACCAAACAGTAATATTTATTTTACATTCTCTTAAACTTATTTTAAAAATAAGTGTGTACAACAAACACACATTAAGTACAGCAAGTGTCGAAATGTCATCCATTCCCACCAGCTTTGAGCATACAGTACTGCCCCCCCCCCGCCATATCCGCAGGATTAGTGACATCCGCACATAATACCAAACTCTGCATACACTATGCTGTTTTCCTATTCATGGATACATATGATAATGTGTAATTTATAAATTAGACACAGGAAGAGATCGACAATTAATAACAATTAAAACTGTTATAACAATATACTGTAATAAAAGTTATGTGAATGCGGTGTCTCTGTAAATATTTCATTGTACTGTACTCAACGGGTAGAAGTTTCGATCTTACCGTACATCTTTCGAACCCCAGCCTATGATTATTTTGTTTTCTATGGAGGAGGACAGCGCTTCGTCACGCTACTCACAATGGCTGGCAGTTTAAAGCTTATGAATGATTTTTTTTCTGGAATTTTCCATTTAGTATTTACGGGCCGTGGATAACTGAATCTGTGGAAAGTGAACCCACGGATAAGGGAGGGCTACTTTACTGTGAATATGTAACAAGCAAAATAGAGAACGATGTAAGCTTATTAAAATTAAAACCCCAAAACCCTTTCCACTGTTTATGTTTTATTAAGATTTGTATAATAGAATAATTTCAGTGTGGTAAGTTTTGTGTTACCCAGAAGCATCACGTGTAATGGCTTCAATGTCGCTGCAGCCATCTGTTCTGATGTTGTGTTGTTTGTTTTCATTCCGTTTCGGTTGCAGAGACGTTGGCCAGGGATAAAAGGTTGGACAAGTTCATGCCTTCGGGGTTTTACTACCAGGATGTCTGGAGGGCCACCAGCGGCGTCCCCCTGCAGCAGTTCGACAGCACTGCGGCAGTGACGCGCTGTCTGCAGGGCAGAATGGTGCACATGCTGGGAGACTCCACAGTGCGACAATGGTTCGAGTACCTCACTGCCTTCCTCCCAGGCAAGAACGGCACCAACCGCTGTGCACCTTCAACCCACCAGTGCATCTTTACACAGCATGGTTCACCAATGCAAAATCACAAGTGGGAGCATTACACAGTACTGATAAACGCTGTATCTAAGAATATCAGTCAGTCAGTCAGTCATCTTCTTTACCACTTATTCCTGGTGAGGGTTGCGGGAAAGCCTGGAGCCCATCCCAGAACACATAGGGTGCAGGGCAGGGGACATCCAGAGTGGGGCGCCAACCCACCACTCTAAGAATATCATTAAATATATATTTAAAAAGAGCGCTGTCTATAAATCTTGTACTTTTTGTAACTGTTGTTAGAACAGTTGAACCTTGTTGGCAGACATGTAAATCCGTGGTGTACTATTTGCATTTATAGACAGACAGAACTGGCATGAGTATGAAGGAATATAACAGGAAAGGGTTTGTAAATGCAGCACCAGGTCTTGCAGAGAACCAGCAGCTCTGAGCAGAAAGGGAGGCCATGGATTTTTATATCATGCTGTCAAGGGTTTTTTATTTGATCGGTCACACGGTTGACCAGATGACAAACCATGTCAGGATTTCAAAAGTTGGTCTTACAGGATGATAGGTGTTGCTTTAAGAATTTTGTTGTGGTAACTAATTTTACTTTAAATTCTTATCAAACCCACAGCTGCTGTAGCTTGCAGAAGTAATTAAATTTTAGAACCAGGTAAAACTTAAACTTTTTATAGTTATGCAAATGAACATGACTTGTTCTGGCTTTATATAAAATCACCCACAGATCACATTTTACACAGCTTCCAGCTGTACACAGTTACTTCAGGTACACTGTGCCTTCCACGTAGCTCTGACTGCACATTGTCTCCTGTGACACCTGCTATAATACATCAGAGCACTAATATATTTATTTGTAAATTTCTCATTGCTTCATATTTCGCACGTGTCACTCTACTGCATACCTATGGTCCCTGATTTGGTTTCAGAACCTTCACAGCTTTAGTTAACTTTATTCGTATGTTTAGAATAAAGGAGGGGAAACTGTTTATTTTTCTTAGATATTAAGGAGTTCAACCAGCACAGCCCAAAGAAAGTTGGCCCATTCCTGTCGGTGGACAGCATCCACAACATCCTCCTGAGCTACCGCTGTCACGGGCCGCCAATCCGCTTCTCCTCAGTGGAGGCAAACCAGCTGCGCTACGTGGCGGACGAGCTGGATGGCATCACCGGCGGCAGCGACACGGTGGTGGTGCTGAGCGTGTGGTCGCACTTCAGCACTTTCCCGGTGGAGGTCTACATCCGGCGGCTGCGCGCCATCCGCGGCGCCGTGCTCCGCCTGCTGGACCGCGCGCCCAGCACGCTGGTGGTGCTGCGCACCGCCAACCCGCAGGCCTTGGACCCGGAGGTGAGCCTCTACAACAGCGACTGGTTCTCCTTGCAGCTGGACACCGTGCTGCGGCGCATGTTCCTCGGCGTTGAAGTGCTGCTGGTGGACGCGTGGGAAATGACGCTCGCCCACCACCTGCCGCATGCGCTGCACCCGCCTCCCACCATCATCAAGAACACGGTTGATGTTTTCCTCTCTCATGTTTGCCCTAAGAAGGTTCTGTGACAGTGGTCCTTCGAGGTCTGGTCCCCTTAACAACAGCCTCGTCTGAACCTGGTTCTGTCATGTTGGGTATTTTTCTCGGCCTTGCTGTGTAGTTGACCATGCTTTTACCAGGCAGTATTTTAATAATTTCAGATGGAGAGAGTGTTTATGTTTATCAGCTATATGTTGTTAATATTACCTCCCCTGAATGGTTTAATTTCTATAACGGGTGACATTCTCACTGATTATTTTGGGTTTTTATTTTATTTCAGTCACCTGTGCACATATAAGTGTATAGAAACCCCCAATGTTTTAGATTGAGTTTTGTTCTGTTATGTGAAATGTTTACGGTCAACTCAGTGCTGAATCATTACTCTGCAAAATGAGCAATGTGGTGAATATCTACCAAAACAGTCTATTCAGTATAAAGAATAAAACAGGTTGAAACAAATTAACTATTTCCATCAAAGTATATTGCAACCAAACTCTCGCTTTCGCTGAATTGGTGTTTAAAGACAAGCGCCTGCATGTCAAATGTTCAATGGAATGAAATGCTTTTGAAACGCTGGTTGGCAAAACATGTTGTGTGCCTGGATGTTATTTCACTATCAGTAGGATACTTGCTTGGTTCAGCTTACAGTGACGTAGCGTCACGCCGGTGTTTTAATGGTTATTCACCTGCAAAGTCATGCCTCACATAATCTTCCCCTTTGTTTAAGAGTTTTCTGAAATGTGATGGAATTTCATTATATATTTCTAATGCAGTAACCATTTTCTTGTCACTTAATTAAATTATTTGATGTTGGCTTTTATACCATGCCAGTTTCACATTTTCATTGCCCAATCGTAATATCTACTCTTACCTGTAGAAGTTTATCCGATATATACAATTTAAAGCTTTTTTATAGAGTGATTAAATTAATATTAAGCAGAATTGAGTCCCAGTCTTTGATGTGGCCCCTTGGCAAAATTAATTGCCCAACCCTGCTGTAGATGCTACTCCTTGAACCCGCAGAGGAATTAGTTTAGGTTGTGAGTAGCGCTAGGCAAGTTTTAGGCAAGAATGTGTTTTTACTGAGACTTGTGCTCAAGTCTTTGTAACACATGCAGCTGAAGCTTGCGTTTATACCCAAGGCAATGAGAACGCAGTTCTGGTGTTGCCAAAAGTACAGACGTTTCACTCAGCATGGCTGCGTCATCACGTGTATTACAGTTGTGCTGCATTTCGTCGTGGTCACTGTGAGCGCTTGTTCATACACCTCAGATGAAATGATGTAATGGAGGAACTCCACTGGCAACTTTATTGCCGTTTCAGTGTTTCTACAGGTCTGAATGCTTAAGATGTAAGTGGCGAGATGCATTTCATTTAAGTGGTATTGCAAAACGAGAAGTGAAGTGAATGATTAACTCTTCGGCCAAAGTCTTTTTGAGCTGGGTGCCACTGTTATTAAACTGAAATTATTCCAATTTTTGTAGAAGAAAAGGGAATTTGACCCTTGTCAAACCGTAATTTGGAAGTCAACTGAATACAAACTGCGTCGTCGCGACACGTATATACCAACACTTATTTGTACACAAAGACGCGCACATGTAAGAAAAACGCAAACTGTACCCGAAAGAGTACTGCCCAATCTTGACAGAAATCAGCGCTAAATATAACATTTAACAAACAACGTTGCTCGTACTCTAATGAATAACAGTCTAATCTTAGTTTTGATTTTGTTTTAAGCGGTCAGTCAGTTATAAAACGATCTAACAAACTAGCAGTCTTTTTCAGAGAACTGTAGATTGAAACTACTCGAAACTGGGAACACAAATAAGTGTTGGTATATACGTGTCGCGACGACGCAGTTTGTATTCAGTTGACTTCCAAAATTACGAAACAACTGATTTTATGTGTATTCTTTAAGACTTTGAAACACGTAATACTTCAGTGTCTAATTTAATTGTCAGAATCAACGAGGTTCGTGCAATTGTGCGTGTTTACATGTATATGCACGAATCGTATGTATGTAAATGACTGACGAAGACACGCTGTATTACATTAATCGTTTCAAAGCGTTTCTTGTTTTCATTACGCAAAATTCTGAAATTGATGCGATCTGCGTTACTGAAGTAACCAATAGGATTGCACGAATCCGACTCCCTTTTTCTGATTGGCGGGCCTCGGATGTTGGGATGGTCGTCCGAGTCCAATAGGACCGTCATCTATTACCGCATGCGTTAGTGAGGCGAAGAAGGTGGAGTGTATCGTGTCACTTTCAGTAATACTGGGAAAGTACGCTCCTGTTTATCGACCTTTAACGCTAGTAGCAGACAAGCTCTCCCTTACTGAACAATATGATAATAGACAGAAGTTTAGATGACTCGGGATTTTTCGCGGACCAAGAGGCGGGTGTGACTACGAGTCCATGGAATTCATGGTGTTTTTATGGAAACTCCTCCTCGTCCCCAGAGCAAGCTGCCTGTTCGGGGTCACAGTCCCCCAGCTGCAATTCCGAATCGGGTAAAAACTGGATCACTGCGGGCAGTCCAGGTGACACCAGCAACAATATAATCGTTGTCCAGGGTAAGATCAAGTAAACATGTATTCTGTAAATTCACTACGTTTATTATGATATCCGATGTGCTCTGTAGAGAGACTAAAGGAGTGAAAGAGACAATTATAGGTTTAAATCCTTTATAAATGTATCTTTAATAACAAAATATTGAAAATTTACGATGAAATACGGGGATTATGAATGAAATGGTAATATATATAATATTATATTATATTTGTCGGTAACGGAGATATTACAGCAAACCCGAAATTGTTTAAATTGGCGGTTCTTAAGAAAATATTAAGTTTTTTTCTGTGATATGGAGATTAAAGTAATTTATATAAAATGCTTAAAACATGCAGTAGTAAATAGTTTTCGTTACACATGCGCGATGTCAGCAATTTGAATTGGGCCGGGGGACTGGCAAATAATAACCATTAGTTTTTAAAGAATATTTTTAATGTTATCAAAACATTTTATTAATATTTTCCAGGTTCATTAATTTTTATTCTCACTAACACTGTTGATGGGAGCAGTTGCAAAAATTCGTCGTGTTTATGAGTCGCAACGTTTTAATTTGGGTTTTTGGATTGAAATGTTTAATAATCTCCTGGGTAGAAACGTTGTTACAAAAATTTCATTATGACATAAATTTGTGTTAAATTTATGAAATGTTTTGCTCATTACACAATTCGGACTAAATACACACTGTTTAGTATTAAAATTCTGTTCAGTCAAGCGTAAAGTGTAAAAAAAGGCTGACTGACACCAGTCGCAGTGAACTCACGTGTGTCCATTCATATTTGAACACATTTCGTATTTTTGAAGGAAGTTTGCATCATAGTGAATTAAATATTGTGTAATAATCCCACATTTTTACAGCCGATTCCTGCATTGCGAGCACGAATCGCAAAGCCGCGTACAAAGGCGTGCGCGTGAAGAACACAGTAAAGGAGTTGATCATGCAGAAGCGTGGGATGCAGGTATAGTTGAAAGACGGACGGGCATGCTGTCTGATCATACGCGTTGATTGGTCGTTACTTTTATAGTTATAAATCAGTATCAGTCATGAGTCTATGCTCTTAAACTGTAAACCACAGAGTTTGCCTGTTCTCCCTGTGCTTGGTGGGTTTTCTACGGGTTCTCAGGTTTCCTCCCACAGTCCAGAGACATGGAGGTTAGGTTGACTGGTGTCTCCAAATTGCCCGTAGTGTGTGTGTGTGTGTGTGTGTGTGTGTGCGCCCTGCGGTGGATTGGTGCTCTGCCTTGGGTGTCCCCTGCCCTGCGCCCTATGTGTTCTGGGATGGGCTCCAGGCTTCCTGTGACCCTCACCAGGACTAAGCAGTATAGAGGATGACTGCCTGACTGACTGTAAACCACAGAGTCAGGAACATGCTTAACAACAATAATTTGAAGTACCTTGGAAACTGGGGGGAGAGTCATAGATTAGTGTAAAAAACAATGCAATATTAACACTTTCTGAATGTGAGGGGGTCCCCCAGCCACAAAATAATAATTAAAATTTTTTATTCAGGTGCAGCAGTTTCCCAGCAGATCTGATCATTACCCAGGTATACTACTCCAGTTTAAACTTAACAAGCAAACTATAAACATATAAATAATGACAAATTTAATTTCAAATACTAACAGAAGAAAAAAAAAAAAAACAAACAATTACCATTGCTAGTAATGAGTTGCATTAATGATATTCCAGTGCATTTTGAACATTGTGAATCTGATCATGCTGTGGTTCTTGTTATGTAGCGTTAACCACGGTGCTTCAGGGCGTGAAGAGGTCAGCACCCAGCACACCTTCAGACATGTCCAGTCCCAAGAGGTCACCCTCCCTTCAAAATGACCAAGCCACTGCCCTCAGTGCTCTCCTTAACAACGTCACGGTAATCAGCCTTGTGCCTCTGGTGATGGCGTGTTTTGGTGTGCATTGCACTTTGCCTCACACGTGAGGTCGTGCTTTCCTTTATTTGTTTCAGGTGCCATTTTCCTGTGCCAATATGGATGATCCCTTAAAGGACAATGTCCAGGCCTCCGGGCTCTTTCTGGGTATCCCAGACATTGTGCACGAGACAAGGGAACTCCCCCCCGTTTCTTTAACAACGGTCCAAGTGAAGGAGAGCCCGTGTCACCAGAAGCCAACCCCAGCACACAGCACCCCCAGTTTTAGTTTCCCGCCACAGAGCCAGGAGTCGCTGGTGTGTCTCGCCAATGACACAGCGCATTTTGCCAATGATACGGTGCCATCGTACTCGTCCTCGGAGGCTCTGTCTCACTGTCTCAACATGCACAGCCAAGTTCCCTGCTACCAGCCTGAGGGCACAGGCAGCCCTGGCCTCCCCTCCTCCTCCTCTCCCCCCCCATTCGGGTTCCCGCTAGGCCAGTCGGGCCCTGCGCTGTCACTCTCTCAGCTGTCCACGCACACCTCTGGTGGCATGTCCTTTTTCCAGTGGCAGATCCAACAGGAGGAAGACAAGCTTATGGGGCTGACCCAGGAGCAGCTCATGACGCCTGATGCAGATGGCGACACGTGAGTTTTCCGCACTCTGCTGTCATGTCATTCGAGCAATAAGGGACATTTGCCTTGTTGACCCAGGTTAAAGAGGATTCAAACCAGTCACCTCTGTTCCTGGCTCTGCAGGATTGTCATGGAGTCCTGCTGGTTTGATAGGTTTGTCTTATTGATAAGGTACTGAGTAAAGAAACAGAGGGAAGATTAGCATAGATAAACCCTGAAAATTTTCCTGTGTGTGTCAGGTGCCACAACTCTTCAAAACATTGTGATGTGTCTTCAGGGAAGTATGTGGCATGTAGTTTAGTCCCTTGGGCAGAGACACGTGTACCTCACAAGCTGAAAAAATGTTGTTCTGGCTAGACTCCATAGAGCTGGACGGGTGGAGTGCTCATATTTTTGTGCTAATCTCGTGGTCGCCAGGTTCCTGCACATCGCCGTGGCACAGGGGAGGCGGGCTCTGGCCTACGTGCTGGCTAGAAGGATGGCCCGCGCTGGCACGCTGGATATGAAGGAGCACAACAGTCAGGTGTGAGGCCCCTCCCAACCTCAGTGTCCTTTCAGGCTACAGCCAGATCACCTCTACACTGGTGTAGGACATGGAGATGGAGATCGAGGTCTGTGTGCTTATGGTTTTGTTTTGTTACCCAGAGCGCCCTGCAGGTGGGAGTGGCAGCCAACCAGCACCTGATTGTGCAGGACCTGCTGACCTTGGGAGCTCAGATCAACACAGCAGACCATTGGGGCAGGAGCCCCCTACATGTTTGCGCAGAGAAGGGCCATGCAGTCATGCTTAAGGTGAGGCAGGATTACAGGAAGCCCCAGGAGTGGGCCTCACGTCAGCACGTCTCACGTCAGCACGTCTCACGTCAGCGTTCATATCTTACAGTCTCACTGTTTTTTTTTTTTTTTGGTGCAGAAAAATTAAAATCTACATAACAACAACCTGCATTGGGACTGGTTATGTTTGAATTAGATGGTGCCTTAAATTAGATGGTGCCAGTCGATTCCTGATGGTACAGGAGATTCACATAGACGTGCCTTGCCTTTCGCCTTGGAAGTCTGCTTCAGAACCTAAGTTTAGTTCCACTCCACCTTTCCTATATGTAGTCATAGAAACAGGTGTAGAGAATAGAGAATAGGTTCTTCGCCCATATCTATTCCACCAGGTGTGTCCAATTTCCCGAGAAAGGTATTTTTTTTCTTTTTTCATTCAACCAAACTGCTGAACAGGAAAGTGAGTTCATTGGAATCTAACAGGTACTTAAATTTTAAACTACAGTCACTGCAAGGTATTTTCCTGAGGAACTCAGAAATGATGGATGAGTCCAAACTAGGGTTATATACATATATATTTCTGCCAATAATTTAGGAATGTCAGTATAATTACAGTAAAAAGTCTTTTTGAATAAATGACATTGAGCTGTATTAGAAAGCTGCCTCATGTTTTGCCAGTCTTTGTATATTTTCCTGTCTTTATCTGTTTGAGTCTTAGCGTTACATTTCATACGCTAATGAAATTTACCACAATTCTCTTTTATGGATTTGCAACAATGGCTAACTTTTTGGTCCGCTTTGGCACACCTTGGTGTTTAGACTCGCTTGTCGTTCTGCGTGTCACTGTCCCTGCTGGTTTGTGTTCAGGTACTTTGATGTGACTTCCTCATTGCTGGCACACTGGCAATTTGAGTTCATTTCCTCATACAGCCGAAAACAACACTGGAAAAAAAAATCCCCTTTCTCGTAAAGGGCGGGGGGAAATCCTGCTGAACTTGTTCAGTGACAAGCTTTTTTTCACTGCGTCTTTCATGAGGTGCACTACTTATCACGCAACTATTAACTGGTTTCTGAATGACGTCTCCCTGGGACTTCCTCTTGTCCATTGACGAGAAGGAGGCTGGTCAGTGAGGCAGTGTGGTGGTACTAAGTCCAATAATAGCGACCATCTTCACTCCAGGCCATCCAGAAGACCCTGCAGAGCAGTGGGCAGCAAGTGGACATGGAAGCCATCAACTACGATGGTATGCCTACTGTCCTGTACGTGTTTGAGCCACTTTGCTGTAGTCCTCCTCACCTGTCCTTCCTCAGCCAAGACACACTAACACAGAGCTCCTTCACGTATAACTACACACACCTGTAATGCTACACCACCTCTTCTCACAAATTTGGCTAGACCTCACAAACAATTCCACCCTTCACCCGCCGATTGCTTTCACCTACCGCCTGCTTGTGACAGGTCTGACGGCGCTGCACGTGGCTGTGCTGTCCCACAATGCCGTGCTGCAGGAGCTGGACCAGGGCGATTCACCACACTGCCGCAGGTCCGAGGAACTGCTACAGAGGCGCAAGCTGCTGGGGGAGTGTGTAAGCACACTGCTGGCCATGGGCGCATCCTACAGGACCAAGGCAAGCACAAGAGCTTGCTCGCCACGTTTCCGCGTGCTTCTACAGTGTTCGCGTGCCTGGTTCGAGCTGGCCAGGTGTTACGTACCCCTTTGTGAACATTTGGTTGCATTTTGTACAGGATGGTAAAAGCGGACGCACGGCACTGCACATTGCCGCAGAGGAGGCCAACGTGGAGCTTCTGCGGCTGTTCCTGGACCAGCCCGACTCCTTGTCTGTCATTAACGTGAAGGTAACCTGAATCCCATAACGCTTAGCGGTCAGTTACTAATCAGCTCATATAATTGCACAACGAGCTGTTTCTCTGAAACCTCTCCGGTCAATCTCCTCAATCGCCATGCTAACCGATGCCCAGTGAGTGTGGCAGAGAAACTGATGGGCTTTCTGTCGTGATGCCCACGCAGGCGTACAACGGGAACACGGCGCTGCACGTGGCCAGTTCCCTGCAGGGCAGGGTCGCCCAGCTGGATGCCGTCAAGATGCTCATGCGCAGGGGGGCCGACCCCAGCGCAAAGAATCTGGAGAACGAGCAGCCTGCTCAGCTGGTGCCAGAAGGGTCAGTGGGGGACCAGGTGGGTCACGCCGTGATTCGGATCCCGTGACTCCCTCGCCATTCTGCCAGGCTGCTTGTAGTACACACAGCTGGCTCTGAGCTCCTGCGCCACAGCTCGGACCGTACAGCTCGCCTCACAAATCCACACCTTCCTCGTTCCAGTGCACACTCCTCTGATTGTTGCTGTGGATACGCGCAGCCAATCTGCACGGATTCTCATAAACTCCATTAGCCTCTCAATACATAACAAATACTTAAGGCAGGATCTGTTTGCGCTATATTTATATTTAGTGTTGTGTGTGTGGATGTGTATGTGTAATTCTGCAGCAACCGTGGTGTGTCTGTGTGTGTCCAAGATTATAAACTGCCCCTTCTCTTTCCATCCACAGGTACGAAGAATCCTAAAGGGAAAAAGCGCCCAGGTCCGATACAGCCCGTTTTAGTGTCTGTACTCTTGATACTCACTGTCAGTAAGGCAGTCAGGTTTGTTGTATATAATCATTTGTTGGTATGAGGCAAATGTCAGTTGTTTCTGTGAAACAAGAACAGTATAGTTCACTACTATGTAGTATATAATTAAAATGAACACAGTGGAGGGTAACACATTATGTAGCGAGATACTTTTATGATTGAGGCATTCTGTGGCTACTTAAAAAGGAGAACAAGAAATTGGATTTCCTTCACCTCAAAACTAAAAGAAGAACTAAAAACAAGTCACCAGTCAGACACTGAGATATAGATTTAAATTCTCTGCTAGGCATAATATATTTGTTGAAAAATTGCTTGTATCAAATATTACCAGTTGACTAGCTTTCTGTTTCCATGTAAGTCTTGGGGGATGTTAATATCAGAAAGACTCAAAAAAAGTTCATTAACAGGAAGAGAGTTTGCAAAATTGCAAAAACATTACAAAATCCTTGTAGACAGGAACAGGAACAAAAAAAAAATTCCGCAGACTTTTCTGTTATGTTAGTTAGGTATAATTCACTGACTTTTCATTTGTCTTTCCTTCTTTTGGGATCACATCAGTTAATGATTTCCTTTTAACTGCTATGGGTTTGGTAAATCAGTGACTTCTAAGCTGTCGTTAACGAAGATATTAGATAGTTAAACAAGGTTATCAATGTGCTGCTATGGAGCATGCGGGGAATGGGTCAGATGTTCTGGTCGTGAAGTCCTCTGCTCATCTGCGTGACCGGTCACGTGACAGGCTCTCGTCAAGGTTATACTGTGTCAGGAAACACATTCACACTACAAAAACACAGGTGACATTGAGATAAGGTTTCAGGCTAAAAGGTAAAAAGAAACAGTCCTGGAAGTATATATAGGGGTAAATTTAACGTTGGCAGTCAATTTCATGAGACTTATAATGTCAGGAGTATGACAAAAACTGCTCAGAGAAAACAGGTTATCAGTCTGTAGTTACTAGAATTTATCTACGATTATAGGGGCAGTGAAGTTTTAATAACCTTTCTTGTTCAAATCAGTTCCAGTAATATGGGCAACCTGAGACAGCCCGCTATGATGAGATGTGTAACAGTGACTTCACACCACTGATTCTGAATTTGTCTGGTCAAAATGAAATTGCTAATGTAAAATGCTATGTATAATATTGCAGTGTAAATGTTACAATGTGGCTTTGTAGAAGTGGCCGTTGTACAATTCACAATGTAGCCAAAGTTTACTGGAAATTTCAATACTGGTGGTGGAGTGTTTGTACAGGCTGTAAAATATAAACTGTTAATCGTTGAGTAAAAGAGTTGGAAGTCAGGTTGGCTGGTGTTGTTGCCAAGGGCGCATGGCTACTCTTTGTGAAATGTATGTCTTGTAGACAAAAAAATATCTCTTTGTGCAGCCATTTGTATATATTATATTTTTTGAGCATTAAATAAAAATGAAATGCCAAGACAACAAGCGTGTGATTCTAATGAATTGTGATTTCGCTGTAAAGGGCTTTCCCTTTATGGGTTGCCTGTGTGTCCGTGTTCTCATTTCTGTCATCATATTACAGTTACGGAAAGCGTATCGACCAAATGACTTACGGTTGAGATCTCTACAGTGAGAAGTTTGTAGAAGTAAAATTTACGCTGCCTGTTCTGTCTGTTACGAAAACTGAGAGAAGCGACAATTTTACGCAGAGGCTGTCCCACAATGCGAAAATTCTGATATCAAGATGTTTTTTTTGCTTATGTCATTTTTACACCGTAGCGAACTCTGAACATTAAATCACTGCTAGTTTAAAAATAGCAGTGTCAACTTTTGAACTTTAACTTCCATAAAAATTTATTTAAATTTAAATTATTTCAGCACATTACCATATTCAGATGAAGGCTTACTAATGAATGTTGCTTGACTGTTTTAAGTTTTTGCCTTAGCAATTTTCTTCGAGTGCTAGAAGGTTGCGATGTGAGGCCCACATGTGGTGACAGTCTCCAGAAAAGTGTGACACTCGATGTTCTGTCAGATTCAGACTCTTGGTAGTGTTGTGCAAACCTAGAACTTAGACACTTGAAACTAGAGAAGATCTAAAAAGAATCACTGATTATGGTTTAGGCTCCAGAGGATAAAAAACATGGAATTTTTTTGGGGATGTTTTGGGTGATTTGTAGAAAAGTCTGCAAAAGCTCCTCATTTGTTGGCTTGAATAGCGAAGCTCTTTGTGTGGTAGGTTTTGTGCATAAAATTCAGAGGTTTTCTAAAATGGAGCAAAAAAATGACAGAGAGGAAGTAGCTGCAGGGGAGGGGCCACAGGGAGAAGGCCAAAACTCATAATTCATTTCATGACTAGTCTGGTGAGTGAATCCTCCTCTCTACTCTCACAACGCGAGTGACACATTCTACTGCCATTGTGAGGAAACCAAAAGAAGAACAAGCCTGAGGCCGCATCCGTGCTTCCCATCTCGACCTCGCCCCTCTGATATGACGTTAGAGTATTACATGTGTATTTAGTGGGAAAACAAAAGTGACAGATCATCGTTTGACAGATTTGTCATTTATTAAAATAGCAGGGTCCACCCAAGTGCTGCTAAGAGTTCAACTCCTTCACCTGCTTGCGTTTACTGCAGTACACAGCAAAGCTGACGGTGTGAATTTCAAAGTCAAGTCAAAGTGGTTTTGTCATTTCAACCATATACAGTGAGTACAGTACGCAGTGAAACTAAATAACGTTCCTCTAGGACCATGGTGCTACATATAACAACATAACTGCACGAGATACACATATCTAAAATTAAAAACTAAAAAGACCCTGACTACATAAAGTGCACGAGTGCAAAAGATATGCAAACAGTGCAAATACACGCCACGAGATGAAACATACAAGACACAGTTGCCGACTATTTAACATTTAACACTGAGAGTGTTCATATGAGTCCATACTAGTCAGTGTATAGGTGTCACCACTCTTTGGCTGCTGGGATTAAAGCAGCATTTGTGTCTGTTTAAAACTCAGTGTAACATTTGTTTTGCCATTGTACCACACTGAAGGCATGCTTGACCTCACTGCTGAAATAAAGCTGTATTTGACTAAATTTATGTATGGAAATAAGTCTGAAAACAGAGGCTTTGTGTTCATTCCATAAAACATCCTGTTATTTTTACATATGGTACCAAAATGATTTGTTTAGAGGCCGGCTTTGTGAATAAATGGGTTAAAACAACACAATACTCAGCTTGATAGTACAAATTATGTGAAGGTGAACACATGCTAAGAGGAAATTAGAGCAGGGGAGACACCCTGGTAATGTCCAACAGACACTGGTGACATGGGGTGGACACCTCCATCTCTGTGGCAGAAGGACATAGTAACTCACATGTCAAAACAGTAAGCAGGCTTTCAGTCTGCGTCTGGCCCTCTCTCTGTGTCTATTTCGTGTATGTGGGAAACTGCCAACGAATTTGGGCATTTCTTAAAGGTTTTGCCTATAAGGCAACTCAAGCACTTAAAAAATAGGAAAGAAAATTTTTGTAAACTTTTTGCCTCTGAGACAGCTCAAGCACTTTAAAATTAGGAAAATTTTTGTAAACTTTTTGCCTGTGAGACAGTTCAAGTAGTTTAAAATTAGAAAAGTTTTTGTAGAAAATGTTTTAGCTGAGATTCAGAGCAGCAGCTGAAAATGAGTTCAAAGTTCACATGCAGCCTGTTAGGTGGAGAGAGAGAGAGAGAGAGAGAGAGAGAGAGTGTTACGGCTTCTCACAGCACTCTGCTTTCATTATCTTAATGAAAGACCCACCCTGGCAAAGACTCATACCAGGATGTTGTTTTTTGTCAAAACCTGCTTCTTCCCGTACTCTGGGCGTTGTTTGTGTGTGCGGCTACTAATTTAGGCTGTAAAGTCCAGTTGAGATATCTCTTATTTGACACATGGTACCAGAGTCTATGCCATAACTGTTGTACAGATAAGCCCCATTGCCTCTGAGACTGTCTACCTTTTTAAGGCAGAATGTAACCCTATGAATAATTAAAATTTTTATATAATTTAATATGGCTCTTGTAGCTTTTTTGTGGAACTTAAAACCATACTTTAAACATCTTAAAAACATGGCCATTGAATGATGGCTCCACTCAAACTGAAATGGCATCCAATCACAAGACCACTCCACTAAACCCATGGCATATCCAACCACACAGGTTTATTTTAAATTTTTCATTTAATGTCTATTTTCCAAATGCACTACTTTTAATTTTCATTCGTCACGGCAGGTTCTCTTGGTTTCCATTTTGAAGGATGACTTCCTGTTCTCCTTGAGGAGTTACTTTTTTTGTTCTCCATGAAGGCATTCGTTAAAATCTACAGCTGTCATCACGACTGCGGCAGCCTCACCGCCAATGACAATTGCACACAGCTCCTCTTTTTGAGCAGTTCCTGTTTGTCAGCCCTCACCTTCCTCATCTCAGTAAACAACCGAAAATAAAACTGCAAATATATACTTATGGTTCGCACTATAAAAACTGATGACAGATGTAAGGATAGACTACAGTTAAATATTAACCACGCACACGAACACAAAACCTGATAGGTTTATGTTTTAACCATGCTAACATTTGTATAAGAACTTACACAACATGCACGACACTGCTGTACATCAGAAGGACATTAGTCACAGGTGCTGCCATTTGTAGAGTAAATATAGGTAACCACAGAACCGGTTTGCCTTTCAATTGTTTTTTTCCAGATGTTCTTTATTGATGATCATGTATGTACATCAGGTTAAGACTTTGCTGGGATAAACTCCATGTTCAAATATTATAGCTGTCTTTTTTACTACAGAGTTTATAATTAGGCCTAGGTTTATCATTATAATTATTTAATAAGTGATTAACAAAACCAGTCAGAATATCTATCATGTTATTTGACATTAAGATAATCCAGAGCTGTTCTATGTGAATTTGGGCACTATGTGAAAAGAACTGAGCATCAGTCCAACCTATAGCAGACAGAAAAACCAGTGATGGCTTATGTGTTAGTTTTCTGTAGTGCTATACATATATCGCAGTGCTGGGAAGCGCAGTATTCTTTCTTTTGAACTGCCACAACAGGAAGTCAGCCCAGGTTTTGAAAACACATGGGTTCTGGTCCAGACAAGCCCGGAAGTGAAACAGTTCCTCTGGGGGCAGTGAACAATGAGGTTAGACAGCGGTCATGTTAACTATTTTCTCTTTAAATCAGGGATTCCAGTCAGCAACTTTAAGGCCTCCCAGAACAGAGTCTATTTTTGAATGTGAGCATGCATGAACACACACCAGAATTGTACTATTATGGAAACAGTGTGACAGACATCTAAATATAGCATACGGTAAGATCAACTACCATTCAAAATCCCATTTTTGTCACCCTGTCCCACAATATAACCTGCAAATTATTGAAATGAGACAAAGGTAGGAGCTTTTCTTAATGTTACAGAATAAATCCAGCGCAGTTTCAACACAATACATTGAACTCTGAATACAACAAAACATCTTTTCCAGCTTCATTCTGCTAAATGAAAACACTTCTGTCAATTAGGAGCCCATGGGCTGAGAGGTAATTCAGAGAGAACAGATAAACACACAGGATGTAACATTATTGGTCTACAAAGTTAATGCACTCGTCTTTTTGCACTTGCAGATATAAATCACTGTATCATTTTCACAAGCACTTTACCAAATTCAGGACTGGGGGAATCCTGTGGGTATCCCAACAAACAAAGGCAATTAGACCACACACAGACACCAATTTTTCACAGGTTGTACACATGCAGAAGTTGTCAATTTCGAAATGCCAGTTCACTTTAACTCCATGTGTAAAGACAATTATCACAGGTAAAAGAGGTACAAAAATTACTGCTGTCGTTACCTGATTACGCAAGAGAGCCCTAAAGGCACTGAGTAATCTATATGGAATTTCTCCGCATAAGCTTCCAGTACACAAAGTGGCAAACGGAGGTGTTCCTAGGAATTATTCTCATTGTCTGTAAGGCATGCGAGAATGTAGTCATAACTGTCTTGTTTAGAAAACAAGGGCTATGAAATGTAAATTGAGAAATTGCTAAATTATAATACTTTGGCCATGCAGTCTTATTACTAAACAATTACTAAAACACTATATTCTCCAGCTACAGTGCCCCAACCTTTATGTGATTTACGTAATATATTGAAAAGGCCACAGAAACTGTGAGAAACTTTTAACAGACGTATCTGCTCAGCTTCACCCTGCATCTGGGCATGTATTTGGCACATTAGCGCCACCATCTGGACCTAGGAGTGACAGCAAATTAAAAAAATCACCTCTACACACCAGTGTCCGACACTGTGACCAGTGCCAACGTGGTCCAAAACCACTGCAGTGACAATGACCTGGTCAAGTCCAGCAGCTACCCTTCACCACATTGGCTGTGTTCATTTCTTGGGCTATTTACGTCATCTAATGTTTGTAGGGTTCCTCAAGTCTCTCCAGGCAAAGAGGTAGTGTAAAACTATACTGGGGTGCTTGCTTGCTGCATGCAACATAAAATACACATATAATTTAGGAACCCCTATCCAGATGTGGCACACTAACAGACTCATAGCAGGTTTGTGATAAAACCTCACCCAAGATGCTTCTGAACCATCTTCTGGTTTGACTATAAATTGCAATTAATTCGTACAAGTCTAACCACAACCAGAGAGCTACTGTCTGTTACGAATGACCACCTCCAAACCACATTGCTGTAAATGTATTATTATTATTATTATTATCATTAGATACGTAACTGTAATGTAACTGTAATGTAATGCACAAGATTTCCCCAAAGGCACTGTTTTCGAAAGGAATGTTTTCAGACAAGTGTGTAGTAGCGTGTCATCTGACACTTATGTGAATTTTCTGTAAATGCACAAAACACCTCATTGCTACTACATCGTGTGATATTCCAATTCTGCTGATGTAGGTCCTATTCTGGGTGTCTGTAATCTGGATTTACACAAAACCAGGCATCCCTTTATGTACCCAGTGATGTTAGTGGCTGAACACATGAATATGTTGCACCTGGAAAAATGCAAAACTAATTTAAACACACTGTCAGTCTAGCAATGCAAGTCGTTCAGGCTCAGATTTGTTTATCTAATGAGTATTTCTCCATTTTGTGCTCTGAGAAATAACAGGGTCTCCGTGCACGCTTGGAGAAAAACACATTTGAAGGTTTAAAAGACATGCAAATCAACACAGAAACCGTTAGCGTGAGCTTTCCAGAATTTTTTCCTAACTGCTGCTGTACATTGATGACTGCAAAACATAGCTGTCAACTCTCAGATGGAATTTATACGAGAATCTTGATTTGTGCTGAAAGTGGACATAGACCCATTTAACTCTCAGCCCACAATTAATTACATGCTTGATTTTACACCAGGACTCAGGGGGGGGTCAGTGATCAGCACTCCTGCTATTGAGGCCTGGTGGCTCAACAGGTAACGCATCAGGCTGGGAAATAGAAGTCTCCTGGTCCCTGGTTCAAATCCTAGCCAGGTGTGTCCTTGAACAAGATTCAGCGCTAGCTCCCCAGGCGCCATGTATGGCTGCTCACTGGTCCCCTGGGGGATGGGTTAAATGCAGACAACAAATTCCTTGTATGTGGCAAACATACTTGGCCATAAACACAATTCCATTCCCTTCCCATCAAGGATTGGGGCTCTGTGTTCATGGAGTTAATATGCTCTCATGCTTTGGAGGTTTCCTCCCACAGTCCAAAACATTACAGGTGGATTGGTGTTTCCAAATTGCCTGTGTGTGGTAATGGTTTGGTGGCCCATCCAGGGTGTTCCCTGGCCTTTACCCTAACCCACCTGGGATCCAGGCACTCCATGACCATCCACAAGATGAGCGGTATGGAAAACCAGGACTCAAACTGATTTCCATTATTTATTACTTTTTCCTCCCCCCTCTCTCAACAGGATTTCATTCCCATATCCGTAAATATAAAAACTGTTCAACAATACATCACTTATTCATGTCAGAAGTGCAATTGTTCATTAACAGTCTGGCGGTTGACTGGCGTTTATTGTGCGGCAGTATTTGGAGCATGCGACCACGTCCCTCTGTACCCGATATGTGAACGGCTGACATGAGCACTGCCTAAGGGACAGCAGGAGCGCCAAACAGGTAAAGTGAACGAATGTAGAAGCGCAGCCTGTGCGCCTTCTGCCCTAATGATATTCACCAAGCAAGCAGAAAACCCCCAGGTTACATTCAGGGAAGAATCTGGAATTAGTTGCTTTGTTATGCCTTACGTGGATCAACAGCAGCTGACAGCACTTTATAAAAGTGCTGCTCTATCTGCGTAATGTTCATGCCAAGCACAGTGCCACAGGTAGACGTCTAACACGGCCCCGCTCTCAAACTGTGACTTCAAAGCTGCCAAGCTGCCTGCGGAACCCCCCCCCAAACTAAGGTGCTATAATATCAGTGGCCTCTTAAGATGATAGTTATCAGCAAAGGTGACAGGAAACAGCCAGTTTAATAAAAAATGAGGGTATGAGAGAAAGAAAAAAAATATAAATCTAAGATGTCAGTTTTAACCTCGCTATGCGACGTATTGAGGGTATACAGCGCCATTAGGGTGTCTTTGGGTTCCTGTCACATCACAGCACTTTGGCAGAACAGACACCAAGGACGCCTCAAAGCATTATAGAAAAGGTAACAATATGCTTACTGTATTACAGAGCATCCTGTGGTTACAAAGTTCGTTTGTGCATGTAAATACAGTACGTCGAGATTCAGCACACAGCAAAATCACCCCACGTTACGAAAATAGCCTCCGCAGGACGATAAACGGACAAACACGAAACACAAAAACGGAGGATATTTAAAATCAGATTTTTGTTTTTTTTAACAAAAAGACTGGAGTGCAACGACCGAACAGCATCTAATATCAGTGCCTGAAGTTCAGGGGGACGTTTTATAAATTACAAATTTGTAAGTGCAAACGCTGAACTTGCTTAGATTCTGGATGGATTTTGAAGAGAGAAGAGAGAAGTGTTTGTAATGAAAAGGCATCCTTCATCTTTACGGTAATATGGTGCATACTATGGATGCTCATCACTACAAGCTAGCCTTGTAAATAAATGCAGTTTAAATAGAATTAGCATTTAGAGCCAGCTGGCTTCTAGATATGATAAAATCTTACTTTGCGATACCCATTCAACTGAAAATTACTTCAAAATGGAAGTCCATATAACTAGAACACTAAAATTATACAACCAATGAAATAGCTGCATACATGAAAACAAAGTATCATTTTTCTCAAGTTGCTTAAAGCACAGCTCATAAGCAGTGTCAACAGAACTGGAGGTGTTCTTTTTCCAGCCCCCCTTCCTTTTCTTTTTTAAAGTTATATGTTCTTGTATATATGTTCTGTTGGCAGTGCAGAGCGGAGTGTAAATATGCATTCATAAAAGTACACACTGGAAAAACAAAAAACAGAACGCTGAAGCCAGCGCATTTCAGTAAAGGGCAGAGCCGATTCTGGAGCTGTTTGCGGTTTGGACGGGAAGGAGGAGGACGAGCAGGGGCGTGGCCGTTTACACGTCCTGGACTGTCATGGCATGCTCGGGCCACGAGTATGTGTCCAGAGTGAAGGAGTCGTAGTCAGGGCTGTAGACATGAGACAAGACAAAGGCCTCTTTGTCTTTCGGCTCTGGGTACCAGGAGGCGATATCTTTCTTGTAGGCATAGTCCACAATCTAAAAGAGAATGCAGGTGGGGGTGGTGGGGTTAAGTAGGAATGAACGGCGTGTGGTTTAGAATCAGAATCTTTTATTGTCATTGTACAGAAGTACAACGAAATTGTGTGCAAACCCATTTAGAGTAGTGCAAAGGAGGAAGAACATTGAAATAAGTTAAGAAAAACAATAGAGAAACAGTACCTATGTAAACAATGAAATAACTTAAAAAAAAAACTACCATTAAATTACGTGTTCGTTATTGCAACAGCCCTGGGGTATGTGCTGTTTTTTGTTCAAAATCAGTCTCAGCAGGCAGTCTACCAACCTTAACGGCAATCTTGAAGGACACCTCCCTGATTGTGTTTAGCGGGGGGTAAAGTCGGCCCTCTGCTAAATGCTCCTCTGTAACCATCTCGGCTAACGCCTGACCAGAGTGGAAGCAAAAGGTAAGGCGTTAAGCAATGCTGCAGCTGTGTATTACAGACAGACAGGGGACTCTCTCAGCAGAGGGGTGAGGGCCGCACCTCAGCCGTGGTGAGAAAAATGTCATCGGAAATGTGCCGCACGCCACAGGTGATGACTCCCAGAGCCACACCCGGGAAGATGTAGGCATTGTTGCCCTGGCCGGGATAAAAGGTACGCCCGTCTGCCAGCGTCACCTTGTTGAAAGGGCTGCCGCTTGCAAAGATTCCCCTGCCCTTGTTTACAAAAACAAACATCTGCATTTTAACAACGTAAACAACCAAGTCACGGATAACACGCACAATTAATTAAATCAATATTCATTGCTGCAGACGCATACGCGCCAAAAAGTAACCTATTCCAAATGTTAATAGTTCATTTAATTTAATAGTGTTTCAGTTTCCTTAAGGCTGATAAAAATATAATCTTAAAATATTTTGGACAACATTTAATTACACGCATTTCAAGAATTTAGATAGTGATCACTAAGTATCATAGTCCTTCTGCAAAAACAAAACACTTGAGAACAGTAGCCCTTCCCTGCCCATGAGGTTGGGTGTTCAGGGTTAAAGGTCAGTGGTACCTCGGTTAGCTTGTAGCACTGCTCGGCGGTGCATTCCGCCTTGCTGGTGGGGTTGCTCAGGGCGAAGATGATGGGCTTTTCATTAAAGGACGCCATTTTCTTTACGATCTTCTCAGTGAAGGCGCCTCCAATGGCTGCCACTCCTGCAAACAGGAAATGCCTTCAGAAGAACCTGCAGCCCACAGCAGCTCTCTGATCAGTACTGTTATAATTACCCTTAAACACCAGTCATACTGCCAGATAAACTGTACTTTGCCTTCAGAGTAAATTGTCTGCACAAATTTTGTACATTTTCAATGCCACAGAAAAAAAAAACAAAAACTAAATTACATAATGTTAAATACAATACAAATGCACATCTTTTTTTTGCAATGCGCACTTCATGAAACATCAACCAGTGTTCAAGAAAACAATTCCGTCATAAAAAATTAATTAATTAATTAATTAATTAATAAGCAGAGGTCACACTGGTAGGTTTCAATTAAAAAAAAAAAAAAAAAGATTCCAGTCTATGAATTGAAGTCAAAAGATTCTCTTCCAAGTTGGTGACCGCCAGTCAGTCAAAGGACCCCATGTGAGAATATTTTGATCGATTTTGTTTAATAAAGAGTATGTTACTCTCTCACAGGCAGCTGCGGTGTAGTGGTCCATTCCTCTTAGGGTAATGGATGTTTTCTCCTCCAATGTCTCAGCAGATCTCTTTTCACAGTTGTAAAAACCAAAATAATCCACTTCTTCTCGAAAGAAGAGAATTCAGAATTGTTGAGTTTAACGGTGGACCCTTTAATAGAAAGCTTTGCAGAAATTTGACTCTTCTTCCTTAGGATTTCAAATATGTGTTGAATATTATTCCACCTATCCTCAAGTGTTGGACATCTCTGGGATGAAGCCAAGTTGATTTGTGCAAATTATATTCTCAAAAACGTGCCGTAGTCAGTTAGTAAAAAGTTTCACCAGGACCTTTTGGTCACACTTTAAAAGTGAAACAGGCCAGCAGACACTCAGATCTGATGCATCTTTTCCTGTGTTGTGGAGGATATTACTGTGGTACACATGGAGTGAGGTAAAGAGCCTACTTTAAATGCATCGTTATATACTGGAAGCAACAGAGGGTTTATACGTCTTCTAAAAATCGATACAAATTGAACAGAAAAGCATCCAGGCCTGGAGATTTATTAAGGGGCATACTATGATTTGCTACAGAGATCTCTTGTATACTCAACAAAGCCACCAATTAATCGGGTCCCACAGATTTCTGCAGGTGACAGAAGATCTACGAAGAAACTGTATAGTTTTTATGCATCTACATTACCTTGGGCTGAATAAAGATTATTATAGAATGATCGAGAACTGCTGTTTCTCTGCTTAGTGGAGGCAAAGAAGGCTCCAGTTGGCTGCTGTATACTGGGCTATATGATTTCTGCTATTCTGCTGTTTTAGACAGTAAGCTACCAGCCGTCCTAGCTTCTCCTCTCATTTCCCAGTATTTTGGGTTGGTATGAAGTAATGCATATTCTGCTTTCTTGTGGTATATTTAGTTGAAATTTAGTACCGATTCTCTGAGTTAAAATAGACCTGTTCTTAGTCTGAGAGTATGAGGCTTCTGACGTTGTAAGCTCGGTCTCTTGCCCTGTTGGTCTTTCATTAGCTAATTTCATTTTTAATGATGCAAAAGAAATTATTCTACCTCTCAAAAAGGATTTAAGAGTAGCTCGCCCCAGGCAAATTTAGAAAGACGGGGTTAAAAAAAAAAAAAGCATAAACCTAATTATTCACTTACCAAAACCAAAAGACCTGGACTGGTGACCCACACCCAACTTCCCATCAATCCAACTCTGTTAGTTACAATCCCTAAACTGGCCCAAATTTTAAAAAGGTGGGATAAAAGAAGAGAAAGAGGAGATTCATGGATGTAGTGAGGCAGGGGTGACAGAGGAAGCTGCAGAGAACTGGTTGGCATGGAAAAGGATGAGCCACCGTGGAGACCTCTAAAGGGGGCAGCTGCAAGGGAAAGAAGAGTGATGTGGACTTTGCTGTCCTCTATTGTCAGCATTTATTCAGTCTCCTCTTGATTTTCTTCATGATAAATTCCAGCGTTTCCTCAGGGGAGTTGCATCGGTGGCTGGGAACTGAAGCGTGTTCTCCACTCCATAGCACCAATTTGACTTGCAAAAAATCTCTTATCCATCATTCATTTAGAATAAACAGAGAAAAACATTATTTCAGCTCCTCGCCATATCATCTGTCCCTTCTTTCCTGACACTTTGAGCATCTCCTCCTTAATTTGGCATCAGAGCATGTTGATCGTGATGGATCATGGTCAGTCTCTTTCCCGACGGTCCCATCTTGGCGGACCCGTTGGTATTCTATGGGCTTGCTGTATATCTAATGGAGTAGAAAATTGGTATTCCAGCATAACTGGAATCTATCACTGCAAAAACTTTATAATGTAATTTCCTTCTTGCAATTCCAGCACACCTAGGATTTATATATTACAACATCTACCTCTATTATCCAAATCATCAACCTGGTCCCAAAGCCTCCATTCGAACGATGTCGGTTTCTTGTTTAGTTGTGTCTGCAGAGCTATCCAGAGCCGCGACCCGGGTGTTGGCCTCATCTGTGTGGGAGCTTATTGTATTAATTTTGTCTTCAATGTCCTCCACTGTAGCCTTAACTTTTTTGTACTCTGTTTATTCTCAGTGAAGACACGAGTAGCTCTTATTTTGGCAGGAAGGAAACTTAATGACGGCTCTCCCTCTGCCACATCAGAGGTTAAAGAATCATCTGGTGATTAGTCAACGTGGCATCCATTTTTATGCTTGCTTTAGGCAGCTTCATCTGTGTTGTCTTTTTGTAGCACTGGGTTTCCCAAAGCTCTTGATTAGGCACTGAATTTTCCCCAATTCAATAATTGACAAGGTTTTTCTGCATATACAACTGAACGACGTTCGAAATGGGCAGACGCACTTATTGGTTACTGAATGTTTAAGTGTAGGGTTTCACAGCACTGCTTTTCAAGCTGCAAACACCACTGAGTGCACCTCATTGTTTTGAAATCAAGTGAGTTGTTGTTGTTAGATCTGGAAGTTCATGTGTGGTTTGGTGTAGCAGTACCGTTTTCAGCGTTTCTGAAACACGACACAGACTGCCCTCAAGTTGACGTGCCTCCTTCTCACCTATGATGGCAGTGGGCTTAAGGGTCTCCACCACTTCCTCCAGTGTCTTCAGATGGGGGTGGTCGTGAGCAAACTCCTCCTTCTCGTGGTTCAGGTGAGCTCTGCCCTGTGGGTCACATGGAATGACGAGACATGGTCAGCAATTATATGCACACTCACAGACCAATAAGCTTGGCACGCGGCTCAAGCTCAGAGTTAAAACTGCCTGCAGGTGGCCTTACCTTGACGATGAGGCCTTTGGAGTCCACCATCCATATCTTCTTGGCAGCTTCAGCGTGTGGGATTCCCTCTTTGGCCATGGCCATGATAAGCAAGTGTGCAATCCCCAACGCTGCCTGAAACACAGTTCCACCAGCGTGAGGCCGTGCGTTAGGGATGTAATCACTATGCAATCACATCACCAACCATTAGACCGAAGGTCCAAGTACAGCGCAACGGACAGCACTGCCCCTTACCTCTCCTGCCCCCTGGAACACAAACTTGTGGTCGGACAGTTTGTTCTTAGTGACTCTCAGTGCTGCCAGAATTCCAGCCACAGCCACAGCAGCGGTACCTGAGACACACACACAGACACAGACACACACACACAGTTTGTAAGCATGTTCTCGTCTTACGAGACCTTTACACCACTCCAGGCATCCTGTTTCTCTGAGTGCAGTGTAAAAACACCACCACAAGAGGGCACTATAAATCTTTTTTATTTTTTCTTTTTTAAGAGCAGACTGCAGAACAGACTAGTCCGACTGCAAACATCTGACCAAGCCCTCTGCGGGCTTGAAGAAGCATGTTAATTGCTTGGCGTGGTTCCCAACCATGCGACGTGCAAGTTGGGTCCACTCAACTAGGAAGGAGACTCTGTCATGAAATACTTCTGGGGGGGGGGGGTGTGGAATGTTACAATGCAGTTGTTTACTCAAAAATTCTCTCATTAACTTCAATCATGCAAGGCGCAGGGTGTGCTTTAATCATATGTAGGTGGTTAATAACACACATCAGCACATTAACACAGGGGAAACAGATGGGGGTGTGTGGGCTGAACTCATGCAACCTCCCTGTTTTGTAAATTTCTGAAAGAACCTGGAGAGAGCACACGGGTCCAGGCAAGACCTTGGGGGGGAGGGGAGGGGGGGGTGTCAGGAAAAGTCACACATGGAAACCATAAAGGATGGGAAGAATAACAGGTGGGACCGTAGTGTGTCTTCAATCACCAACTGCTTTAACTTAAATCTCCCAGCCATCGCTTCAAGGTTCCCAACGGGTCAGTCCAGTCCCTCGTTTCAAAGCCTTACTCCATCATGAATTACAACCAGAAATACTGAAGCCAGATTCAAACATGATAGCGTTGTAGAAAAAGCACATTATGTTATTGAGATAATAAAAAACTATGGAGTCACATACACACGAGACTAAAACAATTACACACGTGGACAGCTGTGCTGAACTGGAACAGACAAGAACGTCAAGGCGGTACCTTGGATATCATCGTTGAACGTGCAGTAACGGTTGCGGTATTTGTTAAGAATGCGGAAAGCGTTGCTGTTGGCAAAGTCTTCAAACTGAATCAAGCAGTTCATTCCATACCTGAAGACAGACAGAAGGGAGCATGTAAACAATACTGTGAACCTTGCTGTACCTTTCACAACCTCATAAACTATATTACAATTTATAGCCAGCACTATGATAAAAATTTACCTTCAAAGCAAATTAGAAGTTACAAGCATATGAAAATTGTATTTAAATGGCACTGCAGTTTAGACAGCCACACATGCAGCTCAACCAGTGGAAAGGCCCTCATCTTTTCTGTAGTCAGCCCCTTTTACGACGTGCGGACAGACAGCCTTGTACAGTTATTTCCCTTTTGATGCAACATCTACAAAATATTTCTTCCATTTGACCGACTCATTGGGGGGCAAATACACTCGTTAAATGGGGGCTATGGTAAATAAAACCAGCGCTCGACAGATTATAATCTTTGTTGATGGCAGATTTTTCAACGCAAAACTAAGATAAGAAAATACTTTCATTATGAACTCAAATCCGCGGTCCACTTAGCCCACCTGTAGATAAGCATGTTCCCTTCAACACTGAACCAGCAGCAAGACACAAAGGCTTCAATCATCACCGTGTAATAGTTAATGTCCTGAAGGATCCTGGCTTTCAGCCCTTCAGACATCAAACCGACATCCTGTTCAGTCTTTTATTCTGTTCTGTTTATACTGCTAACATGTACATTTGCTTTCCCTAATTAAATTCATAAGCTACCATTTGCTGTTTTTATTAATGAAAACCATGACAATGGGGAAAAAAAACTGCAAAAGGACCAAGCTTACAATTCCATAATGAAAAATGGCCTCTTTGTGTCTAGAAGAGATTTGGGGGGGATAAAATAAAAAAATTGGGTGTGGGGTCCTAATTTGCTAGGGCAGCAGATCGAATCAATACAATAGAGAGGAATGGTGAAGTCAAGCGCATTAATGTCTCTCAGATGTTTCATCTCAAATAACAGAGCTTATGATTTAAAGAGCTGTGAAGTGCTATTTATCCAAAACAGAGCGTACGTTTTGTGCTTCGGTCAACAGCAATGACCCACTTAAGTCTGAAACGGCCAAATCAAAGGCGAAACAGCATCGGTCATGTGTGTGTATTCACACGGCAACCTAGCCTAAACTTCTCAGATTGCTTCGAGAACGAGAGGCCACAGTGTCTCTGTACCCCGGAGTCCTGACATGGAGAATAAGCCCCCAAACCCTGAGAAGGGCCTCACCACTCCTCACCATCAGGAACAACAAGCTGCGCTTCACGTTATCATTTTTCTTCTAAACAGCAAAGATTCGCAGTTTGCTTATTATTTGAAATACAGCAATAAATATTTCCGTGCGTACTCCGCAGAGACCCCAGTGGGGGACTTCATGTGCTTTATGAGAGAAAACAAACATTTTATCATGCCTTGAGGGATGGTCATTGTTTGCGACTCTAAGGGACAAGTGACCGTTAAACATGCACCGCCCCGCCCCGTTGCTCTTGTAGCAAAGTCATTCACGAGACGCCGGCAAACCATGAAATGCAGATGGGTTCAAACGCAGGCGAAGCAGACGTGAAGCGGAGCGCTTGAGGTCAGCAGACTGGCGGAAGGTAGATCGGTAACCCGTGTCATGTACGTGCAGCGAAAGGTGGTAAGGACCGGGGATACGAGTTGCGGGAGAAACATCGCTCACTTGTCAGTGACGGCCTGCATGAACTCATCGATGAGCTCGTCGTACTCTTTCCCTCGTACTCGCTTGTGCTTCAGCCCGATGTACAGCGGGTCGTCCAGGAGCGCCTGTCCCAAAAAGAACAACCGTTCAGTTATCATCAAGACTACCTACAGCTCAAGGTCATGACATCAGCTCAACCAGTCATGCTGACATCCAATCAGATGTTCTTCCGCTGTTCATGGTGACTGGCGTGACTGAACCACACGTGTCCATCCCCCGGGTGAGCTTTCCTCTCCGTGGGTTGCATTTAATGTGTCTAGTCCCTCTTTGTCTGTGAAACGCCAGTCTCGGTCTCTGCGGTTGCTGTGTCACGGGTGAGAGTCAAAGAGCAAGCGTCTTCTGTGAGAACGCAGATCAGATCTGATCTTTGTCTCATACAGCCATGACGCTGGAGGCCATAAATTTAAAATTAGCCGCTGTTGGCGATACAGGAATGACGGGACTGTTTCATGAACCCAGACTAACCATGATCCTCTGCACCACTGCATTTTTACACGGACAGACAGTCACATGTGTAGGGTTAGGGCAGGGCTGTTGGTCAACTGGCCGCAACACAACTCTGGACATTCACTGGTAACTTTAATAGCTACACTCTACATGACATCCAGTTTTGTGTACCTCTGACCTGCCTCAGTCTTTCCCATTCACCTGCGTCTCTCAGTTAGGAGCTAATCCTTTAATTAGGCCTCGCCAAAGGCATCTCGGGAGATGAAAGAGAAGAACAGGGGTGCTTTTATTCTCTGCAACTTTCATTCCTACAGTTGTTGAATATGACTCAGCACAGGACACGCATGGGAGCCAGTCCAAGGCCCTGCTGAAGGAGAACACCGCCCTGGGTGTGAGTAAACATGGCCTCGCACCAACACAAAAGATCTGCATTTTCCTGGCAGGGAGCCCTAGGCAGCATTACCTGGTTGTCTGTGCCCACGTCTAGAAGCACGGGCAGGCACTGCTGGGGCAGGACTCCTCCGCAGGCCGTGTAAAGGGCCAGCTTGCCCACAGGGATGCCCATGCCGTAGCTGCCCAGATCGCCCAAGCCAAGAATCCGCTCCCCGTCCGTCACAACAATGGCCTACGGGTACAACAATGGCAAATGCCCATGCAAGAGGTGTGCATTATTACACCAGGTGTCAGACAGTGTGCAATTATCAAAGCTCCTATCATTCGTGTTGGGGTTGATCAATTTGGAAGGAGATGACAGATAAAATGCATCACCATAATTAAACATCATTACGCCTGGCATTAGCCAACCGCTCGAGGCCCAGTCCTTTCACCACGGTGACACACCCAGAACATTCCCCTTAGCAACCATCGCCATGGTGACAGAGCATGCCCAAATGGTCCTACAGTTCTCTGACCATCTCTTCCCTTCCCGATTACCTTAATGTTCTCCTCCGGCCAGGAGTTGAGCATGGTGGCGATGTGACCCTTGTCATGGATGGTGATGAACAGCCCTCTGGAGCAGAACGACATGCCAGTCGTGCCATCAATGTTAAAGTAACACACTGGTATAAGCAATGCTCTTTAACCTGAAGACTTCTGTGAACCCAAGAAGGAATCCCACTTCACAGCTGTAGTATTTACAAACAGAAGGGGGGGGATACCTCTGGCCACCCATGTGTCCACCCCTCTTCTTAACATTTTTTGCCACCCAATTCTTTCAGACATTATTGTTCACAGCACTGTATTGAGAAAAATATGTTACATGTGGGATAAACACTTAAATTTATTAATTAATTCATAATTTTGATTTATCATCTTTGGCTGAACAACATCTAGGCAGATTTTGGGGTTTGTCAGTCCTGATTTAGCATTATGGCTTCTTGTTTGTGTCATCCCATGAAAGTCACTGGCCACGCCTTGGTCACTCCACTAAAAATTTTCTGCTGGCACCCCAGAGTGGATCATACACACGCACACACACACCCCCACACACCCTCCAGACAGGGAGCAGCTGGTTCCTGACCCATTTTCTGATGAAGGGTGTTCCCCTCTGTAACAGCACAACACAGTGAATCACCACCATCTCCAAATTCTGCCTCTGACTCACCTCTGCAGCTCCGGGAATTTCCCATCTGAAGTCCGCACTACCGACCAGGAACACAGGACAGGGATTGGGAATTTTCCCCTCTGCGAGTTCCCAAGACAAGCTTTTTTTATGGCTTCTACACCCCTCCTCACTATCCCATCCAACAGCTGGGCAAACACGGGACTGCACATCCTAGTCTGACCGTTTTACAAGCGCTGGGATGAACTCTGAACCTCTGAAGTATCCGAGAATGACCTCAGTGGAGCCCAGTACGAAATGTTATAAGCCCCAACAGAGCCGGAGCGGGTCCTTAAAGCATTCAAAAAAGTTTTTAAACGCAGTCATGACCTGGAGGAAAGTCAGCCACAAACTCCCACAACAGGAGCTTGAAAGGTTTCGTTTTTACACCCAGCACTGAGGGCCTACACAAGTCTTGCAGAGCACAAGGTAAATGCATGGGGAGTCTCGTAATCAACAAGAAGTGTCATGAGGAGTTCGCAGACACGTCAGGCTCACCGTGGCCTCCTGAAGGCCAGCCCGTACTGCTGGCAGGCCAGACCCACGGTGGGGGTGTAGACGATGGGCATGAACTCTTCGATGTCCGAGGTGAGCACACGATAGAACAGCTTCTCGTTCCTGTCCTGGAGGGTCATCAGGAGGATGTACCTACAAAGACACGGTCCACAGGGCAGAGGGGGAACCCACATCACCACAAGGGGAAAAGGGGAATATTGTTTACGGCCAAGTATGTTTGTCACATATAAGGAATCTGTTCTCTGCATTTAACCCATCCCCCTGGGGGGAGCAGTGAGCAGCCATACATGGTGCCCGGGGAGCTAGTGCTGAGTGTCTTGCTCAAAGACACACCTGGCTGGGCTGGGATTTGAACCAGGGACCAGAAGACTTCTGCCTCCCAGCCTGATGCTCTACCCATTGAGCCACCAGGCTGCTTCAATAGCTTCAAAAGCCTCATCTCAACATGAACAGGCTAGCCTGGTGCCGCCCTGCCCGTGACACAACAGTGCCCCATCAGTGGGACTACACTTAATTGAGAAATAAAGCTCATCACAAAAAGACAGCTGGAGAGTAGTCTTACCCTAACGATGTGGTTTTAATTGAGAATGTCTTAACAGTGATGACAAATCACTGGAACAATTATATTCATTCTGGCCAAGTTGTGACTGCAGCACAGATGTTGTAAGTTAAAGACTAATTGGGTAAAGAAACTGAAATGCATTAACCCACTTTTTGTTCTTAGCGTTAGGGTTATAAACTGCCATGTGCTGTAAGCATTCCGTAACGAAACAGCATGTCAGTCAGTGTCCGTCAAGTGTCTGCTGGCACAAGCGTGCTTTGCATGTGATGCAATATGCAGGTGGGCATCAGTACAGGGGCATGAGGAAACCCACTTGTCAAGGGGATTACTGCGTGTCTCGTAGCTCTTCATGACCCGAAGAACCTGAACGTCCTGCGAGAGGAAACAGGGGGGCAGGAGGCCGTGGATCCCAAGTTGAAGCCTCTCCTCCAGGGTGAAGGCCATGCCCTGCAGGAGATCTGCTGTTAGACCTTCAGAGGACATTCTGCTTCTGAGCCCCACGCACGCGCAAGAATTCACTGCAGCAGTTCAGGTAAAGTGTCAGTGGGACAGAGAGTCACTACATACTTAACACAGCTCTACACAAACTGCACAGATATCCACTGCAGGATCTGGCATTTATACACCCAGGGCAAACTGAAATCTCAATATGTGCTGTGAAACAATGTTCACAGGCCACAAGCCCCTGTGCTAGCACCAGAACTTCCCATGTCATGACCAAGTGAGGTCGGCAATGCTGGAACTCAGTAGTTTTCAACTCCCACCTGGTAACAAAGCAAATAAGACCAAATTTCATCATGCTGGTCTGACAACCCAAACACACATCTGTCCACTGTGATTAGCATCCCAGCAGTGAGGCGGAACACAATACCATGCAACGCTGACAAATGTTTTTTATCCTAATAATTGCCTTTACATATTTCTATGGAGCGGTTGAGCCATGGAAATATGGACAATTTCCTCTTTCCCTTTCCTGTCAAATGGGTCACTCGCCAAATGTCCCCTTTGACGTGGGTGGAGGAAGGGTGGGATTGACGAAACATAAATTACATGCAGCGGCACGTGACTGGAACCACAGGCGGACGGGGGGGTCTATGGGGTACTACCCCCCTGTGAGCATGCCTTTGTAGAAACATCCACATAGAGTCTGGAACTTGTGAATCACTACTTTCAAGTGTGTCCCCCGGTTTCCAGACAGAGAATATTAATGGCATGGGGGGGGGGGGCAATACTTCCTTTGGAAGTGAACTTCCTACAACACCCACACACCTTGTTTTCTAACCTGTTTTCCTCTTGAACCTGAAATTTTACATTTAATGTGGGTTCTGGAAGGTGAGCTAGGTCAACATAATGTTACACGTTGCAGGTTTGGTAAAAACCAAAGAAAATCTGAATCAGTCTTTGTACACATTCAGATTCCTCTCATATTCTCCCCATTTCCACAAGTGATGTTCACAGTTTGTCCCGGTTACCATGACAGCAGTGACGTTACCGTGACCTCAAGGAGCACTGTAGAGTCAAGGAAGAACAATAAGGCCACAAGAGAGAAGGGTCTACAGGCAGTTTTGGCTTGTCCATAAGAACAAGTGTTCAGTATTTCAGATTTAAGTCCTTGGAAAAGAGAGAGAGAGAGAGAGAGAGAGAGAGAATGAACATAAAGTTTAAGAAATGCCAGAGCTTGTGACTGACCAAACTTGATATGCTTGTGGAAACATAAAATATGGAAAACATGGACTTTTAGAAGCATAAACAGTTTATCATAAGATACCAATCCTCACTTGCCATCTAATCAACAGCATAGGGTTGATGTGTATAGCTTCAAAATCATTCAATATGGACGTCTGGACATGTCCCACAAACAGCATGAGTCAAACAGGGAAGTCCACTGTTGTGTGTTTTCATGCAATATAAGAGCCACTGCCTAGGTGCAGGGTGGGAGAATACACACACACAGACACAACTCTTTACACTGTTTGCATTAGGTCTCTGAACACTCTAAAAACTACTCTTCCTCAGTAAAAAAAAAAAAAAAAAAAAAAAATCTAATTTAATGAGTGTCTGCAGGCTCCCTCCTTGGAGGTTGGAAGGCGCCTAATCTCCTCATCCTGGTTTCCAGTGGGGTGAACTCGCTCCAAGAGCCCGTCTCTCCTTCTCACAATGCTTTCCTCCCATAAACACGTTCCCCTCTCCTAACAAACAATCCTCTTTGCTTCATCAAAGCATTACATGTCAAAAGTGCTTCAGCAAGTGTGCCCTTGTACCAGGGCGTTACAGTACATTACAGAAGCAGATCTAACAGGGAGGAAGGGGTTTTAAAATAAAACAAAAATAAATTAACTAAATTAAACTCTTGGGCATAACAAAAGAAGGGCTTGTATCCTTGAACTGTAGCTCCACCCTGCTGATATCTCATGTTGCGTCGCCGTGTTGCAAAACACCGACGTTCCTCTCTTCCACATTCGTCTTCCTCTTCCCGACTCCTGCGTCTCCTTCCCAACTCTTGACCTTTCTGGCCGTGTTCATCCCTCGGCGCCTGAATTGCATCTTCACCCGTGAGCCGAAGGAGACCCCCTCCGCCACCCCCTGCCAGGGGCCACACCTGCGTCAGAGGACTTAGGCTGAACACAAAGGGCTTGTTGCAGAAACTGGTTCAAGGCTTGATTGAGATAAGGGGTTTTGATTAACTGTGCTCCCTGGCACAATCCCACAGCAAACAAAGCCTGGCCTTTACTGCTCTCCAAAAAGCTACTCCAAGTGCACACGCCCCTGAAATGTGTATACGAAGGTAATTCTGCATAAAAACAGAATTTGGCTGAATATCATGCTAACCATTTCTGACCACAGGATGTGAGGGAGTGGAAGGCAGAAAAGAGGGGGGGAAAAAAAAAAAAAAAAAAACGCGTAGGCCTCAGCACAAGCACTGACCTTACGAAACCTTCTGCCGGCTGTCCTGGCTAGGGAGAGTTTATTTGGACAGGACACACATGGCAACTTGGCAACATTTAAGGAGAAACATTTCTGCTGCCTGTCTGCTTATGTGTATTCCTCAGCGCCTAGCACACTGTTGCTTAGTCAACACTCATGAGAAAGGGATGCCATTACTGGAGAAATAAATTACATGATGCAAAGCAGTCTGCATGTCATTCAGATTCTGCCCACCCTGCTGGTCCCTCTGTAGACACACGCACACGCACGCGCACCCCCTCCACAGCCCAGAACCTCCATTATGTCTGTGTCAGCTGTATGTCTCCTTCTTGTCAACACTCTCTCATCAATTTGCTCAGCTGCCTTTGTGCCGATTGCCAACGTGGCTCCCCAGCTGCCGTATGGCAGCCACACCTATGCAGCTGTGCCACCCGCTCTGCTTTCCCTAAGTACGACGTGATGTCTGGGCACAGGCCAACATCTCCTCAGGTCACAGCAGGAATTCGATGGCTCCAAAATACAGGAAGGTTTGGATTTCCTGCCCAAGCCATCCCAGCTGTCTTTACTGCCTGAAGGCTTCTCTTTTCACTTGTCCTGCTTTTATGCGCATCTTCCTCATCTGCAACAGTAGGGTGTTAGCTTCTCAGGAACAGAGTCAGCCAAGCCAGCGGCTTTTGTTTTAAGCACGGCAGGTCATGCAGCATGGGCCTGGGGAACTGCTGCCAAGCGGATGAGAGGCAAGAGCTTACAGCCCACTGGCACCCGACAGGACTGTGGGACAAAGTCTACACCAGCCAAAGCTACCCTGTCCAGCTTGAGCCCCACGGAGAGATGCCAGTTTAGCCCTGTGGATACATTACAGAAGATGCATGACTGAAACTTAGTCCCTCCACTGCCTTCCTGTGCCTGGCATCAGGCCCCCCAAGGGCCAACTGTAGGACGACTGACTGAGCCACCTGACGGGCAGCACATGGTTTACACTGCCAATACTTCCATAAATCCACAAGGAGCGCCCCCTCCCCATGCTGCTTTACCCAGAAGCCCTTGGAAGCCTACTAGCAGACGGCTTGCTGCAGTTTAACGTTTGCATTTTGACATTCTCTTCTTTGATGAGCTTTGATTGCCTTTTTGAAAGCAGTCAGGCCATTCTTTGCTTTGCACGCCGCCTGCAAGCCAACCAGCCAAGGAACCGCAGATATGTAGTGGTGAGCAGAAATGTTCCCACTAACTCAACACAGACCTCTCCTCAATGCTGCAGAAAGGCCATCTATGTAACAAGTTTACATGACTTGCAGAAGAAGTGGTAGCTTACATTCAACTACAAACATATTCAAAATTGGAAAACTCAGAAATACTGTCTGGCATGTTTGAAAATGTACACATACGCGCACAAAAATAATCACAATAATTTGCTTAATTGCAGACAGAAGTTAAATGATCAGTCTGGTCAGTGTTCCAACACTGTGTGCTAAATTACTGTCCATCATGTACTCTGAGGAGAACTGAACTCTGCAAGCTATTTATGGCTGGCAATTTTAGTCGCTGGGTGTTCTGTGGGCCTCTGCAAAAGGACTGGCTGTTACTCGTCCCACTCCAGAGTAAATTACCTGATTGGCTGCTAAAGCACATTGTGGAGGCAGACACCAGGAACTCACTTAAAGCTTTCTTCAGAAACAAGAACCCTTGTATAATGAGCGAAGGTAATTATCCAGTTCAGAGAGCAATTTAAGCAAGACATGCGTGAGGCACAGCACGGACATGTTAATAATTAAAACAAATTATCCTCAGTAGGGCCACACATCAACAAAGCCCCATTCGGTTCTCGGGAACGGTGGGTGGAAAAAAAAAAAAAATCGCACTGCTGCTGGGCGGGAAAACTACGTGGATGCCTTGTGTACCCAAGGGCTGAGAGGAACACAGCAGTACCCTGGCTCTGCTCCAGCTCCCACCCGGCCCAGGAATGTGGCGTGGGACAGGAAAGCACAGCGGGTTATTTATGCCCACCAATAGGGTGCCTCAGTAAGATCACGCCCCAACGTGTCTTACTGTCCCCATGTCCCTCACTCCAGCACCCACACCAGTCCTGCTTGTCTTCCCTTATGAAGGACATCACCCATATCTCACCACTAAGCACTGGAAAATTACACCTGAAAAGCCAGCGTCTCCACTTCTATGACCCAGTTCACAATAAAGTCATCTTAAATACACCAGGATGAGGAAATTGCTGATACATAACATTATGTATTATTGACCAATCATTTTGAGTTCTAAGCCAATGTAAGAAAGCTACTTCATAAAACGATTAGTTATTTATACACGGTATTGTGTAAGCTTTCAACATATTTACAAAGTTAAGAACATCAGTTAAATAGGAGCTGTCTGTCTGCTTGTCTGTATCCAACTCTACCATTCACGCATGCAGCAACAGACAGGTACCTCAGGTTAAATATAAATAAAGGAGGTCAACCACCTTGAAAACCAGAATGCATACTGCAGTAAGTTATGTCAAAAGCAGTGTTCAACCTCATTAGTGGACAGGAAAAGTACAAAATTAAACTAAACAGCAGCCGGACGTCTCCACAACAGCAGTGCCGAAATGCTCCGTCAGCGGGAGACAGGGAAATGTCATCATCTCCACACACTACCCACTCTCCACGGATGTCACTGCCAGTTGTTGTGGAAAACATCTCGGCGAAGGCGTTTGCAACGTCGAAGGACCCTTCCAAGCTTCTCTGGCAGTCAGAGCCAGGCTGAAGCTCAACAGCATAGATGGTATCTGCTTTAGAAACTGCTCAGGACCTGGCCTAGGGCTAAGTGGATCAACCTAGCAACTAGAATATGAGGTCTTCACCTGGCTAAGAATGAGGGGAGGTGGGTAGGAGGAGAGGGAGAAAAAAAAAAAAAAAAAAAAAAAAAAAAAAAACAGACCTGATTATAAAAAGCAAAAAAAGGTAAGGCACACATGAAG